>LPNX010925271.1:2793-98907 GCA_001517045.1 Pseudotsuga menziesii
TCTAAAAAATTGTATATATAATTGTATCATAATTTGTATTCTCACACATTTGTTTGTATATTACTTATACATATTCAAAATACTGTTGTAAAAGGAGGGGCTTGCGGCCTGGGATCATCACCAGAATTTACATTGGCAGTTTAAAGATGGCATCTGCGACTATCGAGAGAATGAAGTAGATGAAGGTGCTATTGGCCCTCACTGCAGTGGCGATGATGAGTGCTTTATGTTGTCAGGTTTATGCACAACATGGAGTCACATTGATAATAAGTGAAGATGTTTTCAATCAATTTCGGAAGGAACTTTTTTTTATGTTCTTGTGTCTATATATTTTAATTTCCCACTTTAAATCCTATAACATATATAGGTTTACTATTGGCCTACGCACGTAAAGATAAATCCTATAACGCAAGGTAACAACCCAAACACCTCAACTTCTTATATATAAAGTAGCATTAACCACACTAATCAGGAACTTTCAGTGAATTATTGCTCTATTCTCTCCTTCCCACCCGTTGTATAAGCCATCATCGCTACATCAAATAAAAAACCCAATCACCTTCCTAGATCACTATCACCTTCTTTGCGTTCTTCAACAACTGTGTCCATAATTAACACCTTTTCGTCCATTGGCGTTGCCTCATAGCTTCTTCTCAGCAAGTCCACACACTCTTTGTCCTCCCAGTGATGTATAATCCACTGCAATCATGATAATAAAATATTTATAGCCATATATGTAGGAATAAATATAATAATTATTAGAATATATCATATGTAAACTTGTTATGTAAATTCAAAACCATACATGATTTCTTCACCTTCACCGTGACTGCATCGTTAGAATGTATCTACTCGAACATATTTCCCTCCATATGCTCCACTCCTGAAACACTCCCTCATTCATCATCCATTTGCAATCGTGAATTACATCAACAAATTTAGATTGATGGTGTTCAACATTACAAATCTTACCAGTTATGGGAGGCACAGCGGAGATGACATAAGGGAGATCGATGAATGTGTAGATGTTTATACTATAATTGTAGCCAAAGAATAGCCCATACCTCCTCCAATGTATAGCAATGTGTTTATACTCTTAAACCCATCTTCAAACATCTTGGCCATGCAATCCATCACAACACTACTGTCAATGGCCATGGCCTTGTTGAAAATCTTGTTGGCTTCAGGAAAGTGGCCCAGAAATTCCCAAGGACCCTTGTTAAATGTGTAACAGCCCTCCAAGACAAATTCATGCAAATGTTGATAAGCTTCCATGTAGACTCTGTCTGCTATTAGGAGCAGGAAAGGCCTAGAAGATGGCTGCTTTCCACCCTGCTCCAGCAGTTTCAAAATTCATGTCAAGCCGTACCCTATCTTTTTTGTCTCTGCATCGACGACCTGATCGACTTCTTCGTGTTCAGTAAAGACACCATAGGAAGCAAAAAGCCTCAGAATTCTATAGAGGTACCCCATATCCACATGATGGGAATTTGTATCATGAACAAAGGTTTACTTATTCACCCCATATCCACATGATGGGAATTTATATCATGAAAAATTGGTGTCTTTCTTCAAAGAATAAAGACACCAATTTTTTTAAATCTTTGAAAGGTAGAACCAGTTGTAGGACTAAATTTCATGAAGGGAAGAATTGAACAGTTTAAAGTGTCACAGCCAGCATTTCGTTGTCGTTTCACAATTCAATTTTCCCATCAGATTCATCGAAGGGCGCGTTGACAGAGATTTAAATTATAACAGTAAAGGGAGAAGAAGGCTTAAGTTGAATTCTGCACGTGAGTAAGGAGAGGTTGTACATTTTTACTTAAAATTAGAGACCCCACGCATCATCAATTAACTGTGACAAAATTGCAAGTTCAATCGCAATTTGATCAATTAGATACTACCAATCAGTAAATCCGACATTTGTCTGGGAATCCAAGCAACTTATTCTTCTGCAAATATTTGATTAAGCATTAAATAGCCTGCAATTGTTGAGACAGGGTTGTGTTGTTAGCCAGATTTTTTTTCTATAATATTTTTGTTGTTTTGGTGTATTAATATATCAAGTGTATTTCAAACGAAACTTTAGGACCTTACATTATTAGGCCGACAAAATACTTACTACTTTTTACATTAGTTACTTCAATATTACAAACGTTACAAACGTTACATCACGTTACAAGATCTCTCCCATAATATTCACTATCACTATTATTTTTTGCCGACATGTTACAAACATTGCATCACGTTACAAGATCTCTCCCATAATGTTCACTATCACTATTATTTTTTGCCGACATGTTACAAACATTACTAACGTTACAAGATCTCTCCCATAATATTCACTATCACTATTATTTTTTGCCGACATGTTACAAACGTTACATCACGTTACAAGATCTCCCCCATACTGGGCTGTAGAGCGCCTCTCGGTACAATAAAACAGTTGTAGACACAAAATACCTGGAATAATCATCGACAACATTATGTGCTCCTTCTTTATTAACAACCATCGAGGAATTTTATTGTTGATAACAAAAATAGGCCACACCATGTAAATGGATTTCATCTGTGAAAATGGATTAACACCATCTGCTGCCAAAGAAATCCTAATATTACGTGGTTCTTCTTTAAAGTGAGGCCATTTTTCCTCCATATCTCTAAAAGCAGAACCAACTGCGGGCATTCGAATAACATCATCTTGACTTCTGTTCCTGGCATGGTAATCCATAAATTGTGCTATGTTTTTGCACCTGAACAGTCGTTGCAAACTTGGAATGATGGGAATATAATGAAGAACCTTCTGAGGCACCTTTTTTGTTACTTGATCTGTTTGATATCTACTTATATGACATTCAAGACATTCTATTGCAAATTCATGATGATTATAATATATAACATGGTCATCGGGCATGCATGAATTGCTTGAGAATGCATTCCAATCTCTTTCGTGATGGAAGATAAATCTCGATATGTGTGAGGTAAAATATTTGATGGTAGTAACAAAAATTCAGCTATCAAGCTACAACAAATATATATATATATATATATATATATATATATATATGTATGTATGTATGTATGTATGTATGTATGTATGTATGTATGTATGTATGTATGTATGTATGTATAGTTAATGTAATAACTAAATAATATTAACGAAACACACTTCATCAGTATGATGATCAATAATGAGTTAACAATACAATAATTAGAGGAATACAGATAAACATTATCACGATCATATATATGTGATGGATTATTTTACGTACCTTAGCATCCGTGTGATTGATATGTTTGAAAGACCATTCATAGCCTTCAAGTTCATTATCAACAATACAACAGAGAAAAGATTTGTTTTGGAGCCTTCATAAAGGGGTTCATATGCCTTATCGAGAAGAGGTATATCGTGAACATCATCAAAGTCATCATCATTTTCATTATCATCGTCATCGTCATCATCCATTTTAACAATAAATGAATCATGGATCATTGTATTTGTACCATCATCCTCAACTACGTTATCAGTATGATCATCTTGTTCAATATGATCATTCACTTTTTCTCATTGAACATAGACGCTCCATGATCATGATCCAGAATTTGTTCTAAAAGCACTTCCTCTGGACGATATGTCGTAGGGTGTATTTCCTTTATAAATACATGAAAAAATTAATATATATAATATAATATAAGAAATATTAAAATAATACATACATTTACCAAAGAAAAGAATATAAAAAACTTTATAATGCTAAACCTACAAATGTACGATACTCATTCCCCCCCTCATCGTGACCATGTTCCCTGCAATGTTTTGTGGTTGTTGAGATCAATATTCTTCTCCTCTTAAATCCCCTGCATTGAGTACATGGACAATAACATTTTCCATCACCCCTTCGTTTCGTTGCATCCCATACTTTAGCAAGCAATTGTCGATTATGTTTGTTTGGATCAGGATTATTTCTACATTAGAGAAAATTTCAACTCAAAATGGGCCTCCAAAGAAAAATTAATAAAATAATAGTTAAAATAATAAAATACTATTTATTAATTTTGGAGGAAGAAAATAAAAAACTAGTTTTTTGTTCATATTTTTGACATATCACCCTGCGTTTTTACTCAAATTTTGATCAGGAGAGCTCGTTGTATTCATCACATTTTTTCAGGTATTTCTTGGTTTTGGGGTAGCGAGGCCCGTCAAAAGTATGCCGAGTGGGTACTCGTTGGATGCGGAATTTAATTCCGCATCTAACGAGCTCTCTCGATCAAAATTTGAGTAAAAACACAGGTAGCCATGTCGAAAATACGAACAAAAAAAGTAGTTTTTTTTGTGATACCTATCCCCAAATTTATATTAAAATTTTGTTTAAGAGGTGCTCCCTTTTTTAATTTTAAAGCATTTTGATTGACTAATACATGATGACATGGAATTTGTATTATTTTTGGAAGGCCCATTTTAAATTGAAATTTCCTCTAATGTTTGACATTTTGTCACAAACTTTGTGAATGAATACTATCGACAATCTTAAAAAATCAAGTTCCACGCATCACAATTTTCTCAAACAGAGGTTTGTCGAAGAATAAAAAACTTCCCGCAAACTGTCTATCGAAGAAAAAAAAAATCCCGCAGCCACCTGTTGAAGAATAAAACAATTCCTCAAACTGTCCATCGAGGAATAAATAATTTTTACATATCATTCGTTGCTTCTATAGCAAACATGTCGGAATGTTTTAAAATGTTTATATTTATAATTCGACAGTCATTGAATATCCGACGATATGAACCTAGTTACCGTTGGAAATATGGGTTTAAATTATCTGAAATATGTCTTTATATTATTTCAAAAAATATCCCAAAGATATCGAAAATTCGACACACTATTGTTGGATATCCGACAACTGATCCTCCACATGTCGTCGCAAATTCGACACTCGATCGTCGCATATCCGACGACTTATCCTCCACATGCCGTCAAAAATTCGACATGCTATTGTCAAATATCCGACGACTGATCCTCCACATGTCGTCGCAAATTCGACACTCGGTCGTCGCATATTCGACGACTTATCCTCCACATGTCGTCGAAAAACCTACACCGAGGACGTCGAAAATTCGACGTTGATCAAAGAAATCGGAAGGTACAATACTTTTCATCATTGCAATCCGACACATCCGTACTTTACGTTGAATGTCGTCAGATTTTGGGTTCAAATCATGTTGTGTTAGTTCATTCTCTTTCCTTAACCTCAAAATCTTATGAGACAAAGGACCATCTAAGGTTAGTTGTACTAGTCTAGAGGAGGGAATATTGTGATATGCATAGAATGAGGATTAACTGTAGAAAATGGTGAGTTAATTTGTGTTACATTGATAGTGTATGGTAGATATGCAATTGGGATAGTTTTAATGGTAGAAATAACAGTTGACTATGATGCCATATAAATACACTAAACATGTTGTGATGGTTCAATAGGCACTAAAACTTCACCAAATCCAAATATATGATGTAGATGTCGTGACTTTGATGTATTCATGGAATCACATTGCTAACTCTGGATTCGAATAAAATTATTTGTAAAATTGCTTAATTTTAATGCTTATTAGGCTTATTTCATAATTTCCCTTGAAGGAACCAGCAAACGTTGATTACTAGATCTTGAATGATTAGACTCACAATATTGTTGATAATTGGACTTATGACCCCACGACCTGCTTTTATATGTATATCCAGTTATGAACACATTGTGCTTGGAATATCCATTCTAGTTTGAAGAATATAGAGTGATTGCAGTAATGAAAGGCTTTTTCTTGGTTCAAAATTTATCACAAAAAATGAGTGTATGGGCCCTCTCTCTACTATTACATCTAGCACCAAATTTGGATCTTATGTTTTTTTTCTCCCTACTAGTAACTTGTATATGAAGTTCCAAACAATTTTGCACCTAATTTTTCCCTTGATTCATAACCTTTGTACTCATTTTTGTATTAGAATCATGTGTATAGAGTTTCAGATTATCCATATAATTGTTAAGCTTTTGTTACTTGACAATTTGTTTGTTGGTTACACTATTTATTTTACTATTGTTTATTCATACTGGCATGTACCATTCCACACTTATTTTCATATTTTTCAAAAGGTAAAACATTCATATGGCACTAAGATAACTTTTTAGATTGAGTATTAGACTCAAAATTAGCAAAATCAAACCGAATAAGAACATCAATTTCTTATCTTCTAGCAGATATAATAGGTTTCGCTGGAATACAATTCATCTCCTTCGCAAAGTAACATGTAGTGTTAGTTTCTTCCTAATTTCTTTATGTTCTACCAATTTTGAAATTACTAGTTCTTCCAATTTTTCATGTGGATGAATCTCTAAACTAGTGAGCTGTGAAACTTGGTTACTAATTGGGTTAGTATAAAATGCATTAATTTTTTAAAATATGCATCATTACATGCTCTTTTATTATCTAATTATCTCTCAACTATTTCACAATTATTACCCTAATTGTATGGTAAGCACCATATTCCAAACAATATCCTTGCAAAGGTTAAGTTTGGGGGTAGATCCAAGGTCAAAATGCGCAAGTGTTGAGGTCATAATGTATTAAAACCCATTTTTTGTAATCTTTGAACATTTGTTTCAAGAACATTGAAACACCATTTAATGTATTGTAGTACATTTGTGTTCAAATTTGATTTTAATCGAATAGATGACGACAAAATATACTAATTGGTCGAGGCATGTAAATGTTGTATGGGAAGGTTGATTCTTTCACCTCACTTTGGAAACACAAAGGTATCTTTAACAACTATTTAGGAAGACAATCTAACATTATTGCTTTCTTGATTTATTTCTACATTTTATAGTTGGATTGTCTTGAAGATGAATGTGGAAGCTTCTCATAACGTGATTTGAAAATTACATTAATTGATTAAGGATTTTATAAAAGGTTTAATTAAAGACATTGTTAATATTTTTTTAGAATTTGGCTAAATTCACCGTTCAACCCAACCTTGGGAGAAATAAGCCACACCTACATTTGAATATTCAATCTTTGATTGAAACCAACACTCTCTTTAGTCTCATTTCATATTTATTTGAACCTTTGGTCCCTTTACAATGAGAAAATACAATACAAAAAATAAATTGAAAGGTGTTTTACATCTCTAATATGAGTTCATTCGTTGATTTTTTTCTACTTTATCTTTTATATAACTAACATACCCTCATTATATATTACATATTGAAAATTCTCTTCTCCATGTCGAACAGATTTGCAAGTATTTACTCTTTGTGCATTAGAAGAAAAGGAAGAAATTTGTAGAGCCGTCATGAATGAATTGCCACCTAAGTCTTATTATGTAGATTTTCCACCTTATGATGTTTATGTTGATTCAACACATCTTCTCATTGTTCAAATCAACCATGTATGATGGGAACAAGGGAGTGATATGATTGCAGACATGCTTTTGAATGTACAATGCACGAGTACATTCATCATTGGCATTTCTATCAAGTACACCAATATAATTCTTAGCAACCTCCTTGACACCTATTTCCCTAAAACCTATAGCTGGAAGAGATTAGTTGGGAAAGACATGTTTGTGGCGAAGTGAACCATAGGTTCCCCGTGGTATCAATTTAGCCCAACCACTCACAAGAAATTAAAATTGGCTCAACCAAAATTAGATTAGAATTATGATTCCAATGATAATTCCACTAGTGGTCGTCCATTAGGGTGCACTTGTGGGGAAGATGATTGTGTATGTTTTAATGATGACATTTACTAATCCAATAAAGCCACTGTGGATGCAAATAAGTTCTTTAACTTGAATAGAAGGATTTGATCAATCTTATTCAATCACTTTTTTATGGAAGCATAAGTTTTTTTTATCTATCTTTTTTAATGAAAACACATGGATAAAATTAAACTCTTGTCTCTCTCTCATTGTGCTTGTGTGGGTATTCACGTCTTCATATACCTATCCATATGACTCGATGATTCACACTAAAAGTAGTCATTAAAACCACTCATTTAAACACCACATGCATGTTGAACTCAAGTCAAGGGTGATAAAAGGACACCGCCCTCTACTACAATACCACGGGTAAAACTCAATGTATTTGTACATGAACATGGGAAATACAATTTACTATATGTTATATTATTATGTCTTTTTTATGAGTCTATTGGTTTCATTTTAATAATGTTTTTTATAATTTTGTCGCAGGGTGATTGGGGGGATTCTCTGGTAGTAAATCACTAGGATATAGATCGCGATGTGGATGAGCCCTCTATGCAACAGGTATACCTCATTGTAATTGTACAACTTAAATATGAACAATATGTTTTATTATTATGCCTTTTTTCATGAGTCTATTTGTTTCATTTCGATATTGTTTACTATATTTTTGTTGCAAGGTGATCGAGGGAAGGATTCTACAATAGAGCAATCCATAGATCATGATGTGGATAAGCTATTGTTTGATGCAAACATTGCATCTTCTGAGGACCCATTACATATGAAAATTGATGTGGCACAATTTATTGCTATGTGTTTGAAATGCCAGCTTGTGAAAACTAAGCATTATCACCATTAACGTTTGTTGTAATTCCTTGTGTAATGTCCCTAAAATACACCCTAATTATTTTTTTGTAAGGGCCTTTATAATACTATAAAAAATATGAAAATTTATCTTGCTTGGTAATAACCTCATACTTAGTAAATTAGCTTCATCATTGGATTAAATATGATTATTCTTCATATTTATACTTCTAGTATTTATTAATCATTCTTTCGTCATTGATAAGGAAGTGTCGTCATTGTTTTGTCGTATGACCTTTTATTTCTTTTTCTGCCATGCACTGTGTGGTCTTAGTTGGTTTGATATGATTTACAAGTCAATTTAATTGTTTATAATTCAAATGGTTTATTTAATTGAGAATATCCCTTTCTCCTCTGTATGGTTCTTGGCCCATATAAGGCCTGGGATTACTTAGCACGTTGGCTAATACAATCTATTTTTATCTTATCTATAGGTGTTATACTCTTAGTAGCAGATGCATTGAATTCATTTCCTTATTCCTCTAAGTTACTTATAACATGATTTAAGTTACAAACTTACTATCTCTGGTTTTATGATATCGATTTAATAGATTATAGTTATCAAGTAGTTATAACAACTATGCTTCTACATTTATTTCCTATCACCATTTATTTCCTATCACCATTCTCATGGTTGGCAAGACTTCTGAAGCATCCAAGAGGTCCGTTGCTCCCATGTGGGAGGACCAGAAGGGCATTAAGCTCATGACACCGGCGACAATTATCCCCCTTATTGCGAAAAGGGTTCATGAGGAACTAGAAGACGACAAGGATTCAAGACCTCTTCTAGATCCTCAGTTGGATAGACAACCCCCTCAAGCACGCGAAGATGAATATGGACCCTGCCCCCTTCAGGAGGAAACACCGGACCTCGATGGATGGGGAAGCTACCACCTAAGATAGCCATGGATGTCCCATATTCTCTTTGTGTCTTTCAGTTTTTTTCTTTCCCTGGTCAACAATTTCTTTGTTTTTATGTCAATTAGCAGTTTAACTTATCTAAACTGTAGTATTTCAGTCGAGGGCACAATTCAAGACAATGTCTACTGTTATTTTTGCTAAATTTGAACAGAAACTCGGGTTTTTTTAAATGAATGGGCAGGTGGCCGAATAGTCTTAGGCCCTTGTAAGTTGAAAACAATGCTTCTGTATTTTGTATTTTGTATTTTGTCACCTCTGTTAATAGAAAATGAATTCTGCCACTTACAAAGAAAAGAGAGAATAAATTCTTATTCTTCCCACCTATATTCAAATCCTACTCATAAAAAGTTTGTTTTTTGTGGGTTGATTGATGTTAACAAGATACCAACAATCTTGCTTTTACTTTAAATGCTTCATGGTGGAATGCGATGTTTCCAAACAAATATCCTCCTTAAAAAATGCTAAACTCATTTGGTTGTTAAGTTGGCACTATATTGGTACTTGCATCATCCTATGTCACTGGTTATCCCCATTTAGGGTCAAATGTATATTGCATGCCACTATGATAGCTTTGACATTCTATGTGGGAGAACTAATGTTGCTTGAAAATTGTAGAACTAGTTGGTTTCTTAGTATATGGAGGAGGGTGTTTTTCCAAGGGCAGAAATACCTCATCAAATTAGAGAGTCAATTGGGTCTAGCTTGGGTGGTTAAGAGGAAAAGTTGATATCCTTTCCACCCAAGTACTAATCATGCTTGTGACATGTTGCCCTTTATGGGCTAATTGTGGTTGAAAATGTATTGTTTATCTCTCTTGTTTAAGCCCTCTAAAGTGGCATGGGATTATCCAAGCATTTTACCCCAAGGGCAATCTTAATTGGTTGAAGAGTCTACCCAATGCATATTATTGGTAAGGAGGCCATATATCACAAGTTCAAATCCAATTGATTTATTTGAGATTGCGAGTTGCTATTATGGTTAACAATTTGGCCATCTTCCATTTTGATTTCCATTAAAAAAGAGATCTTAAAAGGTATTTCTTGGACAAAAACACCAATAATTTCTTTTTAAAGCCTTTGATTTGAGTTAAATAATATACTCTTAGTTAACAGGTCTTATCCATAGAATCCTATTTTTCTCCTTCGTTGATTTCAAATTTGATGAAATTTAATTTGTTTGTGGGAAATTTCAAATTTTGTTCACATATATTCTGTTAAAAAACCCGACTTTTCACAAAAAAACAACTAATATACACAACAATTTAAAAATATGAATAAACATATAAAAATATGAATAAACATAACCTTTGAAGTTGCTACATTTTAATTTATAGTAAATATATATAAATATTAATTTATAGTAAACATATATAAATATGGATAATTAAAATACGAATATAGACCATTTAAGTTCTTACTATAATTACAAATAAAATGAAAAGCAAAAGATCAATTGTTTTGATGTTTAGGTATATAATTTTTAAGCATGGTTTTAAATCTAACATCGAAACAGCATGAGCTCCCTCACCACAACAAAATAAAAACTACCAATACATTCAACATCTAACTATATTTATAAAAAAAATACCAATATTTATTATAAAATATGAATATGAAAGGTTCAATTTCTAACTATATTTATAACAAACAAAAAAATATCAATTTTTTGAATGTTTAGATATACAATTTGTAAGTCTCTAAAGGTAATATCCAAAGAACATTAGCTCGAGCGAAATATCAAATCTGAACTGGACTTGCCGGAGCGGTTATGAAATCATGTAACCTTTCCCACGTAGGTTCGAATCCTGTCGTCCATGTCTCTTTTATTTTTCTATTTTCTGTAAAACATTCAATATTTACCGGTGTAAAATTAACATTCTACTCTCTTATTATTCTACTTTCTGCAAAACATTGATATGATTGCAACGAGAATCGAACCCGGGTCTGTAACGTTCTTTGTATTCTCTTTTCTGCAAAACATTCAAAAATTACTGTGTAAAATTAACTTCCGACTCTCTTATTATTCTATTTTCTGCAAAACATTTATAGGATTGCAATAAGAATCCTACTCTCTTATTATTGCAACAAGAATCCTACTCTCTTATTATTGCAACAAGAATCGAACCTGCATCTGTACAGTGGCAGGGTACAAAGACACATCGTCAAAGCAAAGGCAAAAACATTTATACGATTGCAATGAGATTCGAACCCGCGTCTGTACAGTTGCAGGGTACAGAGATACATAGTCAAAGAAAAGACGAAATGAGGAAGGGCCCAACCGGGTTCGAACCGGTGACCTCTTGATCTGCAGTCAAATGCTCTACCACTGAGCTATAGGCCCAATACTGGATAATAAAAAATTTGTATTTTAGCTTTTCTATATCAAGCCCTAAATGCCATGATAATAATGCAAGTGCATAATTATTGCTGAGTTTCAGGCATAGCAGGGTTTAAAAGGGGCGTGTCAGTATAGAACGTTTACAGTATAATTTTTCTTACACCCTAGAATATAATATAAACATGCATTTGATCTTGTGCAGGTCATTGCTGTTAATGAAGCCAGTTATACTAGCTGTGCGGCTGTGTTGGAATGAACCAACTCACTGCCTTTATCATCAACCCTTGGTATATTTTAATACATTCAATGTTATGCTGTGTAATAATCAATGTTTACAATTTCATTTTTGTTGGGTATTATATTAACCCTCTTCTATTTGCTATGCAAATGTTTCCATTTTGTTTATATATTTCTATGGAGCTATGTTCGTAATCAATGGTTGATACAATCTGCAATTGCTAAAAATAGAGAGAAAACAGACAAAAGAAAGAGCGAAACAAGGTACTGACCTTGATATCGGTAGGCTGGTAGGAATTCAAAATAAAATGCTCAGTAACAATAGCAATTGTAAGGTGCATTGCAAAGGTGAAGAAACCCATTATAATACTGACAAAACTCATTTCTTTGAGTGTCAACTTTGCCCTAGATTATAGGCTTCTATAACAGTCCTAACACTGGTAGAAAAATATCAACGTCTCATGTTTCTTAATTCCAAGTTCAAATCCATCACCTGCTCATCGTGGATGTCAGCAATCTCGTGTATCAGTAATTTGAGTCAGCATCATGGAGTGGAATTGGAGTCTCATGTTTCTTAATTCCAAGTTCAAATCCATCACCTGCTCATCGTGGATGTCAGCAATCTCGTGTATCAGTAATTTGAGTCAGCATCATGGAGTGGAATTGGAGTCTCATGTTTCTTAATTCCAAGTTCAAATCCATCACCTGCTCATCGTGGATGTCAGCAATCTCGTGTATCAGTAATTTGAGTCAGCATCATGGAGTGGAATTGGAGCACCAGGGGGCTTGATCAATATCTTATCATGTGTGAAAAATAAAATCAATGTATTGCAGGTATTAAGAGGAGAAATATAGAATATAAGGAATTTATATGTATCTATGCTATAAAAAAGAGTATATAGTAAAAATAAGTGATAATTGAAAAGATGTATTAGGAAGCATGATAAGTATATAGTAAAAATAAGTGATAATTGAAAAGATGTATTAGGAGGCATGATAATCTTGTAGTAAACTACTGGGAAAAAATATTTATACCAGTACTACTACTGTTAAAAAATCTTTATACCATAACTTGTAGTAAACTACTGTGAAAAAAATCTTTATACCATAACTCTGAGTCAAAATGGCAGCTGTATATCAGAGCCACTAATCTTGAATCCTCTGATTCATCAGAGCCTTCTTGTTTTGATTCATTTGTGCTAATGACCCAAAAATTGTGTAAACTGTAAGAGCTTTTGTTTGCTATCGTTTCACATGCTTCAGTGCAAAAACCATAGAGTCTAATAAGGTTATTCATATGCATCCTTGATTATATGAATGGGACCAAATTCCTCTCGATCTACGTCTTGGTTATTTTATGCTTCAGAATATAAACAACGTTGTCCTTCATCTTCATTTTGTGGTTGATTTTACATACTAAACTGATCTTCTAAAGCTTCAACCTGCTCTAACACATCCACACAGTCAATTCCTGTAATTCTGGTTTATGTGCCCTGAGATAAAGCACCAAAACGATTATCCTTCTTCTCCCCTTTGGAAAGTTCTGGTTCCTCTGTTGCATATGCTATTCATTTATCTACACTAGTTTTGATAGTTTTCTCTTAGTGTTTGCCTATCTCTTCAGTAAGTCTCTACAACAATCTGTATAGGAAGAGACCTTGGAGGCTATCTCACCTGTCTTGTCAGTGACTATTTCTTGCATATGCTATTCATTTATCTACACTAGTTTTGATAGTTTTCTCTTAGTGTTTGCCTATCTCTTCAGTAAGTCTCTACAACAATCTGTATAGGAAGAGACCTTGGAGGCTATCTCACCTGTCTTGTCAGTGACTATTTCTTCTTGTTCATGCTTCAACTGTTCGTAAGGGGATAAATTCGCAGAAGACATTGATAATGCAACTTGTTCGGAAGTTCCTCATATTTATCAAAGACTTTGCTCCAGTCGGGCTGCACTGTCTTACTTTCCTTGGCTGGTTTATTTATGCACTTCTACTTATAGCTTTCCAAGGTGTTTGTCCAAGGTGAAAAGGTGTTTGTCCAGGGTTGATGTCCAAGGTGAAAGGGTGTTTGTCCAGGGTTGAAAACATCTCATTATCTTAGTAATGAGTCAATTGGGTATATAGCTTGGGTAGTTAAGAGAAGAAGTTGTTATCTTTCTGTTTAGGTAATAATCATACTTGCGCCTTATAAGTTGATTAAGGTTGGCAAAGTATCAACTATCTCTCTTTTGATTTAGTGCATGAAAGTTTGAGATGAGATGTTCCAAACATTTTATTCTAATCCACTGAAGGATTGATATTGAGTCTATATATCATAAGTTCAATTCAAATCTGGTTAAAAACTGCTTTATACTGTTTTATAATTGACAATTTAGCTATATGAAAGAAGAAAACATCTTGTGAAATATTCTATGAAAAAAAAACATACAAATTTAGTGCTTTTAAAAAGAGTCTCATTTTGAGTTGAGTAAAGTACTCTCGATAAATATGTCTCACTTTTCTACTTTCTAGATTCTAAATTTAATGAGAGAAATCGCACTTTTCTACTTTATAGATTCTAAATTTATTGAAGGCAGGGACTAATAAAAGTTGTTTAAGTTGAGTAAAGTACTCTAGATAAACATAAACAGGTCTCATGCATAAAATCCCTCTTTTCTACTTTGTAGATTCTAAATTTGACGAAAGTTTATTTGTTGGTGAGAAATTTTAAACTTTTTCACAAAGTTTTTGTTGGAAAACCTAATCCATCGAAAAGGTGAGCAGATATCCATGACGCTTACAAAATTGATTAAGCATAAACTTTGAAGTAGCCACATTTTATTTCACAAGATAAAAATAAGTATGTAATTGTAAGTGAACTTCATTTACTTGAAGAAAGATAAACTTCATATTTAACATGGATCCTTCCTTAACCCGCGGACGAACCCAAAAAAATTGTTAATTATTTCTATGATGGGGATCGAACCTACGACTTTTTAATCAGGAGGCTCCAAATATACTTGTTCCCGCACTAAAGATGCATTTCACTGAAGTGGACGTGCCGGAGTGGTTATCGGGCATGACTAGAAATCATGTGGGCTTTGCCCGCGCAGGTTCGAATCCTGCCGTCCACGGATTATTTTACCTGTAGGTTCGAACGATTTTCAAAAACCTTGTCTGTAGCGTTTTGCAAAACATGTTTTAGCGACTGCAATAAACGGGAATCGAACCCGGGTCTCTACCGTGACAGGGTACAAAGACATATATCGTCAAAATAATAAAATACACGATGGGACAGGGCCCAACCAGGTTCGAACTGGTGACCTCTTGATCTGCAGTCAAATGCTCTACCACTGAGCTATAGGCCCTCTGCCGTATAAGTCATCCATGTAACAGGATCCATCACTATCATGCCGTATAAGTCATCCATGTAACAGGATCCATCACTATCAATTTTATTAACTTAGAAAAATGTTCTTTTTCAATTAGCGAGATGTAGAATTGGGTGAGTGACAAGGAGGGTAGCTTAGAGGAAGAGATAAAAAAGCTATTTCTGAAACATATTTTAGAATTAGCATAAGATATACAAATAAAACTTAAGGGGGAATAATATTGGTAAGTATCAATTTCTTCAGGTTTATTATTGGGCAAAAACCAAAAATACACACAAATTCGTAAAGCAAACTTGTAGATTCAACAATATGTAATATAGCAGTCCAATGGGTTGCTCTCGCGATAAGGTGGAGCACTTTCTTGTATTTTATTAACATTTTTTTTAGTAGATGTCCTGCCAAGTTGTAGAGTACTAATTTTAACTATGCTTTGAGGAATGTAGAATCTTAAAGACAATTAGAAGTTCTACCGAAATTTTCCAAAAACCCTAAATTCCCAAAGTTCTGCCCCATTAATTCCTTGGTCGTTAGAGATGCATTAGAAGTTTTCTCGAAATTTTCCCAAAACCTTGAAGATTCAATGGAGGAAAGTGTAATTGAACTATATAGGCATGCTACATCAAAAGAGAAGTAATATTTTTTTATCAAAAAGACTTAAACCCAATATTTCAATTTAAAATGAGTCGTTCCCTCTTGATATTGACTTGTTTAATGAAGAATTGCAGTGGGTCCTCACCCTGTTGAGTCGGTTTTTAGGGTTGGATAGTGATAGGTTTGTCCCTGGAGCCTTATTGAGTTTATTGTTTAGGTTGACTCTGCATCAACTTGAGTCTGAACCCAATTGGTACTTGTGTCTTAAATTTGATGAATTGCTAATTGTAAATATTCATTTATAGCTAGTGAATTTCCACATTACGAGACATTTCATGTTTCAATCGTATTTGGTTAGGATGTTCATATTCTTTAATGAAGAGAATTTACATTTCCCATAGATAGTTTTCACTTCTGGGATCAAAAACAACACTTTCAATTATATGAACCTATCATGTCAGAAGTCTACAGAGTAATTTTTCAGGATAAGCTACCTAGAGTTTCACCAGAAATGAAAGAAGTGCTACAATTTACCCCTGATAGAAGAGTTGGAGATTAGTTTCTTCTAAAGGAACATACTATTATCAGAGCATCTGGTTTTGTTCATGAGCCTTACATTTTACTTGCATTTTTTATACCAATAATATTTGCCTTGGAAGTTATGAGACATATTAAGCTTATTGTGCAGAATGAACACCTTTTGAATTTCAGAAAAGCTTTAGAGATCAAATTTCCTTTAAAGGTGGGTCCTTTTTATTGTGAAAAATAAAGCTACTCTTCCAGTAATTGAGTGTTTGTTGCAAGACATGAATTTTATGAAGGCCTCAAAAATCAGTTATGACCCTCATCATATCATATCATAGAGGAGACAACAGAATAAAAACGAAGCATTTCATTACCAGGAGATAGAGGGATTGGATTGAAGGGCTAATTTGACGGAATATCAACCAAGTGCAGAAAGCTCAGAAAGCTTGCCAGTAAATCTCGCTGCCATAATGAAATATGTTGCTATGATAATACCAACCCCTAGTAAAGTTGAAATTATTAGTAAAAGAATCTTTTAAGAAATGATTGAGATTAAAGATGAAGACCAAGATTCTACCAAAAGACCAAAAGTGGATTCACACAAAGAAATGATTGAAGTTGAAGACAAGAAGATTAAAGAAAAGAAAAAATTTCAAGGCCCAGTCTTTCAAATTCTTCAAATTCAAGAGTACAGTTTTGCAGAGGCAAGGGAGGTTGGTTCTAGTGATAGGTACAAATCCATAAATGACTTGTATACTAGATATGGACAAGATAAGAAGTCTTCTTCAGAAAAATATTTAATTCTTTTTCCTAAATTGAGGGATATTTTAGATAAGGAAGTTTCATTAATCACTGTAAAAGATCACATGAAAATAATTTGAATTTAGCAATGACAATTCATGACAGAGTTTCAGAGATTCCAGTCCCAGACAAAATTCATTTGCATAAGAAGATTGGAGAAGTAATTTACACTGACTTGTCGAAAGCCACTTTGAAAGTTTCTAAGCTGCAGTCCACAATGTCAAGATTAGAAAACCAACTGAAGCAAGAGAAGATTGAAAATAAGACTTATCGGCAGCAAATGAAGAAGCTTCGAGGTGACCTCTTGGTTATGGATAGTGAACCAGACAATGGACAAGCCACAAAGAAAATCTTGGCTGAAAAAGAAAACACTATCTAGTTGTTGAAAAAGAAAACACTATCTAGTTGTTGAAAAAGAAACTAAAAATTTGAGCCACTCAGTTAATTCAGGCATATGAATTAACAATTTTGGAAAAAGAAAAGGATTCACTATCCCAAGTATTGAATGATATCAAAGTTAAATTGTTGAAATTTGTTGAAGAGCAGGGTCAATGGGAGAAGGAAAGATCTTTCCTTATAGCCAAAATTGATGTTTTGAATGAGAATCAAATGATTGTGGAAAAGGAGAGAGAATAGAAGGAAAATAAAAAAAGTAGTTTGAAATAGGCCAATCAAGTGTAGATACAAATACAAAGAGTATAGTTCAAGCTATGTCTCAAGTTAGCTTGAAAGATGAAGAGATCAAAGGACTGGAGGTAGAAAAACATAAATTGGATGAGGAAATTAATAAGAAAGGATAATTTTTGAGAATAAAATTAAATAATTGCTTGAGAAGAATGAAAAGTTGACAGAAAAAGTTTCAGGACAATTGCCAATGAAGGGGGGCATATATCTAATTTGGGATAGGATTATCACCGAGGCGGCAAAAGTGAGGCCCTATTTAAATTTTATAAAAGATGAAGAAGTTGTGATCAATACATAAAGATAGAGTTATGTAGGCATGAAGGAAACTTTGGATAAAAGGCCAGCAAAGACAGCTCAGAATATTATCAATTTCCGCAACAAACTGTCAGAAGAGGAATTGAAAACAGTGGGCATCAAGGACATAGTCACAGTAATAATTTGGGCAAGGAAATTTGTGAGAAAGCTCATATTGTTGAGAGTGTCCAAGCTAAGGCTGATCAAATGTTACAACATGTAAAGTCTTTTAAGGGCTTATTTACAGATTTTTTCCAGAAGGGACTCCCTTTTTTATGGGATGAGGATGGTAAATTGACATCTCAATATGATTATCAAGCTCTATTGGTTCAAGATATAATGGATCACAGGAAATTTGAGGATATGACTCAGTCTCTGACTGGGAAAGTTATAATTGATAAGCTAGCCATGGATTTTGAAATTTTGGATATATTCAAAATCATAGGTGCCAAGATGACTCCTATATCTTATGTGGATCATGTGGAGTTGAGAGTTTTGGACAAAGAAATGACAAGTCATGAAGTGCATTATGAAGATTAGTGGAAGACAACTAAGAAATTGAGGAGGATGAAATATAAGTTACATCAATGAAGACCTTCATCCAAAATGCTCGAGCAAAGAAAATATGAAGATCCACTTCAGCGTGGAATTAAATATTTTCTAATATTTAGGGAAATTTAGTTTTTAGTTATATGGCATATGTAATAAGGAAAATACAAGAAGCCTATTTTTAGAAAATACGTAGTTAGGTATCAACTCGAGGAGCTTTTTGATGTGTAAAGCATGTTTTGTAATGTAATTTGGGTTGGAACCCATGAGAGTGAAAACCATTTTGTACTGACCATTTCCAAGTTAATAAATTTTTGCAGATCCAAACAAGAACTTTTCGAAGCAGAGATTCTCATGTTGTTGGTTTACAGTCTGTATTTCCTTTTCTCCTGTGAATGTTATTCATGTTATTAATTTCCATTGTGTTATCTTTTCATGTTTGAATGAGATTGTGTTGAATCAGAATTCATACTCATATGCTCTGGTTCATAAAATTCAGATATTCACAAGCCTATTTCCTCTAAAGTTAATATTCGATTCATCTTTATTTGGTTCTCATATTAATGGAGTGATCATCTTTCTTCTTTTATCTCTAACAATCAAGAACTTGACCGTGAACAAATAGTTATCCCTATATGGAAAAATTTTATTGCATAAGCCTCGTTTATCTTTAAAACTCGTGATTTTGACTCCATGCCCGATGATATCCTCTTGTTTCAACAATTTACATCATTGATTTTGTTTATGTAAAAATATCTCAAGCCATTGTATCTATTTATTGAGAGAACCCTCTCTCGTAGGAAATAATCCAGCTTTCCTCCTAAAGATTGGTTTGAAAGGTTACCTTCGAAATATCCTTCTACAACCAAAGGATAAATTATAAGTGATAACAATACAGACAAATGGTGTTATACCATGGAGTTAATGCAATTAATAATCCCAACACCAACACAAGCGCCCCAACAATAACACTTCAATATTCCTAGCCAATAAGAAGTAATAAAACATATAATTTACGATTTATTTCAATTACTATAATAATCATTATTACAATGTCTTGTGTTAAACATTGGAAAAATTGGAAACATTTAAAGTCAAACTGAACTAATAGAAAGTTAACGATTATCAATCACAATAGTAAACTGGACTTCAACAAAGACTGATAATACAAAATGCAACAGTATTGCTAAATTTCAAGCATAATAGGGTTTGAAAGACATGTGTCATTACTAAATAAAATAAATCATTAAAATAAATGATAAAAAATTTTAATTAAAAATATTTCCTCTTAGAAATTATGTCGAAAGATAATTCTAAAATGTATGGATATCATATATGTTTATATTATAAAAAGAACTACTCCTTTTGTGGCTCTCGCAATTGATATTAGTGTCATTGTATATCATAGTTTACATGTTATAGTATATGTGTTTATATTATAAGAGGCACTACTCTTTTTGTGGCTCTTATCATTGATATTGTGTCATTGTGTATTAGAGTTTACATGTTATAGTGGGTTAACTTTATGAATCGGTGTAAAATTAATTTTTATGTAAAAAGATATTTATGTTATAAAAACAATTCTAAATATATATATATTAGAAAAACAATTCTAAATATATATTTTAGATGTGTTTAATTTAATAATGAATAAGTTTTTAAAAGACATAAAATGAATACTACACAAATTGTATTTAATACTAATGATAAAGTGGATAATTTTCTTTTAATTTTTTAATTAAAAGATTATATAATTTATGATACATTTAAGAATATGTATTTTATTTATGCAAAAGAGGATTGTGTATATACACTTCCACACATTTTAATGATCAAACTATTATATGAAGGGAGACCTTTTTCTAACAAACCAGAAAGTCTCATGGTGTTTGACTAAATCATTATTTAAAATTAGATATTATTATTATAATAATAATATCAAAATATACGAACATCTATCAATATAAAAGAGGAATAACTCGTTTGTTAATTTTGTCAATAAAACTAGGTGGCATGTGCGATTGGGGAGATTATATCCGTATGAGGAATTTCCAAATTTCAATTCTCTTGGAGCATTGCTATTGCAAGAAATAACCAAGTCGAAGCCTGCACTCTCCTCCAAGGTGTCCAAGTACCTTGACAACACATGATTGACTCCCTCATTATCCCGGGAGATTCGAAAATAGTCACCAACCACCTAAGAATGAGGAATATGCCCAAGGATATGAAATTGAGAGCCATCTTCTTGAGGATTCAACAAGTATTACTCACTTTTCACAACATAGCCCCTCTTCACATCCTTGGATCCAGTACCTCAATACTAGATAAGGAATCCAACTTGGCTACCAAGGACATGGTGGAGATAATCAGAATCAATGGGATTCCTTCTAATGAATCAATCCCATGATAAGAAATATGGATTTAGTACCTACTAGTTATGGAGAATTCAAAGTTGGTCTTCATTGGGGAACTCTGCAAGCGAAAAGTTTGAAAACAATCTAGAAAACCACTAGTTCGATTAATCCCATTTGGAGTCATGGTGGCATCACAACACTTGGGAGCATGATGAGAATGGATTCAACTGATTTGACTCCTCCTTTACATCATCCTCTTTGCACAATAGGTCCGTTTGTTATAAAGCATATGTGTCCTTCCCCCAACCTTTCCCTTCTACCCAACTCCATGGAGATCGTGTGCTAACATAGGAACCTAGAGGCTCAATTGAATTTGGCCTCGCTTGGATGAAGTTGGGATGTCACCTACACTCCATGTAATTAGTTGAGAATGAGTGGATTTAAATGGCCATTAATGGATGTGATGGAGGAATCGAGCTGATGGATTGGTAAATCCAGCAACATGAATTTGACACTGGATGAAAGGAGATATCAAGGGGCTCATATCAACAAGGAGCTAAAAAAACCACCATGAGGATTAAGTGCAACTCTCGGCCAAGCAATCACGTTCTTAGTCTAGGAAGCGTTATGGAAAAGAGAATCAAGGGAAATGCATGCTAGAGAAGAGTGGTGCATGAGGAACAACCATAGAACAAGAAAACACAGTACATGCACTCCAAATCCAAGTTCAAGGTCTTTATATTCAGGTCCTCAATTCTTTAGAGATTTTGGCTAAACAAAAGCTTGGGCATCAGAGACTAGGAGATGAGTGCCACACTCTACGAGTGGAAGTAGAGGAATTGTGCAATAGGGCGTCACCATAGACCATTTCACAAGATGATACAGAGCTCTCGGTGTAGGAACGAACCAAACAAAAATCTAGAGGAAGAAAACGCCAAGAAAGATCTACTTACTCAGTGGTTTTGCATGAAGTGTTTTTAATTTTTGGTTCTAGGAACTTTCCATAAAGTGTACTCAAAAGATAATTGACAAATAATGTATAAGCCAAATCCTGTATGTGAACTCCAAAGTAGCTTAGGCAATATGCAGAGCACACTAATAATATGCTATCAATTTGAATTATGATCCTTTGATCTCTTTTACACACTCTGCAAGTCTCTTGCAACATCTTTTTTAATGAAACCTTTTCTAATTTCTTTAAAACAATTATCAATTAAAAATTGTTAATTATTAGATTGAGAAAAACAAACATATATAATTAGATCACATTTCATTATTTTTAATAAAATTGTATCTTAAGAAATAAATATAAATTACTCATTACTAATTAGATTTTTAAAATTATAATGGTATAATTTATTTTTAAAACTTATATTCATAAATAAATAAAAACTCCATTATATAAATGAAAATCTATAAAGATATATAATCAAATCTCAAAACTCAAACTCTTACATATCACTCAGCATGAAAGATGAAACTCTCTATCAATCATGGAAGTTCACGCTCTTCGACACGTCACCTCACAAGAGAAGCTATAGATCCTACTTATTTGTGTTCCCTTTTGTAGTCTTGGTACCCAATGCATCCCCCATTTTGAAACAATGCAAGCCTTTTATCAAAAAATGAACTATCTAAGTCTCAATAGGTGTGATCATTGATGTTGAAGGGCATATGAACAATGTTATGAACAAAATTTCATTAATTATTCACATTTAGATCACTATGTTAAAATTTTGGGAAGTTAAGGGAGTTATGGAAAAATGTACAAGCGGTATTTAAAGAGAAGACTTAACATAAAACCATAAGAAAATACAATTTGGATGGTGAGGATGCATGAATTAACGAGAAGCATGGAAAAGATGGGATTGAAAAATTATTGTTGATGTCATGATGACATAATAGGGGTTATTCAAGCGTGAAAAGTAAAGTTAGGTCATACAACCAGGCCATAGAAAGTATTAATGGATTCAATTATCTTTGAAGACACCCCTATCTCAGCTCAAGTATATGTTGATAATTGTTTCGGTATATTTAAGTCTTTTTCATTGCAGGTTTCTTTAAAAAATGCCAGAGACTTCATTGAACCCACTGTGGATGTCTCATTTCCGTGGGCATTTGTAGATAGTGTCTCCCAAGGACGACCTAGAGTTGGAGGGTGGGTATCATTCACCTCTTCAATACTTCCTCTATCCACTTTGCAGCTGGCTTGGGGATGCCACAAATAACCAGGGGGAATTTGTTGTTGTCTCAATCTTTCTGCATCTTTTTCTCTCGCTTGGATTGGACAGACTACAGGTTCATGGGGACTCATTGTTGGTCATGGACTTCCTCAAGGCTTTAAATTCTCCTGCAGATATTTTTCTTCTCCCTCTTTACGAGGACTTTGACAGAGTTAGACTCCATTATAATTTTCTCTCATTCCAATACATCTATAGAGAATCTAACGAGGCTGCAGATGTTCTATCCAAGAAAGGTCTGCTCATGGTGGTTGGTTTCATTGAAAAATGGGAGATGAAAGATGGTCACTTGACCTCTCTGCGCCGCAGTCGTCTCTAGTTTACCTTTCCAATTGCTGGCTACTTCGGTTGATATTTCAATAGTCTTACAGGTGTCTTTTTTTGACAAGTTTAGTGATACTACATGCTGGATATATTGGTCTTTTAGCAGCCAATAAGCTCCGACTGATGTATAAGACAGACTTTTTTTGACAAGTTTAGTGATATTATATGTTGGATATATTGGTCTTTTGGCAGCTGCTAAGCTCCGACTGATGGAAAAACTCATTATTTGTTTCTTTGAAATTGTTTTCCATGATAAGAATTTTTATGATAAGTTACAGTTCCACTAAATTTATTGAAATTTTGAACATAAAATTCTACCTTGACCCATTTTAAAATAATAACATAGTTTGAATTTTGAAAACAAATATCTCTAAATAAATTTTTATTTTATAAAAAAAATGAGCATAAATATTGAATTTATCTACTTATTAATTTATTCTCATTATAATAATAATTGCTTACCAAAAAATAGAAATAAGAAAACTATAATGCCCATATAAATGGCATTCTCTAGAGATGGTTTTAAATCCTTGGGAATGCAAATAAAAACCACAACCGACACTAACATGTTAATCATAATAGAGAAGAAATAAGAAAACTATAACGCCCATATAAATGGCATTCTCTAGAGATGTTATTAAATCCTTGGGAATGCAAATAAAAACCACAACCAACACTAAAATGTTAATCATAATAGAGGGCTTGTCTAAGATTGGAAACATCTCATTATCTTATAATGAGTTAATTGGGTTTCGCTTGGTTAGTTAAGAGGAGAAGTTGGTATTCTCCACACCTAAGTAATAATCATACTTATGACATGTTGTTCCTTGTGGGTTGATTGGGGTTGGCAAGGAACTGGCTGTCTTCCTTTTAATTAAGTGCTTTAGAGTTGGGATGAGATGTTTCAAACATTTTAACCCCAAGGGTAAGATTAATTGGTTGAATCATCTATTGAAGACATGCTATTGAGGAGATCATATGTCATAGGTTCAAATCCAGTCATGTTCCTCACGGTTAAAAACTGCTATTGTGGTTGACAATTTAGCCACCCTCCATTTAAATATATTTAAAAAAAAAACTTACTCTTGTTATTCATTTAAGAATAAAAAGAGTACATCAATTTCCATGTCTCTATTGTCTATCAGTCGATAATAGTTTAAAGTCTAGTTTAAGGGAAGATGTTATTGGTTGATGTATGAAGAAAAAAGACTGTGTTTTGGTTGGCACCATCTGGTATCAGTTTCTGTTATAGCCTAAAATGACACATCTCTACTTGTGACCATTTTCCCATGATTTGGTCGCATGTCAACACTTCATGAAAGTCACTAAAAAAACACCTATATTGGAGGAGCCATATCTAGACTTATGCAACTCTGTTTGATCTCTTCTATGAACCATTGGAAATGTATCTAAGTAGGGAAAACCTTTCAAGAAGACACCAAAGCCTGAAAATGCTTAGAAGTACCCTAAAAATTATCTTTTTTGACACATTCGTGACTGTGCTTAAGGGAACCCAGGATTATACCTTACATTCGCGACTATGCTTCATCAAACTCGTAATTTTCACATGTAGTGGCCAAAACAATATAAAATTATGATTAATTCTTGAATTAGGGTTGGTTTGGGTTGTTTTGGAACTGATCTAGAAGTTGTAACCGATCCCTATTCGACCCTTACTCTTCAAGAAAGTATATAAGAGAGGGAGATAGGTCTATGGAGGGGACTTGACCTTTGCATTGTTATGCTAGTGGAATTGGGACTCTCATCCACTTTACCTTTTCTGTAGATTCCATATTCCTTTATTGCATAGCTTGGAGGCTGAGATCCTTAGAGAAGAGATACAGAAGAACCAGATTAAGGTTTCGTGAGGCGCCTATCAAGAGGAGAAGGTGAACTCTAGTACTTCTTCCACTTGATTAATAATGATGTGATTCCCTTCTTCTTCCCAAATCATTGTTCAATGTGTGTTGAATATTTGTTTTGATTATATGATGATGATTATCAAATTAGGGTTTCATGTTTTAATGAACATAATCTCCTTTCATATAGTCAATTTGGTTTGAGGAAGGTTAAATTTGTTTCGTAGGTCTCTTGGAGCAAGAGGAGCAAGAGGAAGGGCTAGAGAAAGCTGGGACCAGCCTTCAGTGAATCAGGTATGGACCTTTCATATATATTAATCTTGCTTATATTTGCTTGTTGAACATTGTACATCTATCTTTCAACCTTGGTATGTTGATGGCATCTTAACCCCCAGCCATAGCAACACTTTCCTCTACAACATAACTGACGACTTTGATGGGGTCTTTGAGGGTTGTTTGAGGGGTCTTTTAGGGTCCTTTGCATGTGCATGACTCGAAAGAGTTAGTTTCATCTCTTTTGAGTTCTCTTTATCTATTTTGTAAGCCCTTTTCAAGTCTTTAATCTTTCTTTATTGCTTCCCCCCCACCTCCCTCTTTGGCTTGACCTTGTTGGACAAGGTGTTGAGCACCCTCTGTTAGCAGATCTAGATTGAATCTTAGGGATTCTTGACCCTTGTTTTTTTTAGTCTTGTTGTGTAGTCCCTTCATGCCAAAGTAGTTGGGTTGTTTACCCTTGCAAGTCTTCCTTCCTAGTGAGTTTCTTTCAGACTTTAGGGTAGCCTAGGGTTTGTTAGTGGGGTATAGAACAATAGTCTATTTGCTTTGCTTACATTACTCTGCATGCATTAGTTGATAGTTATTTTTATTTTTCATTTATAAAATAAAAAGTAAAAAGAACATATAGTTTCTTTCTATGCACGTAGATTAGGGTTTTAGTCTTAAATGCATCGCATGTCTTTGTTCTTAAAAAAATAAAAAAGAAGTTGTTCTTTTGCATTTCACATTCTCTTTTTCTTAGTCATATTGTTTCCACTATTGAGTAAAACATCATTAGTTTCACCTCGGCCACCTTTTGAGTAATCAACAGTCCTTTAAAATAAACGTTAATATCTAAAATATATTAGTAATTGTGTGTTTCTAGGGACGACACACACTAGTATAGGATAGTGTTTTGGGTTAGGGACATATCTTAACTACCCAAAACTTTAAACTCAAACATAGTGGCCTATCTTCAGGAAGTCCAAATTCATAGAGAAAGATACCGAAAAGATCCTCTAACACAGGAGTCAAGCACGAGGCCATGAGATACTGAGCTGTGGAGATACCCCTCCTCTACTCGGTAGATCATACGCCAGATCTGTTGCACATTTGGGGACTCACCCAGTACCTCCTACCATCCCCGTGTGGTGCCTGGTACTACCTGAGTTTCAAGCTTTGCTACCCTGCCCATGTGCTTCGGTTGGACTGACAACTATTCCACTGGCCTTTCTTTGTGATTTTGGTAGCCTTAGCATCTTGACATCTAAAGACTCTTACATGGGTGGCAGTGAAAGGATATTTCCATTGCTCTTAGGGTAGACTTGGAAGGTAACCTCAGTTGACAATTTGGGAGGGAAATTTGGTGACTCGAATGCTTGCACCCAGAAAATTCATCACGAGACGCCAAGTAACTACTCTCCTTCCTTCACTAGTTAGTTCTGGGACCTCATCATCCCAGAATCTCTTTTGGAAGGAATCCGTGTGCGCTTGGTATTGATACTTAGGACTTTTTTCTAGTGGTGTGATCTTTGTACTGTTGGTCACCAGTTGACCTCAGACTTTTATTACTTGTTACAGTTAGAAACTATGGCTAACACCCCTACTGACACCAAACAGGAGACCCCCTTGTTGGGGGCTTCTTGTTCTTTTCCTTTCACAAGGAATGTTGGTGTTCATTTGATGGCCACCCTGAATCTACCTGGATTCACCCTAGGGCTATTGGTTTGGTTGTTTTCCACTCCAACTGTCTTGAATGCTCCTGATGCTTCTCGAGCAATCCCCTTATGTCAAGAGCATAAAAAACATGTCTTCCCTTCACCTATATCACCCTCTCCACCTCCTTCTACCTCATGCGGTGAAAGTTCTAATACTAGTATCCTGCAATCTAAAAGGAATAGAAGAAGGAAGAATACGAAGAAAACTCGAAAGCAAGGGGGCACCCGTTCAGCCTCTGCATGTCAAGTTGAACCTAACCACCCAACCAGGGATAATTTTAGGGGTGAAATTTAGCCCATGGGCTATTTTTAGGGGGTTTTCTCGGAAAAAAGATTCACCATTTTGCAATTTTTGAAGCCATGTTTTGCCCATTTTTGATGGAGTAAACTTTTTTCACCCTAAAAATCGCCAAATTATTATATAAGCAATATAAAATCCTTGGAAGTTCAAATATTTTTTGAAAAATATCGCCAAACATTTTATAGTTGGTGTTTTAAGAATTGGGATCGCCAACATTTATACACTTTTAAATAACTATGGTTCCTTAAAATCATCCCTGCACCCAACCTCTGGATGTCATGTTGGGGGTACCTATCCAACCTCTACAGGTCATGTTGGATCCAAGCACTCAACCTCTGCAAGTCAAGTTGAAATTCACCACTTAGCCTCTGCGGGTCATGTTGGTGGAACTCTTCCAACCTCTGCAAGTCATGTTGGACCAAGTCACTCAACCTATGTACTTCATGCTACGGGCACCCCTCCAACCTCTGTAGGTCATGTTGGAACTCGGAACTCAACCTCTACAAGTCAAGTTGATCCTCACCACCCAGCCTATGGAATTCATGACGGGGGCACACATTTAACCCTTGCTAGTCAAGTTGACATTAACCACGCAGCCTCTGAAGGTCATGTTGGGGGAAAAAAATCAGCCTCTTCATGTCATGTTGGTCCCAACCACCCAGCCTTTGGAGTTCATGTTGGGGGAAAGAAGTCAACCAATGCAAGTCATGATGACACCGTTGAGAAAACCAATCGTTCGAAACACAAGCCAAAGTTCCCTAGTAGGCTTTGTGAGGGAGACCACCTTACCCATCAGTGCCCTGTTATTGCAGAGGTTCAGAGAGTATGGTTCCAGGGACATCCCGTTCTTGAACAACCTGAAGTTTCTCAAAAACCTATTTAACCTTCGGTTGATCAAGTGGTTGAACTAATGTCATCTTTGGTTGATCCCACTCTCCCTTCGGAGAGTGACCTTTACCAAGTGATTGAACTGATGCAATCTTCGGGCAATCCCACTCTCCCTTCAGAGAGTTATTTCCATCAAGCGATTGAGTCGATACCATCTTCGATCAATCCTACTCTTCCTTTGGATAGTGAATCGTCTCCTAGTCATATTTTCTTCTCTCGTAGTTTAGAACCTTTTGGACAAGGGGGAACTGACCTCGCTTCGGATGAACTCCCACCAAGCTCCCGAATTGATTCCTTTGATTGGGATAGCCTAGTTGAGTTGCACCTTCCTTCTAATGCACCTTTCCAGATAAAGGTCAAAATCAGACATTACACAATTGATCGTTGTATTGTTGATGAAGGAGCCTCAGTTAGTATTTTATCTACATGTGATTGGCGAGGCATGGGATCTCCCAACCTTATGTCGACTGATAGTTAGTTACTGGCTTTCGATAGAAGAACTAGTATACCTATGGCAATTCTTACTCAAACAATTGTTACTTTGGGTGGGAAGACTACCTTAGTTGATTTCATGGTGATAGAGGACCCCTTGGACTTCAATATTCTCCTCGGGCATGATTATGTTTATTCCATGCAAGTTGTGGTGTCAACGTTCTTTCATGTGATGTACTTTAATCATAACGAAGACATTGTCTCTATCGATCAATTGAGTTTTCTTGATCCCTCTCCTGACCCAACTATAGACCAAGTCTTTCCTTTATTGATTCCTAGTGTCTCGGTAGACACTACCCCGCCACAGGTGAGCTATGTGGCCTCATATCCCTCATGTTCAATTGCTACTGAGAAGAACCCCATGTCTTCATGCTTACCCTCTCAGGACTCGGTCCTAGCAGTTGACCAGGTGATTCATCCTATGCAGACTGTGGAGCCTACCCTCCACTCTATTGATCCATCTAAAAGTTAAGACATGTGTCCTATCTCAGATGATCTACTTCCTTTTGACTAATTCTTCCTAGAGTCTTTGATACAATCTGATTTTCTTATGGATGTTGGTTCAGTTGTGACTAAGTCTAGCCCTGAATTTGTTAGTAAGTCCGATCTTTCCATTGATCGGTCTTCTTATGTTGGTCTTGTTGAGTCGTTGGACTCTTCTTTTGAACAACAAGTCAGTGATCCTAATATGTTTTATTCTTCTTGTCGATTTTTCAACTCCTGTGATACTGAGTTTGTTCCTGTAGACTCTATCTCACCTGTTGATTTTTTCTTTCCTTTTAAGGTTGATCTTATTGATTATAAAATCTCGAGCCTTGGCACTATAGAATCTCCTTCAGTCGATTCTGCCTTGACTACACTTTCTGTAGAAGATAGCAAAGTTGCATGTGTTTATACTAAAGTGACCTGCATCAAATATTTTCTTATGAATATGATCTTGATGTTGTTGTTTCTTGGAGACGGGATTTATAGTTGGATCCACAACTGTTTACTGGCCTCACCTTGTTGTTCAAGCTGTAACTACACTTACATGTACCCTTCTTGTGCTTATGAGCCTGATGTTGGCTTCCACGCTTTTAGCTCGTTGTATAAGCCTTCATCTCTGCTCTCACCGTCGCTCAGCTTTGTACCAGTTTTCCTTTGCAACTTGACACCTTTTACCTTAAGGAGACGTTCCTTGAGTGTCTTTATCTTGTTCATGTTCCTTGCGCTTTGAACTAAATTCGCTTTCCTCTGACATTTGTCTCCTCGCATTTAGAGCATTCTTTCTGCTCTCCTTTGAGCTTGTTAAAAACAATAAGGAGGCCACAAGTTGACTTTTTCGGGCTCGTTAAAAATTCACGAAAAATATATGGAGTTATCTTTAAGCCCTGGTTTGACTCCTTAAATGTGACTATATAGTCGAGTTTGCTTGTCCCTTCAAACTCCTTAAAGGATGTGAAGGAACATCCACATAGGTACAAGTTTACCCCTTTTTCCAGCCATGTGGATTACTTAGGAAAAATGAATACACTATTTTCTTCGGAATCTAGAAGAGTATCTTCAGGTACAGATTTATCTCTTTTCCGGGTTTGGAGGAATAAATTTTCCTCTACAATAGTTTCTTGTTGTCAGTATTTTTGTTTAGGATGATAGGTTGTAAGGGAGATTCTGGTGTTGAAAATTAGGCTACCATGTTATCTGTATGCCGACAAGGCCCTATGTTATGAAGCCATGTACTCTCTTTTGAAATAGTAATGCAATATCTTATTTACAAAAAATAAAAATAAAAAAGTACATAACTAAGTCAATCAATCAATCATATGAAAGAAGAGGAGATATTGTGAAATATTATTTAGAAAAAAAAACACAGTTTTTTGTGCTTTCAAAAAGAGTTTTTGTAAATTTGAGTTGAGTAATGTGATTAGGATAAGTAGGTCTTATGGATGAAGCATATTAAGTTATTGATTGACAAGTTCAAGGATGTTTCTTTTTCTCATATATATCGGAAACAAAATCAGTTGACAGATTCTCTTTCTAAGAAAGCTTTGTTGTTTGAGGAAGGCTCTATCTTCTATGAACTTTGGGAGAATGGTTTTTTTTATTTCTGAGGGCAGGCTCAAGACTTTTCGATATATCTTCTTGATTTGGGCATGTTCTTGTTCCTTGTTAACTTTTATGGCCTCTTTGCAACTTGCTGGTCTATTATTTTTTCTCAGTCATCTTTTGCTTGTATTGTCTATTCCTATGGACTACATGCCATGCTCTTGAAGACTAACTTTGATGAACTTAGAAGTTTTCCATACTAAATACTTTGCTTTATTTTACGTATGCTATCAATATATAATATAGGTTTTTTTTCTTATGCATAAAATTCTATTTTTCCCTTTAGTGAATTCCAAATTTGATGAACGCTGATTTGCAAGAGAAACTTCAAAAAAAAAAATCATAAATTTTTTTGTTGGAAAACCTAACCTAATCCATCATAAAGGTGAGCTAATATACATAATTCACTTAAAAAAATGAATGAGCATCGACTTTAAAGTAGCTGCATTTTATTTCATGACATAAAACTAGCACATCCACATAGTTTGTGGTTGGATCACGTCGATAGGGATCAAATAGTTGAGAGATAGTAATTGAATGGAAGACACTTTTGAATTTTATTTAATTCCTTATATTCTTATTGTTAAACGGGTTTAACTTTGAGTTATCCATGGTTAGTTATATGTTATCATTGACATTTTCCTGTTATCCATTTATATACTATCAATTCTTTTCATATTGTTTTTTATTTATCTCACATTCTTCTAGTTATTTGCCATGAATTGTTGGTTATCTATTCATCAGCTACGAGTTATCCATGCATCGCTACCAGTAATTTTTTATATTCTTTTATTATATAATTGTTTATTTCGAATTTTGAACAACTGTCATAAAATCAATCTCGACAGTACACTTATCTCATCCTCATCTGTAGATGAAAAAGCATAAACCATAGTCCATCCCAAATCTCAAATAAAAACATTGTTAACCAACTTTATTAACTTCACTTTTAGATGAAGTTACTTCATGTTTAACATGGATACTTCCTTAACCCCGCAAACTAACTTAAAAAAAAAAATACATTAACTGTGATGCTGGTGGGGATTGAAGCTACGACTTTCTGCCTTACGAGGCGCCACGATTACTCCTTTTCACCCTCATTTTTTACTCTTCTACTTATATCTCATTTTCAACGCCTGATTCTGGTATCTATTAGGCACAAAGTCTACTCATTGAAGTGGACGTGCCGGAGTGGTTATCGGGCATGACTAGAAATCATGTGGGCTTTGCCCGCGCAGGTTCGAATCCTGCCGTCCACGAAGGAGTGTTAGCCTTTTCCAAATTTTCGTAATGTAAAACTATTACAATAGACAGGAGTCGAAACCGGATCTTAAAATTTACAGAAATCGACCTAGGTCTGTAGCGTTCTGCAAAATATTCACACGATTGCACTAAACGGGAATCGAACCCGGGTCTTTAACGTTCTACGAAACATTCATACGGTTGCAATAAACGGGAATCGAACAGTTAACTATACGATTGCAGTAGACGGGAATCGAACCCGGGTCTGTGCCGTGGCAGGACACACATCGTAATAAAAAGCAAAACTATTAAGGGCCCAACCGGGAATCGAACCCGGGTCTTTAACGTTCTACGAAACATTCATACGGTTGCAATAAACGGGAATCGAACCCGGGTCTGTGCCGTGGCAGGACACACATCGTAATAAAAAGCAAAACTATTAAGGGCCCAACCGGGTTCGAACCGGTGACCTCTTGATCTGCAGTCAAATGCTCTACCACTGAGCTATAGGCCCACCTATAAATATACACGTTAGAAATTGCTTAGGGCTATTTTGTTTTTAGGTAAACCATTTTTATTTAAACAAATAGGATATATATGAGCGTGGATATATAGGGTATAGAATATTTTTTTAAAGAACAAATAATGAGAGACTAGGTTAATTACAAAATAATTTTTTTATAAATAATTTTTGTTTTTAATTATCATATATATTATTTTAAGAGAATAAAATGGTCTTTATTATGTTTTAAAAATATATGGATTTTAGATATATTTATTTATAGAAATTATTTTATTATTATTATTTTTATTTAAATATTTATTTAATATATATGGAAATTTATACAAATATTTAGGAATTGATATTCATCACAAGTTCAACTGGAATTATAGCATGGAGAAAATGATTAATCGAGGGTGGAAAGCTTATTTTGGTCTCGAAAATAATTGTAAAGCAACAAGCCTTGTGATGTGGGATAAAAAGATGCCCATCTTTGAAACTTTAGTCACTCCTGTTATCTTGTATGGGTGTGAGGTATGGGGTTGTATCATCTCTAGAGAATCCCGAAGAAAGATTGAGCAAATCCAGAAGCGTTTTATAATGTATAACCTCAAAATTAAAAGCAAGACACCCTACCCTATTCTCCTTATAGAAGTGGGTCTTTACCCTATCGAGAGCCTCGCTATGACTAGGCTCCTATTATACGAGCACAAAATCAATAACACGAGAGACCATAGACTTCCTAAGCTAGCTTTAAATTCCATCCAAAACCACCTAAGACTCAAGCGAGGTTGGTATAAAGATACCAGGGCCTAGTTAAACCATTGGGAGATTGACGAAACTGTTGCATTGCAAAATATTAATAACATTAAAAATATTGTTACTTCTAAGTTTAAAGAGAAAATGTGGTGTGAGAAAGATCTAGAGTGTAAAAGAAAACTAAGATATTATAAGGAGATCATCAACCCTAGTCTAGAAGGCCAAAAGTATCTCTATGTTTTAACTAGTTCAAAGAAAAAAACTAATATAGCCAAGATAAGAACAAACTCTGACGAGCTCCATAGTGAAACAGGTCGTTGGGAAGTTCGTAAACACCATGGGTGGAAAAGGATCTTCCATCTATGTGAGAATATGAACATTGAAGATGAAAATCACTTCCTCTTAGAGTGCCCTGCTTACACCCACATTAGATCTCAGTTCCATAATCTTTGTTGCAATACCGACCTTCCAAGCCTTTTAACTTGCCAAAATTATAGTGAGCTTGGGACACTTCTCTCCAAGCTCTTTGAGCATAGAAATACAATTTTAAAACAAACTAAATAATTTGCTTCTTTAGGTCCGATAGACCAAAGTTTGGTCTTAGGGGACGTTAACCATCATCATCATCATCTTAATATTAATGTATTAATTTTTGTATAAACATGTATTTATTTAGCGAGGTTGGGGACGTTAACCATCATCATCATCATCTTAAGACTCAAGCGAGGTTGGTATAAAGATACTAGGGCCTGGTTAAACCATTGGGAGATCGACGAAACTGTTGCATTGCAAAATATTAATAACATTAAAAATATTGTTACTTCTTTGTCTAAAGAGAAAATGTGGTGTGACAAAGATCTAGAATCTAAAAGAAAACTAAGATATTATAAGGATGCCATCAACCCTACTCTAGAAGACCAAAATTATCTCTCTGTTTTAACTAGTTCAAAGAAAAAAACTAATATAGCTAAGATAAGAACGAACTCTCACGAGCTCCATAGTGAAACAGGTTGTTGGGAAGTTCCTAAAACACCATGGGTAAAAAGAATTTGTCATCTCTGTGAGAATATGAACATTGAAGATGAAAATCACTTCCTCTTAGAGTGCCCTGCGTACACCCACATTAAATCTCAGTTCCATATTCTTTGTTGCAATACTGACATTCCTAGCCTTTTAACTTACCAAAATTATAGTGAGCCCGAGACACTTCTCTCCAAGCTCTTTGAGCATAGAAATACAATTTTAAAACAAACTAAATAATTCGTTTATTTAGGTTTGATATACCAAAGTTTGGTCTCAGGAGACGTTAACCATCATCATCATCATCTTAATATTAATGTATTAATTTTTGTATAAACATGTATGTATTTATGTCATACAAATAATTCAAAGATTTGTAAATATTAGTTGTGTTTGATTTAATAATAGATATATTTTATAAAACATATCACATGAACATTTAAAAAAACATTAGGAGTGTGAAAGTGGTAAAACATATTGTATTTAATATTAATACAAAGTGGAATGATTTTTTATTTATTTTTAATTAAAATATTAGATAATTTATTAAACAATTAATAACATCTATTTCTTCCTAAGAGGTTATAGGTTCACATCTAAAGTGGGGTAGGGTATGTAAACCTCTATGGATTTTAGCAATGAAATCATCGCACAAAGGGGACTAGGGTATGTACACTTTCATGGATTATTTTTATTTTTATTTTTGCATATAGGGGAATTAGTAACTGGCTAGGATTACTTGGGTGAAACCTAGGTTCAAATCCATATGGTTGCTTGCCACTATAAACCCTAGGCTAGATCCAATAACCCACAAGCTACTTCCTAGTAAGAAACCTATGACTTAGCAAGGATTGAGATGTTTGGAGACACACCTAAATGTGTGTCCCACTCAAGGAGCATGCCTGCCCTTCTAGCCTTATCACAACAAGCCTATCTCTCAATGGGGAGATTCTCAAACTTTCTTCCCTACCTATCAAGTTGTTGATCCTTGTGCACCTACGTGGATTTAGTAGTCAAATTGTGGTATGGAGGAGGGGTCTTGTCCCATAAACAAGAGGATCTCATAAACCAATTTGATGGGTCAGAAGTAAATTTGAACCTGAAATCCGACAAATTTGATGTCTGAAATTCGACAGACACATATATGTTCTTCGACGACAACATTTTTTTGGCATCGGTGGGAATTCGTCGGTTATTCGACACCATTTCAAACTCCGTCGATATTTCGACAACATATCATCGTAAATTGGAGAATTTTTACTTGAATTAGCCGTCAAAATTTTGACGACGAGACGTCGAATAACCGACGGATATCACTTCAATCCGACACTTGGATCCTTCGTTTCTATGAACTCTTTGTCGGATGTCATGACCTAGGCATTGAAATTTCGACGACTTGTAGATGGCCTAGGCATCGGAAGTCCGAAAACCTGAGGATGTTTAAAAACAACAACAACAATTTATTCGAGCATCCTTTATTTGATCCTTCTACAATTTTCTTGGTTTCATCCTCAACTTCAATTTTTGCCCTTTTCACCAAATAAGTAATACAACTTTAAATCATCATTCACTGATGAGGAATGAATTGGTTTGTAGCATGCTAAGAGTTTTCTATTTGTGACCACGCAAAAAGAAACATAAAACAACTGGAAGCATATTCACATCCATTGCAGTTAATTTGATCCCAAACTCTATACTATTAGATTTATATCTATTCTATAAGAAATCGATTTACATGGACATTCTATCATAAATCAATTGCAAGGTGTCAATCAAACATCATACTTGCATGTTTTCTTTAGTATTTTCTAGCTATTACTCTATGGTGAAGCTATAGTAGTACAAAATATCAACTTGAGAGATGGTAAAACCTTCTCAAATTTATGTTGTAATTCATGAGCTTCTACAATGTTTTAGTCTATACATATTTTTGGATGCGGCTCATTAGAAGTTGGAACCCTAACAAATGGTAGCAACGAAGGACTGAAACTCAAATAGGAAAGGAACCTTAAACTAACACTGGTAAAAGGAAATTGAAAGACTCTGCTTTCACCCAAAACGCAAGTCTCCTGTGTTAAACGTGTTTGTTCTCACCCAATAAAAACGAAGGCATTCTGGTTTAAAAGGTTTCCAGGGAATTTTAAAATCTGTCCAGATCAACCACACCAATAAAACGCTAATTTATCTTCCCTTGGCGATTTCTATCAGTTTGATACCATACTCAGTTCAAATAATTGGTTCTTTGGTTTTCTTTACAGACTGTTCCCACACTTTCCTCCACATATAGTTATAAAGATATTAATAAACATTGATTCTCCAACGTCGTCAACAAAGAAGGGAACGAAATGTATCAAGAAAATGCAAGATTAACACGTAGACAGTTCCAGGTTATCCATCAATGCAGAAACAACACATTTCACAGTGTCTCCATGTTTTCAATTGAATTTAGTTTCCAAATATGAAGTAAACAAAACAAAATTGAAACCACTTACAAATTCCTAGATATGTAGCAGTTTGCTCACCATAATTTTGCAGAGAACTTTCAGTTATATTAAATTCCAAAAATATCATTGATTCCATAACATTTAAACAACCTGTAGGTGTAATTTTTGTACATATTCAGTTTCTATTTGTAGAGAGGGCGTTTACACAACATTTACGAGAAAATTTTCTTTCCACCCCTTTTTCCCCAAAAAACTTCCCTAAAAAATGAAACCCCCCCCATTAAAACCAAACCTCCCTTCCCAGAAATAAGGAAAACTACCCTAAATACTTTATTTTTGTTTTAATTCAAATGTTCATTTAAAATCTAACCATCTCCCAACTAGATGTCCAAAATTTAAGCTTTAGCTTCAACATGCGACCAATCCATCACATTGCTAAGCCTTTGGTTTAAGAGCTCGCCTAATGCATTTACATAACAAATGAGTGAATCAAAGGAATGAATCCTAGTTACAAAGATTAAAGAAATCCAATCTAGAATAATATGACAGGAATAATATGAAACACTCAGAATTCAACAGTTTGGAAAATGTTCAAATGCATCAAAATAAAACAACTCGGGTGCTGAAGATCGTGAACCAATGTTCTTCTAAATATCCCAGGGGGGTGAGCGGGTATAATAAAGACATCATATTTGTTTACTCCCCCAACACTCTTGTTCTAATCTAGTCATGTATCTTAGCTTAATGAATAAAACATAGAGATGGATCACCCTACCTGCATAGAAGAACTAGCTCAGTGGCTCTTGAAAAAATTGCAGAAACAAGGATTTACTCTTTGAACTAAGGAAAAAATGATGCACTCATATATCTCGAGGGCAATGAGCATAAGGATACAAACAAATGAGGTAACACAAATGACGAATACAAAAGGTGGAGTGAAAATAACAGCCGATGGATATTGATAAACATAAGTCAATACTTGAGGGTTCCAGAACTTGTCTGATGGCTCTAAATATTTTGCAAAAACAAGGGTTTACTAGTGTAGTAATGCAGAGAACTGCACTCGAATGTATAAAGCAGAGAAAAATTGTAGAAGGATACAAAAAAAAAAGAGTGCAATTGAATGCAAAATTCAGACTGTGAATATCAACTGATAGAGCACTGGGGATGACTCTTAGCCAGAGTATAGGATAGCTGACGGTTCTTATGCATACAAGTCCCTTTCCAGCTATAGGAGGGAGATGCTATCAAAAATATGGATCCATCAATTTTTCCACGACAATTTGAATTAATATAGCAAAGTGGGCTTCTCAGAGGAATGCCACAGACCATGCTTGCCAGAGAAAGTAACAGACCATATCATCGAATTTGTAATCACCTTGGGCTTTCTGATATAGAAAAAATGAATAGCAAGAGTCCATCATCATATTGAACTTACAAATAACCTGGTGTGGGAGGTGGAAGTTGTCTTCGAAAGGAAAAGGAAAAAAACAACAAGCATGACACTTAATCTCACACAACTAATTACACATACTGATAAGAGCTACAATGTGACAACTTTAACATTCTATTCAAAACCTTGCATTCAAATAGAAAGGCACTAAAGAGTCCTTAGAGAGTTGTAAGTATCTGAACAACTGTTAGGAAAGTTCCCACCAAAAATATTTGGAGGTGTATAGATAGAGCTTGATTTTCACTCAAACCAGTAAAGAGTGAATGCCAAGAACCAATGCGCATCACACTGCTAGCAAAACAAATAAAGGATAATCTCTGCACTCATACGGGCACCTGCAATAACAAAAAAAAATGAAATGATAGGAATAGTCCACCAATATTCAATTAACATTAGAACTAAATTACACTGCACCATAATGTGATAAAAGTGATGGAAAATATTATAGTGGCGTCAGCTTGCAGGTAAAGGTTAGTCCAACTTGTCATTTCTAATCATCAGTCATCTTCGGATATTGTATGCTCTAGAAACCAGATAGTCTGCCTTGGGTTTAGCTACATCCATTTTGTGTACATCAGTTTATTTAAGTAGCAATTGCTTTCTCTCAATTGAATACACAACTTTGTAAAGTGTCAGAATTGATGGAAACACCCTCATTTCGACCCATTTTTATTTGTTTACCTAAATATTTGTTTCTGCAAGTATGGTTTCCTCGTGAAGAATACATTTTGGCAAAAACATATACATTATGGAGAGAGAAAGATATGTGAAGAAGATAAAGAGAGACCCCATATTTGATGGCCTTAGGTTTGACACAAATACAAGACAAACAAAAATACAACAAATAAAAGACTAAAACAAGGAAAGAACAAATGAAATTAAAATACTTGAAGCACTAAACAAATGAAATTAAGATACTATTTGCATAGAATGAAAAACTAAATTTCACAATAAATGAGGTTCAAATGATTCTAACAATGATTTTTCACATGTTTAAATGTATCAACACACGTAGGGTAGATAATTATGAGCCCATTCTATAGTTAATCTTAGAAACGAGGAAATATTGTAACCTTCAACTATAATGATATAACCATTAAAGAGAGCTCATGTACTGATAAAACATTAAATTTGATATTTACTATTTCCCTTATAAAAGAGAACTTGAAACTATCAATATGCCACTAACAAAAACTGTCCCAACAGATTATACTTTGCACCAGATCCATTCACCAATAATTGTGACAAAAATAAGATCTTTTGTCTAGCCCTTCATGAAAAAAGAACTCCAATATGAAAAATGCATGAGATGCATATGATGACACGTGGATTTCTATTGTTGCAGGCATATTCTATATTGCTACAATTACTAACCACCTTTAAAAGCTATGTTGCATTAGTTTCCAGAACAGGGGGATGGGCATCCAAAACTGTTAGATAAGATAAGATAATTTTATTAAAGTCCAACAAATGATCACTAAAGCAATCTAATGATACTGTTGAGTACACATGTTGATACATATTGGGATCCCAGACAAGATCCCCTAAATAAAGCAAGATGCAGGAAATAAAATAAACCGAGGTACTAGTTTTCTGTATAAATATCAACTTATAATAATTCTTGAGTTGTTTTGTTTTATCACACCTGCCTTTCCAGAATTCAATCTCCCAATCCCCCCTATCACACGCACCATGATGTTTTTCATTTCAGTACCATATAATTTCTGTAAATTTCTTCCATATCCTCCCTTCTCTTCATTGGTTGCATTTTCAACATTTCCTCTCACTCATCAGTTGATTCTTGGATTTTATCATTTTTTGTAAACTGTACTTTCTCTGCAGAATCCTTTAAGCTTTCATCAATACATGATATGGATTTCCCATCAACAATCTCTGGCATAAAGTCCTCTTTCTATGTACCTTTAGCATCATACTCATCACATATCTCTTTAACTGCCCGAGTAAAGTCAGTTTCAGCCTTTCCTCGACATTTGACTGACAACTTATTTTTCAACTTAGAGGTGAATGCCTGAACGTTAGTAGCAGCACATAAACCACTGCAAAAGAAGCAATAAAAAAATGAAATCAATAAACCAAAACCTGCATCTACTTGTAAAACCAAAACCAAATCCTATATTTTGAAGACCAAGGTAACCAACTTGACATGCCAAAGACCGCATATAAGCTTATCTGACCAGAGTAAGAGCAAAGGCATTTATCCAACAAGTTTGGATAATTTTCTTCTAATGAATGTACTGCTATGTTCACATTTCCCTCTTATGGCACTGACTATTTAAGTGGTATGGAAGGGTTTAAGGATTCATGCAATTACTCTTAACTCTATGGATATATCTCTATTGTAGAGTACACCCTCTCTATAAGTCTGGTTTCTTCCTTGTTCATTGTAGAGATCGAGTATATGTTTTTAAAAACACTTTGCATACATTGGGCTATAACGGACTGTAAGTAATTTGGTCTGTGACTTTGACAAACAGTTGTAGTGTATATTGTTGAATGTAGCAGTAGTTGTTCAATCCTTATGATGATTGTCCTTAGATGGTTTAGAAGGAATTTCTTATAGCATATGTAACATTTACCATCCACAACATTTAATCTTGCAAAATAAAATGCTACAGTAATAATATAAAGCATAAATCAGAGTTTTAATGCCAAATTTCTAGATTTGGATTTTACTCAAAAATAAGGTGAATACATGTCTAGAAAATTCGATGCACTAACAACAATGGAAAAAGGTGTCCTCCATGACTTCATCTTTCTCCTTGGTCTTGCACAAAATGGGCATACTTCAATGAACAAATAGAAATCGTTGTAGATGCCTTCCAGTAGATAATATTAAGTGGATTTGGTAGATACCATACCTCACACAAGGAAAAGTGATTGCATAATGAATATTTCATTCCAATAAAGATATATAACACAAGAGATAGATCCATAACACTCCCAATAGAAATAGACACTTCCCACACGCACTGTAACACAAGTTTCTCCTTCTGCGACTTCTACAACAGAAATACCATATTTTTCTTGGCCACACCCTTCAACAAATGTGTGAATATCTGCTATTGAACACTATACTATACTGTGGCATCTAGTTCGAGGTTTCAAAAGATGGATTGGTCTTCAGCCCCAACAATAAAGCTCTAATTCTTTTGGACTAGCAATTAATAAATATACTAACCGTTCCATGAGCTTGGGAACACCCTGCGTTGCGGATACCTGCATATTTAATCCATTATTATTTTACCAGCCCTATTTACTATACCAAGCTAGTGTCTATAGATGCTGGTTATATAGATGCTTACCAGAGGATGGAGGGTGAGCACAGACATTCATTTCCTTCTCTTGTACTGGTTGTGCCCTTCCTTAAACTGTGAGTGTAGCCCATCCTCCCTTTCTCCTTGAATTTGATGCCACGATTTCACAAGAAGAACAATCTTCTCCTCTAGCAAAAGAGCCCTATATTGTGCACTGTAGATTCAACTTACAAACCACGATCCAACATAGGGACATGGTTCCATCCAGAATAAGACCTTGCGATCCAGTGGTTTTTGTATCAAGATCAAAGATACAAACCACCATTTCTGCAATGACACACAAAATTACCTTGGAAGCGCCATTTCCTCCCCATACCATATTCAAACAGGAATGCCCACAGATAGATATTGAGTTCACTGGGAGACACAACATACTATATAATTATGGGGACGTCGAAAATCTGACGAAGTAACGTCGGAAATTTGACTTATAATTCTATCAATTTAAAAAAAAAAAATCAAAATTTGTAATTTGAAAGTGAAATCCGACAAAACAGTACTTTTTCGTCAGATGTCATCGGATTTTCTCGTAGGATTTTGGGTACAAATCTTGTTGGGGGTGTAGGTTATGCACACCTCCATGGATTTTAGTAGTCAAAGTGTTCCATTGAGAGGGTTAGGGTGTGTACACCTCCATGGATTTTAGCAACCAAATATTTACACAGAGAGCGACTCTTGTTCCACAAATAAGGGAGTCTCACACACAAATATGACTACAACATGACCTTAAAATTAGATTACTATTATTGTATCCAAACATTGCCTTCCACCAACTCGAAAGAAATATAACTTTCTTTTAAGTTTGTAAATAAAATTATATAATATTTTTTATATTTGAAGAAGAAATTAACATATGAAAAAATATAAAGTGTCTTGATATTCTTAATATAAGAAGCAATTGCCTCAAAAGGTGCAAAGACAATTATTATAGAAAAAAAAAATAGAGATATGAGATATTGATTCAATATTTTTCATATTCAATTTCACACCTTGTTGACTTTCAAGACAAACATGGCATCAAATAAAGTGCAAAGCATTTTTTTTGTAAAACCATCTTGTTTCAATGGCTAAAATTAATGGTGTTGCATGATACAAATATTTAATTAATATATATAAAGAAAATTAGCATAGATCCATCTTAATTTGAATTATTTTCAGCAGATTTGCATGTTAATTGTTTTTTGATCTCTCTGGATGCCTAAAATATCTAGAGGTAAGATGGACTTACACTAGTCATATGTCAATAACTCCTTAGCCTAAAGGGTTAGCTCAACCTAGAGTGGTCAATGTTATTTCAAAGTCTAGTGGCTACAACTAATTCCCCCAAACAAGATTTTTAAGACAATATGTAAACTCAAAAGCCTTTAGGCTTCTTTACTTTGTATGGTTCCCATTTTAAATAATAATGTGAAAGGGTAAAATAATTTATTATAATTATATACATGCATATATCCATCTTAACTATTGATTCATCATGCACTCAAAAGAATCAAATACTTTGACGACTAAACATTTTGTAAGTTTTAGACTCTAAAAATTGTTTTCACATTAAAGAAATTGATCCCTCTCAATACATGATAAATCCCATTTTGGGTTAGCAAGTTTACACTCATGTATTCTCACCTTGGAATAGTTTTCTTGCACAATAATATTAAATATAAATCTAATGTGTAGTCACTAGATCTAGCCATGGGTGAAAGAGCAAAACATTATAATTTTGTCCATGGGTAGTCATTGTGTTGCAAAGAACTTTTTATTGATAGATTCTACAAAGTAAACTGATTGTGCAAGATGATTTAGTAGTATGAAACCCACATACAATAAGCATCATAAAAAATTGGATCTCTCGATTCTTTTATCTACGATCATTGAAATGATATACCTCATAACTGCAACATGGTTGGCAGGATGACTGGGTGAATACAATTTGTTAAGGTGCAACAAAGGTGGTATCTAGAGGGCATGAAACAACTTTTTTTTTTAATAATAAAATGATTGGTGGAAAACCATCATCAATGTCTCCAAAGGCATTGATGGGTGAATACATACACCATTTTGGAACTTGAGCAATGTACTAACAAAGATGATGGTCTCGTTGACGTAATTTTGATATGAATATCGGATCGGTTGATAAGGAGACGAATCTATAAAACTAAAATCTAGTTGGTGTCTTCCCATAACCCTGTCTTAGTGAGGGATAAACAAGGAAAACGCTAGCCATTGAGAACCAATAAAAAATTAAATAAATGTCTTTTTACATCTTTTGTTTAATATATAATTGTTGAAACTTTACAAAGTCTAAAATGATTAGCATTGTATGAGAAGATTAATATGCATCATTGATTCATATATGTCTCGCATTATAGACATAATAAGTAAAATGTTTTTAAACATTTTATCTTTGATTTTGAAATTTGTGTGAAAACTTCAAATAGTCAAATCGTAAATTAATAACTATTTTTCCTAATAAGTTTGTTAAGCATTTTTTTCATTGTTTCCTTGTTTCCTTACTCAAGGTTGTAACTATCTCATATGTTTATAATTGATTTTATAAAATAAAAAATTGTTTTAGAATATGATGGGATCTTTTTGTCCTTGAGCTCTTTTGATTTGTGCACCCTCCTATTTTGGCTATAGCAACATAAGGTGATTGGAGGTTCCACTAAATTGTAATAATTAGCAATAAAAATATACCCACCATGCACTTGCATAACAACAATTTTGCACACATTTGCACTTGTGGGGTCCTTCCAAAATAAGGGATTTTCAACAGATTTAGTATTCTTGGTTTTGAAATCTCATTTTCCCATGTTTTGATCTCCATTACAACTGGTGCCTTAGGATCTGGAATGACCTTCCTATCCATGTAGATTTCCTTAACTAGTTCAGGAATTTTTTCATGGTCGATGACATCATAATTTTCAAATGTGAACTTGCACAGTTGTCCTTGCATATTTTCTTTAATAATTACACCTTCAAAATATAAAATTGAGCACATAGATCTATGGATCAACACACAACTCATAGAATAGATCAAACAATTTTACTCAGTAGTTGAAGAATGAAACAGTGCAAAAATGGCTTGCAACTGTGGATGCTTTCATTAATCAATAGTAATTGGATAATTAATTACAATCTAGTACAATGGCTAACTGGCCTCATGCAATTCGAATCCATGTGAGGAAATTCGAATTGGTTTGACTCTACTTGACTGCAAGGCAACTGAACTTGTCTAAATCACTATCGGAGTACAAAAAGCCAACTCAAATTTCTAATTCGGTCTTAATTATCAGTTAACTAGTATAACTGACTAAGGTAGGTGAGTAAATGCGCCTCACCCACATGCAACCATGCATAACTAATGCTAACTAAGTAGAACTGAATGTAACTAACTCCTAACTAAGCTTGACTAGTCACCAACTGAACTCAACTGAAGGAGGTTGGTGCCTACACTCCTAGTGGCTCCTAAATTGTAGGGATTGATCTAAGAGGCTCCTAAACTGATGCATGCAAGTGCGGTTAGTGGCAGTTGGTCTCAATTAGTGTTTCCCACATTCTAGTAACTGGTACATGTGGCCCAATTAGGCCAAGTGGACCCAATGGTGCTAGTGACTAAAAATAGATCGAAAGGACTCCTGATTTAGACATAATTGACCAAATTGGACAAGGGAGGACTATAATCCTAAAACCACCCCTGAATGATAACTTGGACAATTTGTGGGCCCTTGTAACTAAGACCATAGGTCACCCATTACAGCTAAGTAGAGTAACTGCTCAATACAAGGAATCAGGGACAAAACCACATGGGAAAAAAGATCCCTCTCTAACTAAGCAGATGAAATCAGGATTCAAGTTTAACAAACTTGAAAATATGTTGCTACAACCTTCATCTATGTGGTGTAGCGAAGCAACATGCAATGATGTTCTGTGCACAGGTATCCTGGGGCCTGGCATGTAGACTTCTCCATCTTCTCCCAAAATGATTATGGAAGGAATGAGGAATGTAACCTTTGCCTCTTTTTGAATGAAGAGGTGTATGATCCACTCTATTGTTCTGAAATCAGTGTAACTGATCATACCTTTCCATGTAGCATCTCACAAGAAGTTTGTTGCATCTCTCTGAAGAAGGTGAGATTGCATGACATAGCGCAAGGTTCTTTGTCTTATGTGTGTCAGATGGATTTCATGTCATCTTCCTAGCTTCCCACTTGGGAGTAGGGACTAGATTTGGATCTGAATCACCCTGAATCTCAATCTCATAAACTGATACAATTGGTTCTGCAATACTAGTGGAAACTGCAAAAGAAGTAGATGAAATAAGGTTAGCTGAGATTCCGCAGTGAGGATTCATGGCATCTACTGGAGAATCTGCGGTGAGAAGATTTATTGTCGACGTTTCGAACCAAGCGTGGTTCATCTTCAGGACAAAGCGATGCCTAGAGATTGTACCTCTTTCAATGGTGTATTAATATAGGAATCGTCACTTTCGCTTGAGATGGCCGACAAGGTTTGTCTCGTCCAAGGTAAAATTAGGGTTAATATAATTAATAGTTTTTTGTTTTTTATAATCCTAATTAATTTTTATTTTTAGGATGAATAAACTTATTTAAACTTTTGGGTTAATAAACTTATTAAAAAAAATTGTATTAAAAATTTTTATTAAAATTTTTTATAATTAAAATTTTCAACATTTGTTATTATAGGCTTTATTAATATATAAACAATGTAAACCTTTGATCTAGGTTTAATTAATTTAATTTAATCATTTTATTTTATTTTAATCATTTTATGTTTAGTTTTTAATAAAATATTTTAATTCTTTAAAATTCTTTAAAATTATTTTATTATTATATTATTTTATTAATGAAATTTTATTAATTTTTTTTTTTAAATATTTAATTTATTTTATTTTATTAACGTAAATATAATTAAAAATTTTATAACAGTTCAATTATTAGGTTTTTTTAATTTAATTAGGGTAAAATTTTAAGGTAAAATTTTTAGGGTAAAATTAGGGAAAAATGTTTGGGAGTAAAATTAAGGAAAAAAAATTTCATGGAAAAAATTTATAGATAAAATTAGGGAAAAAGTTTTTAGAGAATTTTTTTTAATTATAATTATAATTTAAGTTTTACCCTAATTAAATTAAAAAACCTAATAATTGAACTGTTATAAAATTTTTAATTATATTTCCCTTAATAAAATAAAATAAATTAAATATTTTTTTAAAAAAATTAATAAAATTTCTTTAATAAAATAATATAATAATAAAATAATTTATAGAATTAAAATATTTTATTAAAAACTAAACATAAAATGATTAAATTAAATTAATTAAACCTAAATCAAAGATTTACATTGTTTATATATTAATAAAGCCTATAATAACAAATGTTAAAAAATTTAATTAAAATTTTAATTATAAAAAATTTTAATAAAAATTTTTAATACAAATTTTTTTAATAAGTTTATTAACCCAAAATTTTAAATAAGTTTATTCACCCTAAAAATAAAAATTAATTAGGATTATAAAAAACAAAAAAAAATCAATTATATTAACCCTAAAATATTAACCCTAATTTTACCTTGGACAAGACAAACCTTGTCGGCCATCTCAAGCAAAAGTGACGATTCCTATATTAATACACCATTGAAAGAGGTACAATCTCCAGGCATCGCTTTGTCCTGAAGATGAACCACGCTTGGTTCGAAACGTCGACAATAAATCTTCTCACCGCAGATTGTCCAGTAGATGCCATGAATCCTCACTGAGGAATCTCAGCTAACCTTATTTCGTACCGGTATGGAGCGGAAACCCTGAGAGAATAAAGACACCTGGAAAAACGTCAGATTGATAAATGCAAAAAGATTGCCCATCTTTCATTTCTGAAACAATGCAGAGACAGGAACGTTATTCCCACTTTCGCTAAAATCTCCCATCCCCTAAAAAACAATCATAACAATTTTCTCTTTAAGAAGATGGGTCTCATGTTGGTACGTGATTAGATTAAGAGTCTTAGATGTGCATTGGACAAACGGGATCACCAGCTCCTGCTATTACATACCCAGCTAACAAATTCTATAGATAAACTCACTTGGGATTTCTGGGATCATTGTTCTAGTAGAAGGGTTGAAGTGATTTCCAAGAAATTAAGGGCCAAACATGATTCAAAACTGTTTAAACTTGAACATCAAACTAGTTCAGACAGTAACAATTCACACAACCTGGAAGAGAACTTTACCCTTGAACCAAATCATATGCTGGCTCTCAATACAACACTCTACGCAACACCCAGCGCAGATTATGTTGACTCCAATATAGCGAGGTTTGATAGCTCGTCCAAAAGATCCGATAGCGAAAATAACCTGTAGAACTTGCTAGAGAGTACCCACGTTCCGATAGATGCCAGGAAGCACAAAGAAATGGTCTCTAGCACTGTACACAATACATAAGACTCCAAGGCAACGATGGTTGATTGTGACTTCCAAAAAATGAATGAGTTGAGATCTGACAGTGATTTTATAAAGAGAATCCACGTTTCAATAGATGCCGGAAAGCTTAAAGAATTGGATTCAAGCACTGCACCCAATATATCCAATATTTCCAACACAGAGTGGATAAACTCCAGCGCTGCACACAATACAACTTCTGACTCCAACACAACGTGTATTAATTATGAAGACTCCGAGGTAGCGATGGTTGATTGTGACTTCAGAAAAATGAATGTGTTGAGATCTGACAACGATTTTCTAAAGAGAAGCCATGTTTCAATAGATGCCGGAAAGCTTAAAGACTTGGATTCTAGTGCTGCACCCAATATATCCAACAGAACGTGGGTAAACACATCAGATGAAAATTCGGACACAGCGATTGTTGAGGCCAACGCATCAAATTATGAAGACAGCGAATCCGGTGACGAACACTCCAGAAAATGTAGAACGTTTCCTTCCAACGCGGTTTCCAGCACAACACCAAAATTAAACTTCAACGCAGCTATCGTAGAAAGTTTGTATTCCATTGTAGCGAAGGGTGAGGTTAACGTAGAGTGCAACATGAGCATTGCTGGCAGCATGCCATCCAACATAGTGAAGGGCGTGAGGCTGATCTCCAGCAGAGCTTCAAACATAATAAATGTTGATAACAAATCCTTCTTTATCCACTGTCCAAGTAATGAGCGCAACTTTGCCAGTATTGAGATTCCAATCCAAATACCAACACACAAAGGAATGGATTGGACTGTGAGGGAACATGCAACACTGCCATTATAAATAACGATATACACATGCAGGAACAGAGATTCAGTACCCCTGGACACCAAGACCAAGTTGATGATCACATTAACGTACTAAACAAGGACATTTTCCATCATAATAAAAATATGGGAAACAACAACCTCAAAATTGAAGGCAACAACAACCATAAGATTGAAGGCAAAATTAACCAAATAAGGGGAAACAACAAATACAAAATTGAAGGCAACATTAACCATAAATTCGCAACCAAGGATCCCAATAGACTAGTAGTCAACCTCTCTACCTTTCAACTAAACTTACCCGCCAGAAGACTCTTTGAGAAAGGTCTTAATTTTGCCATTGCTCCGAAAAAGATTCCAGTTGAAGACATCATTTGTAGCATTAAAGATAGCATTAGGCACCTTCCAGAAAACGAAGCCGAAGAGGTACGACAAGATTGTGTTGTTACCCTAAGAAGAGCGAAACCACCCAGACCCAACATTTCCAGGGAAGAAAGTAAAGCCCTCCGAGAACTAAAAAAGAATGACCATATTGTGATATTGAAGGAAGATAAAGGAGGAGCTACGGTGATTCTCAACAAAGATGACTACATTGCCAAAATGAAATCTCACTTGGATTCTAGTGGTTGTTACAAGAAACTTAACAAGAACCCCTTGAATTGGATCATAAAAGGAGTTAATGAAGCCATAAAGAAATCTTCCCTGGATGAGGAGATCAAGAAAAAACTCATTGTCTCCGATCCCTTGGTTCCAAGAATATATGGGCTTCCCAAAATCCACAAGCCTGGGGTCCCCCTCTGACCCATTGTAGACACCATAGGCTCACCAACCTATATGCTCTCAAAATTCCTTGCAGAAAAACTAAAACCCTTAGTAGGAAACACAAGCTCCTTCATTAAAGCTTCCTCTTACTTTATTGAGAACATAAAACATAGACATATGGAAGAGGATGAGATTTTATTAAGCTTGGATGTAGTTTCTCTCTTCACCATGATCCCCATCAAAGAAGCCATCAGTGTTATAGAAGATCTGACTGATCCCAAAACCTCGCAACTCGTAGGCCTATGTCTCAATTCCACATTTTTTAGTTTTATGGGCGAACTTTATGAACAAATCTGTGGAGTGGTGATGGGTTCCCCCCTCTCTCCCATTATAGCCAACCTTTTCATGGAAAACTTTGAGCAAAAAGCCTTGTATACTGCTAATCCAAAACCTGAATGGTGGTCCATATTTGTGGATGATACCTTCTTAATATGGGCCCATGGGAAGGAAGAATTAGACAAATTCGTTGATAATTTGAATAGCCAAACTGATTCTATCAAATTCACAAAAGAGTTTGAAGAGAACAATGCGCTTCCTTTTCTGGATACACTAGTCATCAGGAAACAAGATGGAGGCATAGCCCACAAGGTTTATAGGAAGAAAACCCACACAGAACAATACCTTCACGCCCTCTCACACCATCACCCAAACCAGAAGTTGGGGGTTCTTAACACCCTTTTCACTAGAGCCCTAAGGATCTCTGATAATGATCACCTAGAATCTGAGCAAGAACACCTGCGCAATGTTTTTCTGAGCAATGGTTATAACCTAACTCAAATCAACAAAGCCCTTGAAAGAGCCAGAAAAACCCAGGAAAACAGACCTAAGGCTTCTTCCAAAGAGAAGAAAGTAGGGGATCATAAGGCATTCCTCCCTTACATTCAAGGGACTACGGACAAAATTGCCAAACACCTGAAAAAGAAGAATATTGACTCAGTGTTTTCCCCACCTAACAACATTAGGAAGTTACTTAGGTCTGTAAAAGATCATGTTGACCCAAGTCTTAAAAAGGGGGTTTACCTCATTCCTTGTGAATGTGGGAAAGCCTACATTGGCGAAACAGGATGGTCCATCCGAACTAGGGTTAAAGAACACTGTGCAGATATCCGTCTCAATAGAACCCACAAGTCAGCGTTAGCGAAACACTCGCATAACACAAAACACCCTATTCAAATCGAGGATATGCAGGTGTTAGCACAAGTTGACAACTGGTGAAAGAGGAGAATTAGAGAGGCTATAGAGATAGTAAAAAAACCCTAAATACTTAAACAGAGATGACGGTCTGTCTATTAGTTGATCATGGTTGCCCAACCTAACCAAGCTAAATAAGAATTAAAACCTATTTTTAAAACTTAAATTAAAATTATAATTACAAAAATTTCCCTAAAAACTTTTTCCCTAATTTTACCCTAAAAAAAATTTCCATAAAATTTTTTCTCCCTAATTTTACCCCCCAAAATTTTTCTCTAAATTTTTTTTCCCTAATTTTACCCTAAAAATTTTACCTTAAAATTTTACCCCAATTAAATTAAAATTTTACCGTAATTAAATTAAAAAAACCTAATAATTGAACTATTATAAAAATTTTAATTATATTTCCCTTAATAAAATAAAATAAATAAAAAAATTTAAATTTTTTTTAATAAAATTTCCTTAATAAAATAATTTTAAAGAATTTTAAAGAATTAAAATATTTTATTAAAAATTAAACATAAAATTATTAAAATAAAATAAAATGATTAAATTAAATTAATTAAACCTAAATCAAAGGTTTACATTGTTTATATATTAATAAAGTCTATAATAACAAATGTTAAAAAAATTTAATTATAAATTTAATTATAAAAAAATTTAATAAAAAATTTTTAATACAATTTTTTTTAATAAGTTTATTAACCCAAAAGTTTAAATAAGTTTATTCACCCTAAAAATAAAAATTAATTAGGATTATAAAAAGCAAAAAACAATCAATTATATTAACCCTAAAATATTAACCCTAATTTTACCTTGGACAAGACAAACCTTGTCGGCCATCTCAAGCGAAAGTAACGATTCCTATATTAATACAGCATTGAAAGAGGTACAATCTCCAAGCATCGCTTTGTCCTTAACCACGCTTGGTTCAAAACGTCGACAATAAATCTTCTCACTGCAGATTCTCCATTAGATGCCATGAGTAGATGAAATGTTTTTACCTCCCCTTTCAAGTGGCAGCTGAGAGTGAAGTGGTCCTGAAAATGGTAGGAAGTGTGAGAACTCATATGCCTAGGAGGCATGATTTGCAGTGCCCTTCACTATGATGTTCCCAATAGAGATATATGTGATCTCCACTGAGTCAGGACCAAATATTACTCGCTTTGGAGGGCCAGTGTGAGTCATCTGGTATACAGATAACATATTTGCAGCTAAGGAGGGCACAGAAAGCACATATTTGAACTTTCCATGTTAAATCTTGATAGAACCCTTCCCCCTGGCTCGAAATTGACTATTATTACCCATCTGAATACTAGGGCCATCAGAAGACTGTAAAGAAGAGAATGGTTCTCTGGATGCAACCATATGATTGGAAGCTCCAAAATCAATGAGGAATGAATGTGTTGTTGAACAACTAGCCTTCAGTGCATGGCATGTCTCATCATGTTCTTCGGTTTCTTTTCTATGGTCAGCCTTCCTTGTGCCAATAGGTATGGTAATGTTACATTTCTTCAAAAGAAGAGCAATTTCATCAATTTTTCTTCTCATACAGGAGCTTTCTGGATGAAATCCCCTTCCACAATAAGAACAAAGGATATTTCCTTTGCCATTCTTCTTGCTTCTCTTTGAACCTGAAGGCTCATTTGACTATTCTTTATCCACAGGAGACTCATCCTTTTGCTTCCCTTTACCATTCGCAACCTTAGGTCCTCCAGCAACCAATGCTTGATCTTTGGAAGATCAGATGATCCCCATTTGGATCAACTTGTCATGCTCATGGGTGAGAGATTCAATGAAGATATTAAGAGTAGGAATATTCCAATTTAGAGAAGTGAGCTTCCCTGAATGAAAAGTTGATACAAAGACTAAGTAGTCTGCACCAAGTTTTGAGAGGATGGCAAGGATGAGTTGATCATACTCCGTCTCAACCTTGCACAACTTCAACTAGAACACTAAGTGCTTGAATTTGGTGAAGAAGTAATTCAGAGTTTCGAAGTTGGCTGGATGAAGAGAAACCATCTCATAGCTGATAGATCCTTAGGTCATCTTGCTTATGAAACAAGGAAGCAAGCTTATCCCAAACCTCCTTGGGAGTCTTCAATCCATTGATGTGGAAGAGAAGATCTCTAGAGATTGAGAGGCACAAGCATCCATATGCTTCATCAAGCCTATTCCAGTATTTTTCTTTGTCAACATAATGAACTGGATTTTCCTCTGTCTCCATTGTGAGTTTGAAGAGTCTTTTGGAGTGAACCTGCATCTCCATGTCATCCTTCCACTGGTGGTAGTTGAAAGGAGTGAGAAGCTCCATTGGAGGAGCCATTGTGAATGCAGTGAAGGAGACTAAGCTGCTGTAGCGAATGCAGTGAAGGAGACTGAGCTACGTAGCAAATGCAGTGAAGGAAGCTGAAAACCCTGTAAATCACACAATCAAACATAAAAAGTAAGGTTGACAACCTGCACTTTTGGAATTTTCTTCACACCCAGCATAGTTGATCTAGAAAGATTGATCAACAATTCCTTTACTTGGGATATTAAGTAGTAAATTCTCTGCTTCTGGTGCAGTGCTGGAAGGAGCAATTTTAATCAAAACAATTTTGATCCAAGTATGAATCTGTAGTAGGAGAAGTGCCTTGTCTTGCTAAGGTTCTGATACCATATAAAATTGAGCACATAGATCTATGGATCAACACACAACTCATAGAATAGATCATACAATTTTACTCAGTATTTAAAGAATGAAACAGTGCAAAAATGGCTTACAACTATGAATGCTTTCATCAATCAAAAGTAATTGGATAATTAATTACAATGTAGTACAATGGATAAATAACTTCATGCAATTCGAATCCATGTGAGTAAATTCGAATTGGTTTGACTCTACTTGACTGCAAGGCAACTGAAATTGTCTAAATCACTATCGAAGTTCAAAAACCCAACTCACGTGTCTAATTCAGTCTTCATTATCAGTTAACTAGTCTAACTGACTAAGGTAGGTGAGTAAATGTGCCTCACCCACATGCAGCCATGCATAACTAGTGATAACTGAGTAGAACTGAATGTAACATACTAGAAATGCATGTAATTGACTCCTAAATGAGCTTGACTAGTCACCAACTGAACTCAAATGAAGGAGGTTGGCGCCGACACTCCTAGTGGCTCCTAAATTGTAGGGATTGATCTAGGAGGATCCTAAACCAATGCATGCAAGTGCAATCAGTGGTAGTTGTCCTCAGTTAGTGTTCCTTGCATTCTAGTAACTTGTACATGTGGCTCAATTAGGCCAAGTGTACCCAATGGTGGTAGTGACTAAAGATAGACTAAAAGGACTCCCGATTTAGACATAATTGACCAAATTGGACAAGGGAGGATTATAATCCTAACACAAAAGCCTTACGTGCATGTATGTCTTTCTCTTATACATAGGGAAGTTTAAGATACAGTGCATTAGATTTTCTAGATGGAATGTAATCATGTTGAACCTTTATTGACTTTGATGAAGATGTACCTGCGGTTGCTGCAAATTCTCCTTGTACATTCACTGATGGGCTCTTTGATATGTATTGTCTCTTGGGTTCCATGAATTCCAAACTTCAAACTCTTACTCACAACAATTCACTATGTAGCCAAATTTATTAATAGATGTGGGGGGGAATTCAGACTAGAGATATTCATGACTAATAAGAAACTACCGACCTTCCTTTGTCATTAATGAATTATGTTCTCTAAGTATTTTCCTAGATTTGATTTGTTTTTTTTAAATATAATGTTTCAATTTTCTCAAGATTTTAATTATTAATCATCTACTGCCACTAAGTATTGATTCCATCCGGTAGTTAATTACCACTATGAGCATTACTCCACTAGTTATAAATTCTTTACCTTTTTTGTAGTCTACTTTTGCGCACAAATATTTTACTGTGACAGGTTCGTCTGTCTGTGAGTTAATCTTGTGTTGGAGTGAAGATAGTTTGGTATCCCAATCTCTCGACATTCTTGGCCATTTCTAAACTATTACCTCCATTTGCAAACTTTATTTCCCAAATAATTCTACATTGTTCTTTTCTTTGATTTGTAGGGACATTGCTTTTATAAAGAATATGATAGGATTCCATATCTAATTTCCTCTTCCAACATTTAACGGATTTTCTTGATTCTCATTAGATCTAAGCTTTGTGGTCAATTTTATTACATTTGTAACAAACTGCATTGTTATAGAATTTTCCAGTATGTCCAATCATTGTGCACTTCCAACATTAACCAGTTCTGTGTAAGCACAACTCTTTTTGTTGCAGAATATTATTTTTCTCTTGATTAGTTTCCTCATTTTCTTTCTTGAAAGAATGCTCTTTTTTTGTGCCACCTTCCTATCCTACATCGATTTATTAAATGGTGATATTTGCTTGCTCGGAATTTCATTCAATACTTCCGTTCTTTTGGAAAACTTGTCATTTGTCCTAAGTTGAGTTTGAATTCTTTCAATTTCCTGCTCTTTTTCCTATAATTGAGTCTTTTGTTCATCAATCATTTTCTTACACTCAAAATTCTTCTCTTTTAGAGAGATGGTCTCAATTTGTGGTGTTTGAAGTTGAATCTGATGACCATTTATTATCCAGCATTCAACATTGTTTTTTGTTGGTTAAGTGCCGTGTGACTTGTTGGGCAAACCTTTGGTCTGAGAAACCACGATCCAGGGGCATATAAGCCGTTAAAATCACATGGGGATCGCACCCGGCCTGGCTGCACCAACCCTTAGCATGGTTGGATTTAAATGTCGCCTTCCAGGAGAAGCGGGTTTTGATCCTGGGCCGCCAAGCAAACGAAACCCCTCTCGACCATTTTCTCTACCGAAATTTGACATCCAACAGTCAACATTATGATGCTTTAGGAGATTATATTTTAGTGACAGGATGTCTTCATTTGACCTAACAACTTCTTCTTTCTTCTCTTGCTTAGTATCTTCCAATTTTTTCTTTTAAAATATGATTTCTTCGGACAACTTCTTATTCTTTGTTTCTGGTTTTTTAATTTTATTTTCCAAAGTGTCAACCTTAATCTTCATAGTTTGACAAATTTTATCCATCTCCTGTAACTAACTAGTAAACTATGTTTCCAATCCCTTTGATTCTTCTTCTTTCTTTTTCAGTGTTTACATAATGTTGGTTTAAACCCTTTTTACCTCTTTTATGGTTTTCCTCTAGGTACAAATGATACTTCTTACTTCTTGAATGAGAATATTATCCATGCTACCATATTCAAACTCCTTTGATGTTGCACCCATATCTGAGCAAAGATATTCCTTCCAACTATTAAACCATTACTAAAGACATATGACCTGATACCAATTGTTGGAATTCTTATTTATACTGAGAGAGGAGTGACTTAGTATAATGCGCAGATTTAAAAAAAATTCTCTCCAAAATAAATATTTTAGTTTATATTTCATTCAACCAACAAAACACTAGTGCACAAATATTTGAATAGTAAATCTCTCTCTCTATCTACACACACACACACACACACACACAATGGGAGACACTAATATCCTAGTGTGAGCACAAAATCACTTAGGCATCAACCCGACTTGTATGTGAGCATCGACTCATAGATTACAAGCACCAACCTGTAAGTACTTCTATCCACTTCACAAGCACCGACTTGCAAACACAGGCACCAACCCGATTGGGATACACAAGCAATTGTGAAAGCACCAAATTGTAATGGATTAGGGACCAACCTAATTGTGAGAACCAACTCGCTTGGTTTACCAGCGCCAACTAGAAGGAAGTTGCAACTCCCTCTCATTTCCCTATCTTACCACCCTGATATGAACTTTTGTTTGACTTTTGTGACTTGTGCCCCTTAAACCTGCAGTCCAATATCTGTTATTTGTGATTTCTTTAGTCACCTTTTGTGATACCTCTTATATGCGTCTTATATTCTGTCTACGTTTTTTTCACTTTCTACTATCTATGTCTTATGCACTTTCAGCTATCTGCAACATACATTGATCTACATCTTTTGTTCTTTCCACTATATGCATCTTATGCACATTCAAAAATATGTAACTTATTATGATTTGTTTCAGTTGTCAGCAATCTTCTTAGTTCTATGCTATTTGCAGACTATGCAATTCGTGTCCACTGCAAATTATCTCTCCTTATTTGTGTCTTGTGTTGGATTTGGTTGTGTGCGATCGTTCTTGATATGCATTCTTTCCGATTTACATCAACATCCAATTAACTTCACTGATTTTCTATTTCTGCAGACTGTAGTTGTTTGTGATATCTCGATTTGCATCTTATGCGGCTATCTATGATCTTCTCTGTTTTTCTTCTACTGCATCAATACTTCACAATATTTTTGAAAGACTATTTTCAATAGATATGCTCTCCAACCTTATGTGATCTACGATGTCAATAGTTTTATGCTTCCTTAGTTACTTTTGTCGCAAATATCAGTGCTAGGAACTCTCTTTATCTGCGCAGTTTCTACTGATCTCCTTTAGTTCTTTCTGCACATTTGACTCTTTATTGTATATCTCCTTTCTTCTTCAACGAGCCATTGATCCCCAAAATATGAATCTTACGCACTCAAAAACTCATATCAAATTCATCTTCAAGCCTACTTTATCACTACCACTTCATGTCTATTTATATAATTCTTGTTCAAAGAGTGTGTCCACAAGTTGGGGGTCTTTTGAATTAATGATGCTTGCACTTTCTTACTTCTTATTTAATTTAACCACTTCATTTTATTTCTCGTTTGTGACTATCTTCTCATGATTTATCACGTGGAGTTTTGCATGCTCCAGTCCAACACCTTGGTGGTATTTGTGCATATGTGTTTGTGCTTTAGTGGATGCTTGCATATATGTGGCCCATGTCTTAGTGGGATTTGTGCACTTCATGATTACTTCATGTGTGATCTTGTGCCCTTTAAGTATCATTTCTTGTGGGTATGACATACTTTCAGGATTAGCATACTTGGCCAACCGCATCTTACTCTTACCCCTCCTGTGCACTCTCGAATCTTTGTCCAACAAACTCTTTTGACTTTAACCTTGAAGTCGCATGACTAGGTGCACTTAGGACTTGCGCGTATACCTTATGTACCTCTTCAAGCTAGATGTACTCCCAATTGTCAATGTGGATGTACTTCTACAATATGTTTTTTTTCAGAGGAAAAAATACCAGTCTTTGTTATTCAATGAATCAAAAGACATCATTTACATATCATCATGGTGACTGTCAAATCCCAGTTCCAGCAAACAACAAATATAAATGACAAAACATAACAGCAGATACAAAAGATAAAGTCTGATTGTAGTAGACTTTTCTCATCATCCCTGTTATAACAGGTCAGATAGTACTGAGTAATCATCGAAGATGAACTTTAACCATACAAAATCAGAGCAAAGTATGCTGGCAAGAAGGACTCTACATAGAACTGAATGAGATAATCAATCAACAGCTATAAACATGCTGAAACAAAAGAGATATTCAACTATTCTAAAAGAGATTCAGATTTCCTTGATTCACAATCAAACCATCCAATGTTTCTGAAAAAGAAACAACTCCCATATCCAAATTCAGGCCTTGTTTGGAGAGTGCATCTGCTAGCTTGTTATGCTCACGAAATGTATGTTTAAAGATCATCGGCGGGGCCATTTGAAGCATATGTCTTATGTCACAACACCAGTGCATCAGAGATGGAACATCAAGTGCAGAAGATCTGTTAAGCCATGAGATAATAACCATTGAATCCCCATATATCAGCTGCATAGGGATACCCATCAATAAGCTAACTCTAAGAATTGCCCAGCAAGCCAATAACTTTGCTCTTGTATTCGAACTTCTTCCACAACCCATTGAAATACTAAAGAAATGAGAATCATTGATATAAATCACACAACCTGATCCTCCTATATACTATGCAGCTGCTCCATCAAAATAGCCACAAGGAAAATATTTTAAGGGTTCATGGCCAATATTGTGAACTTTGTGAAATTTCAGAGGCACAGGGTGAGTATTTATCAGGCCTTCAATTCTGGCAATCACAACAGAGAAGGATGGTTTCTTATTCTCAAACAAGCAGAGATTATGAATGAGCCAGATACCCCATAATATAAACAGAGGCAAGTAATAGTATAGGGCAAAACTCGCTGTACAAGAGAACCAGAGGTCCAAGAAGGAATGAACAGAGCTGATAGTGGGGAAAGAGCAGTTGTATTTAACCTCAAAAAAAGTGTAAATACGGGCAGAAAAGGAACAGTAGAAAAAAAGGTGATGGATATCTTCCAGGTCACCTTCACAGAGGACATAACAAATGGGCCCACTGATGCCTCTAGTCTGCAATTGCTCCCAGGTTAATATCTTTCGATAAATCAATAACCAGATAAAGCATTTTATTTTCAGAGGGATAGTCAAAGTCCACAAAATTTTCAGAACCTTGTCATTTAGATGTGAACAGCTATTTGAGATAACACAAGAATAACCTTCAGCAGCAGTTAATGGCCCTGTATACTTATTGTGGTTCTAAATTAAAATATCATTTTGATCAGAGAGCTGTATACGTCCAAATTCCAGACCTCTTATATAATTATCCCATACAGCTTTCCATTCACCGAAAAGATCAAGTTCGTTTGCAGAGAACCAGTAACCTTTGGCATTTGGAGTATGATTGCGAGCTTGAGCTAAGAAGCAAATGCCATAATCCTCTAAATATTCTCGCAGACCTCTAGGCAGAGTAAAGGAGGAGCCCATACCAACAATAGGGTTTGCACCTAGGCAAATGGATTCACCATTACCAACTTGCCAGATAATACCTGTACTTCTACAATATGGATGTACTCCTTGTCTTCAAGCCAAGTTTCATATACTTATTTAAATTGGCCTAAGTATCCATTCTTATTGTATACATTTTAATTAGACTTGTTAATGTACATGCTGAGTTACTTCATAAATTACTTCAAACACATATTCACGCACACCCACATTTATTTTGTTTAGGGGTGAACACATAAGTAACCGCATCAACAAGCACATCATTACAACACTTGACTTTGTGAATCAATGCATCATTTGTCATTACTTTGTTTGCGCCATGTGGCTTTGTGGAACAATACAATTTTGACATCACAGTGAAAACCAAATTTCAACACTTGTCACCTTGAACATCTGCAACTATGATTGGTGTTTTTGGATAAACACCTATAAGGTACCCTATATAACACGATGAGCTATATGATTCAGAGCTAGATCCTTACTTTCTAGGACATGAAGCAAAAAATACAACAACCATACGATGCAATCTTCTTACTATTCACAAAGTAAGAGATTACAATACAAATAATAATATAGTTGAACGCTCCATAGTCTAGATTCCCTAATCCCATGGATTAGACATAGACTAAATAGGTGGTGAGATGGTGACCCATCGCCACTCTCAATTATCACCTTACGCAGGCGCAGTCAGGGTACTTGGCACGTACATTGCAGTCATCAAAAACTCCTACCTAGTTAACCACTCGCCAACTCACCTTAATATACGTGTTTGGTGAATATGCATCAACATGCGGTTATCTTATCATGCGTTGTTGGAATAATTGCATGGAGTTTGAACATATAGTTAATGAAAAAAATACATAGCAATTAAGATAATTGCACATACCCAACGACATGTATTAGTTTCCATGCAACCTTGTTCATACATGGAGTTGAGAGAGTTACCAATATTCATAGGAGGTGTTTATGAACATTGCTTATATGCCTTTATCTCTATTTCACCCTCCCTAAAGCTTATAGCCCTCTCTTTGTTGTTTACTCATATGCTACTTCCAGTGAATCAACTGGATCATACGCTGGTGGCTAAGCAATTGGTTCATTGCCTTGATCAACCATATTTGCTTCCCCAATTTAGCATTTGGAGCAGTCCCATTTATACTAGTTCAGGCTAGAAGTCGTGTTAGGTGCACAGATTAACCTAGATCAGTTGGGTGCATCTCTAAAGACCCTAGGTAATGAATTAATCGACATTTTTTCTACTTCATACCTCATATTTGTGGAAACAAATAGTTGCCACATTGCAACTGCAAGGCGATGCAACAAGGATAGGTTCCACATTGCAAGGTTGTGCAACAAACACAACATACTCGGATTGTCTCATAACATTTAATGTTATAATTAACTTTAGAAGTAATGCTAATTAATTTATGGCACTACTTTGTTTGATAGAAAAACATTTAATTATATGCATTTTAACGAAAGTTTTTATAGAAATAATGGCACCACGCTAAGAGGACAAATTCACTGACTGGCTAACAAATTATTGTTTATGTCATTGATTTTTTGATTAAGTCGATTATCGTAATGTAGTATTATGCAATGGAAACACTTAGAGTAAGTATTTTTTGTTTTTGTGCCAACCTAATTGAAACGACAAGCAGCCTATTCATAGAGTCCTTGCTAGGGAAGGGACTAATAACAATTTACAATGAGCAAACAAAAGTTTAAATAACAATTTGGAAGGAGAAAGTACAACAAATTCTATCCTTGTCTTATTTAAGAGGAATGACCAAATTCTCCATTTTTTTATGAGACCAAATTTAAGTTCATCTACTTATTAACTCACTCTAACCTTAAAAAATAATAATAACTTAGCAACATGATAACAAAAAAAAACCATAAAAATAAGTAAAACTACCATGACATATCATTAAATGTTGATATGGATAACATCCTTTATGGAATAATTAAATCCTTGAGAAATAAAAAATAAAATGTGGAGAAAGTACAACAAATTCTATCCTTATCTTATCTCCATTTTTTAATGAGACCAAATTTAAGTTCATCTACTTAGTAACTCGCTCTAACATTAAAAAATAATAATAACTAACATACCCCCAAAGCGAGGGAAATAAAACATCGAAGAGAACTTCAATATGTTTCAAAAAATGAGAGAAAGTTGTCTGTAGACAATATAAGTTTATGTGATGAAAGCAAGTCTAGGGAAATAAGAGAAAATAAGTTACATCAAACTTCTAAACCACCACATAAGTGAAAATAAGTTTCCTCCAAAAGGAGTTTTCTAAGTTTTAGGTAGCTTTAGAGAACCTCAAAACCCCTGGAAGTGGAGGAACTATACCTTTGAAATTGAGAGATGGCTTGAACGTGGAGAGACTATACCTTTGAAGTTGAAACTTGAACTATGTGAGACATCAAAAATTTTGCACATCATAATTTGCACAAGTGACACCATTTTTCCTGTCAATCATTCTTGAGGGTCCTCTTATAATGTCATGTATTGAAGATAATTGAATGGCCAAATAAGGTTGACAGGTGAAGAAAATATTTTGTTTCAAGTTTTTAATATTCCAGGTCAATCTTCGTATTGAGTATCGATAATATATAGTCAAGATTTCCATTAGTATCTTGTTGCTTAATTTTCATGACGCAATGGATGCAGAAGCCAACCCCTTTTCGTGCACATATTGTAGCTCAGGGGGCACAAGTTTTGACAGAGGTAACAATTCCATTGAATTTATCTTTACCTTTTATCTTCACACATAATTACATGACCAAAACATACACTTAGATCCCAATAACACTTGACTGCGTGCATGAAGGGTGGTTTTCCCATTCTACTTGAAAAGAAGAAGGTTGATTGGTAGCCCTAGTATCCCCATCATAACTTCATTTGGTTCATTATTTTTTAGTTATACAAATACATTTATAAAATAAAGGAGATCCAAATACCATTAATTATACTTTAAGCTTTTAACTCTCATTTATTATTATCCTTGAAAAAATTAAAATATAAATCCCTCATCTTCTTCTTGAAACAAAATTATGTAGGATGTTTAGGCTGCGCCAAGTACCGATATGAATCTATGAACACCTGTATACATTATTATGAACGAGACGGATAATTCTATAATTCATGGCCATCTCACATCAAAGAGAAGACATGATGTTTGAGAGTTTTTTATCATTTGGATGGTCTTTTGCCTTAAAGGTAGAGTCACTTCTTCATATATGTCCTATTGGTGATTAACCCGGAAAAAAAGAGTTTTGTGGATTTGAAGGGGCCCACATCTGCCAGTTGGTCAGCCAATAACCCATAATGTAGCTCGAATTATTTTATTAGTTCAAGGATGCAATCCTAGGGGAACATACTTAATGAACTAGTAAGATTAAAATTACAAAATTGACAAGTGAAATGGTTTGGAAACTTACCAACATCCTTGAGATTAAAATTGCAAAAATGACAAGTGAAATGCAAACGAAAAGCCAACGAAACCAAGAATATCTTGGTCGTTTTCTTTCAAGTTTATGTTATGACCATTTAAACTATCATTGTTTTGGTTTAATCTGCCATTATGTTTGGCAAACCAAATCTTCATTGGTAGGAAGCATTAACCAATAAATGGTAACAGTAAAAAATACAAAGACTATAAATAAAGCAGACAAAGACTATGGCATACAAGGTGAGTCTACTTTATATGCATTATGCCTCTCTATTTTATATTGGTTGCTTACCCTCTCTGCTTCTATATTTATATTGGTTATATCACTTCCACCGAGAAAAGGTTATTCTCAACAACACTTACAATGCCTTAACAATGCTATCATACCTCTATTACAATGCTGCCATACCTCTGGCAAACCAAAATCTATTGCGACAGCTAAACCGTCCGAGAGTAACAGATGTCGTTCTCCCAAATAAATCCAAATATAAAATCTTTTGAAACCCATAATTAAAAAGTGAGCTTTCAGAACTCTGTGCTACATAAAGTGTTCAATCCCATACGATTATCTTCGAAATGAGTTGATGGAAACATGATCAAAAGGCAGTCCCTTCACCTCGCAGGGTTTAGGACGAGTTGGTAACTCAATGAGTCCAGGTTTTGGTAAATCCATGAGTACAAGTTTTGATTCTCCCTGTATCTTTCTTTTTCCCTTTAACATTTAGTTTGCCCGCACGAATTTACAGTTGTGAGGTCTCTAATGCCTAGCTAATTCTAATGAGCTAATTATATTGGTATTTTTGTATTGATGAGGAGGGTTTAAACACCCAGATGATGTTTTATCTATTTTCCTCTCTTTGTGTTGATATTGATGGTGAGGGTAATAGAGTTTGTTTTCATTCCTCGTAGTCCCTTTGCCTTGCAGGGTTTAGGACGAGCCGGTAACTCCATGAGTCCAAGTTTTGAATCTCGTTGTATCTTTCTTTTGCCCTTTTACCCATGAGTCCAGGTTTTCCTCTCCATGTGTTGATATTGATGGCGAGGGTAATAGAGTTTGTTTTCATTCATTTTCCTATCCATGTGTTAAGTAGTGTCAACTTCTTTAATTTTGTGCTTGGCTGCCCATGCGTTGCAATCCTATCAACGACCATAATTTAATTTTATCAACAACCATAATTCTTGTTTGTGCATCAATAAATTGTTTGTTATTGGTTACAAGTTTTCTTCATGTACAAAACAAACAAGCTAAATCAATGGATTATGCTGATTCCAATTATTTTCTTATTTTAAATTCATCTACTTGTTAACTCACTCTAACCTAAAAATAATAATAATAACTTAGCAACCAAATAACACAAAAATACATAAAAAAATAAGTAAAACTAACGTGAGATATCATTAAATGTTGATGTGGATAACATCCTTTATGGAATAATTAAATCCTCGAGAAATGAAAAATAAAATGTGGAGAAAGTACAACAAATTCTATCCTTATCTTATTTGAGAAATGAAAAATAAAATGCGGACAAAGCACAACAAATTCTATCCTTATCTTTATCTTATTTGAGAGGAACCGACCAAATTCTCCATTTTTTTATGAGACTAAATTTAAGTTCATGTATTAACTCACTCTAACCTCTAACTTAGCAACATGATAACACAACAAAAACATAAAAATAAGTACTACCATGAAATATCATTAAACGTTGATATGGATAACATCCTTTATGGAACAATTAAATCCTTGAGAAATGAAAAAGAAAAATGTGGACCTCAATTGATATATTTCAATTGGCCTCCAACCAATTGAAATATATCAATTAAATATTTTACTTTTGTGTAAAAGTTAGTTAATAAGGATCAATACTCATTAAATATCAAATAAGATCTTCACCATTTGTAAATGACCATTAGATAATGATATGAAGGGAGTGTGGCTTATAATCTAAATACTTATGAAAATATTTTAAATATCATTTTAACTAAAACCTTAAAATCAATTTTTAAATTGAAAAGTAGTGTTTACATTAATGTTATTTTAATTTTTTTGGGATTAAAAATACAATTTTTTCCAAATCCGATTATTAAGAATTGGTATCATTGTAATAAAAAATTAAAATCAATCCCTAAATAAAAAATTGTTGTTGTCGTAGCATACATTTTTTCAAAGTTAGAATTACAATTGGTTTGAAACTATTGCTTTAAAAATTGGTATTTGTATTGCAACAAAACTATTAAAATCATCTTCGCGAATTGAAGAGAGCTGCTCTTGATAGCACCACCCATTTTGGGGGATCTCAAAATTGCAATATTTTTGAAACTATGGCTTAAAAAATCATTTTTTTGCAAACACAATCTTTCAAATATAAAACTCATTGCATATTCTGAGCAACAAGTTGTGATTATGGGAGGAGCGAGAAGGAAGAAGAGTGGGATGATGGATGAATGATTGTGTGTGTGGTTAGGGCGGCGAGGGGTGGGGGGTGGGGAGGGGGGGGGATAAGAATGGGTTGCAATTCTAGGAAGCAATCCCCACCTCCCATAGTTTATCAGCTAATTGAGTAGTGGGTTGTGGTTCCCCTCCCATAACTAACTCCCAGTGCCTTCTTATGAGAGGGGTGTTACCCTCCATACATAACCTACTACATTTAAGGGGTATGAGGGAGTTATGAGAGGGGTGCTCCAACCCCTCCCTTATGGGCACAAGGTTAACTCCTTGCCCCTATCCTTGGTATCTTATTCAATGAGTATTGTTTCCAAGTTCTAGTGCCCTGTTGGAAAAATAAATATGGAATCACACCAAGACCTTCAAAAACAAGGCTTAGGCAATAGATGGCTATAAGTGGATCAATATAAATCCTATACTAAATGCTGTACTATGGAGGGTCAACTTGAAAAATGTGGCTATACATGGTTAAGTCTATGTGGAGGGATTTATTAGTCTCAAAAAATGATTTCTTTGCTTGGTCATCAACCCTTGGAAACATGCCTTTTGGAGATCCTCTCCAGTATCTAAGAGTGCCTCCACCATAGTGCCATTGAGTGGAAAGGGGGAAACTATACAACGTCTCTTGTGACTTTAACAAAACATTGTGGGATTGGGTATACAAGCTTTGTAACCAGCATCTCATGTACCTCCGATTTCCTCAAATGATACCCTATTCATGGATATACTTATGTGGGTCATCTGATTCAATGCAACACATATGGTATAAGAATTGAAATAAACTTTTGCATATTGAAAAGAAAAAATGAATGCATGTTTACGAATATACAACATGCCAAGTGCTTTACTTGGCATGATGACTCCTTAAATTGTCCAAGTATTTACCATAGACATAGCGCTAGGTTTGAATATTGGAGATGACATATAACAATCACATGTTACATTTAAGAATGGTGTCCATGAACATGCACATATCACCAAGCAAATTCCCATTAAGCACATCCACCACATATGATTTGGTCACCAGTGCTTCAAACTTTCTATCCACATCACAGACTTGATGGAGACTGGGGTAAAAACAATATCTTTCCAAACACTGGTCTCCTCCCATGACTATGAGGTCTAATATATTATCATATTCTAGAGTCTCAAGTTGTTTGGTATTGTGTTCCACATAAGCCTTGGAGCCACAAAAACCTCTCTTTTATGCTTAATGGTGACAACAAGGGAATATAGGGTAGTGCGGTCCAAGATAGGGTGATGCAGTATGGTGTAGGATGGATGACTAGGAGGACATCATTGGTTATCAAACAAAGATGATGATCAAGAATCAACAAAAAAAAACGATGGAAAACATAGGATGTAGGGAGATGGAATGCCTTATGAAGTAATTAAAAAAAGTCACTTATAACATAGTAATTGGTGGTGGTTATACTTAAATTATCAAGATAAATTCTCGATGCATAGTTTTTCATGTAATCTTCTCTAGCAATATATCCATTAAAAAATTAATTATGGAGGCTTCATTTTCACTCACACATATTTCAATGAAACTTAATTATTAAAAGGTAAACTTAAAATTGACTAGAGCAAGAGTGGTGGGAATGAAGTGAATTTGGACAAAATTACAGGGGTAGTTTGAGTTAGAATTTATATCCTTTCTAATAATCTAGAATTTAAGAACATTAAGCAAAATTAACTCAAATTTTGATTTAAATTTTTTTTACTAGAATTCCCTTGACTCGAGGGAGTGGCCTTTGGTCTAGGAAACCATGACCCAGGGGCATCTAAGCTGTCAAAATCACCTTGGGATTACACACGGCCTAGGCCACACCAACCCTTAACTTGTTGAATTTTGTGCGTGTAATCCCAACTAGCTCACCCCTACTTGGAATTGAACTCAGGTCGCTCTGCTGACGAGACCCACACCTTAACTGAATGAGCTAGAAAGAATTGAATTTTTTATAGGAGGACATAGGGGTGGACTTTGATCCACTTATGTGTCCATGGGTCACGAGATAATTTAATAAAATCTCTCTGGGTGGAACCACACGTTTGACCACTACCTCAAGGTGCTCCCATGGATTTAGGCTCGACCCTTGTTTGAATTTAACCTTGCCCACTGGTGAAAAAATCCTTTCTCTTCACCAATGATCCAACCCCTTTGGGATAAATTTTGATTTGTTAAATCACAAGATTTTAATATAAAAAAAAAACAATTTTACAAAATTAACCTATTCCAAAATTTTAGTAGTGATTCTAATTCTTTAGGTTCCATAACAAATTAGAATTACATGTAACTTCATGTGGACAAAGAATAACCCAACCTTTCAACTTTTTTTTTCTTAAAAAATATGCCAAAATTTAAAACGCCATTTGCTACTCCATCTTAAACAAAACCACGTACAAATAAGTTACATCCTTATTGATAGATAGACCCCAATGGAGATCAGAGGATTGGTAAAATATAGTTAACATTACTTTCGACCATAAAAAAATGGCTTATATTTGTCATAAAAGTATATTCATCCCCTGCTTCTATAACTTCATCATAATACCTTCCCACCAACCTCACACATGTATTCAATGATTGAATATAATAAGTCAAAATGAAATAAATGAATAATTTAAGGAACATGTCATAAATGGATGAGTTATGATGCTAACACTTGGGGGAAAAGGATTTAGTTTGCCATTGGCCCCCACTCCTATTTCCCTCTAATGCTCCTTACAAATCCATCTCGGACCAAATATTGTTTTCCATTGTAATATTTTCGTAGCTTTTGAATCATTAGGACAAGCCAACCACATGACCCATATATGGATATTTACATTACACATGCCCATCCCTTTACTAGGTGGGTCTTGGCCTTGAGCTCCACACTAGGAATCCATATTGGCATATTTACATCACTTTTACATATTTGATTTAATGCATTCCAAGGGTCAAAACTGGGATATTACAAGTGTCGTGTGAGGATGCCGTAATAGACTCTTACTCAAGGGTGAAAGGTAAGATTAAGCCATCTAGCAAGGTTAGATCAAGCATCAATGGATTGTAAATAGTAAATGATGGATAATACAATGGTGTTAATGTGGAACACCACATTGTAGAGGTTGTTGATGGAGTATTAAGTTGAGTTATATTTTGAATGAGACCAAATATCTAGATACAAGGTGGGTTGTACAAAGAGTAAGTGAATTAATGGCCAAACTCAATATTTTTTATGTTAAAATTCTTATCCAAATTCAATAAGAGTTTTTCTTGAAGTTGTAATCTTATTTGATTCATGGAACTTTGTCTTTAGGAGTTTTTCCCTTTAAGACGACCTAGATTATTGAAATTTTGAAAAAATGAGTAGATCAAGATGAAAATTTTCCTCGTAAAAAAAAACACTTACTAAAAATATATATGTTTATCCACTTATTAACTCACCATAACGGGGGGGAGGGCGAACGAAGCATAGGGTTTCATGGTGAGTGGAGGTTAGGGTTTTGTTGCTACAACGTGGCCGTATGGTCCGCTGACGGAAGGGGTCAGAACTCTGATGTGTGTATGGCCGTGGCGAATCCCTCAGGGTTTTCTGTGTCGGTTACGTGCTAGGGTGGGTGATATTTTTACCTCTAGTAATTTCTCCATGTTTTACCATTCCTTTTTTTTACCCTTCCAGGATGGAGGGCGTGGATTTGCTTGACTATTCCTGTGATCCGTTGTGTGATGAAGACATATGGGTTGTGACAGGTGGATGGGGGCTTGCTGAGGTGGAGGCTCCCCAACCTTCTTGTGTTGTAGGGTGCATAGAGGTGGTTCATCCAGAGGTTTTTCACCACCAGATTTTTTGTGTGTTTCTCCTGGGCCTTCTGAGAATCTTGTGGCACATTTTAGAGTGGGGACTATGGATAGAGAACCGCACTATCAAATATGGCAGGCAGAAGAGTTTTTCACTCCTTTATTGTCGACGGATGGGATTGATGAGCCACTACTATTTGTTGACACGGTGGTGGAAGATAGGGGCATGGGTCAAGGCACAGTGATTCCAAATACCCTTGCACACCTAGGTGATGGGTCTCAATGGGAGGAACTTGGATTCCTCATTTGGTTTTTAGGTACATGTGAACAGAGGGGTTTCCCTAGCCCCGGTGGTGACTGGTTAGCGGGCTTAGGTACAAGCACTGAGGTGGTGGATAGGTTTGGCAGTTGCGGTGGTCGCAAGAAGAATCACAAAAATTGGATCCGGAAGAGGGTCGAATACAACTATACCCTAGGGGAGGATATCAGGTGGCAATAAGTTTTTCAAATGGCCGACCGAGCATTGGTTGGGCAGGCCTTAGGGAGGACTTTCCCATAGTAGACGATGCCTAAGAGGGCAGAGGAAAATTGGTCAAAAACTCTTGGAGCAGTTCCTGCAGTGGTGGCCCTTACCCGGGGATGGTTTGCTTTCAATTTTTTCGAGGTAGAACATCTGCAGTGGGTCTTTTCACACAACTGGTCTTTGGACCATGCCCCACTGCTCCTCAAACCCTGGAACCCATTGTTTGATGCTAGCAAGGAACAGGTGGATGTTGTGTTTCTCTAGGTGCGACTGCCAGGGCTACCGCTTCATTATTGGACATAAGAACACTTCAAAAACATTGGGAACATCTTGGATACTTTTTTGGAAGTTGATCTTTCATTCATTAAGACAATGCAGCAGAAGGTAGCGAGAATCTTGGTCATTTTAAATGTGAGGGAAGGTCTTGTGGCATATTTGAAGCTCTGATGGGGGCCTTTTGTTATCAAACAGTCCCTGGATTATGAAAATGTCCCTTTCTGCCGTAAGTGGTGCCATGAATGCAGGCATCCGGTCACATAATGGAAAATGGTTGTTCAAACTTTAAATGGACGTCAGCATCAATCAGGCGCTAGGAAATGGGGTAGGGGTAAAGTTTCCTTGGTACCATCTTCATACCACCACTCGATGACTTTGGGTCCATTTCCATGGGGTGTGATGGGGGAGAGCAACACCGAAGAGGAGACAGATGAACCCTTGTCGGTGGTGGAATTTGACAGACTGTCCAAGATCATGCTCATGAAGGGACTCCCCTTCCCGGGTACATCCTCCTTTTCTCTGTCCCCTTCCTTTAATTTGTTTACAAGTAATGTTACATTGTCTGGTTTGGATTGGGTGGAGGGCCTAAAAAATATGAACATCTCTTCACGGCCTGATCATACCCCTAGGAATTTCTATGTTACTACTTTGGAGGAGAACCCCTTGCCTTTCTTATATGCTACCCCCTCGAGCGAGGCCTTTCCTATACCCTCTCCCCCTTTACTGGCCTCTCGGACCCTTCTTGACACCACTTCGATAGTTTTTTCCTTTCTTGTTGAACCTGTTTCCCCCATTGGAGAGGCCATGTCTCCTTCCCACCCTGACTCATCTGACTCAGGATATGTCCTTAGGTCCTACTGCAGGGTGTCTTCTGGGGGACTAGGTCTTAATACCAACTTGGTCACTAAGGGGAGAGGGCGAAAATCCTTTATTGCTAAGGGTCAATCCAAAGCCAAAAAGGATCTACTAGAAGGAAAACAACAATCTATTGAGAGGGCACTTAGAGCGATGCATGCCCAAAAGAAGGGTCGTAGATGAAAATTATGTCCTTCAACGTTCGGGGTCTGGTTGGTCCCCATAAAAGATCAGCACTCAAATGGGTGGTGGGTTTGGAGCACCCTGACATTTTTTTGTTACAAGAAACTTTAGGTGTAGGAGATGTGGTGAAAGCTAGATTGGAAAACTGGTTTCCTGGCTGGGCATTTACGACTTTGGATGTAATAGGTCGTTCTGGGGGACTGGTTATTGGATGGAATGAATGTACAACAAAATCCCTTAATTTGTGGGGTATGGAATAGATGTTGGGTCTGAACTTTCAAGAACTAGATCTTCAGACCTCCTTTAGTGTCTTAAATATTTATGGCCAGTATCTAAATAGGATTCCTTTCTGGGAAGGCCTATTTAACAATCCTCTCCTTAGGGGAGAGTCGGTTATCCTGGGGGGGATTTAAAATTTTCTTTGGGGCATGCTGAGGTTTGGGGGCCTCATGCCCGTGTTGACTTGCTAATAGATTTTTTCACTCAGAATCTGATTGAGAGGAACCGGTTAGATATTGAGCCTATCAAACTCAATCCCACCTGTAGAAACAATAGTTGTGGCGATGGTCGAGTTGCTAAGAGGTTGAACATATTTATGATGGCTAAACAGGCGATGGAAAGGATACATCAACTCAAGCAGTGGGTTGGATGCAGGGGTCTTTTTTATCATCTACCCATATTTTTGGAACTCAAGATTGGACCCACTCAACCACCAAGCCCATTGAAGTTTAACAAGACTCGGTTAAAAGATGAGTCTTTCTTATTGTTGATTACTAGCAGTTGGATCCCTTTTAACCCTAAAAGTATTATTTCAGCAACATTCCAATTTGCTGCAAACTTTAAAAGACTAAAGGGGGAAATCAAAGAGTGGTCTGTGGGGAAGAAACTTCGGGAGGACAACGAATTGAAACTTTTAAAGGATGATATTTTGAGAATTTTGGAAGGGGATGGGGGTGGGATGTTGAATCAGTAGACCAAGGAGAACCTTATCAGAATTGAAGGGAGAAGGAATACTTTGTTGCTGGAAAGGGAGGATACTTGGAGATTGAAGAGTAGAGCTATCTGGTTGGAATGTGGAGATGATAATACAAAATTTTTCCACACTTATGCTAGAGGGAGGAAGGCTACTAATACCATCTGGAGCTTGATGGATGAACACGGTGCAACACAAATCTCCTCTTATGAAAAGGATAGAATTGGGGTTGCTCATTTCAAGAACCTTTTCAAAGCTCCTCCACAAGGATCTATTGCAGAAGTCATAAGGGTTACATAAATGTTCCCCAAGTTTGTGGCGAAGGAAGACAATCTCTCTTTGATGGAAGAAGTTGTTGAGGAGGAACTAAAGGTAGCACTCCATAGTTTTCAGAAGGATAAAAGTCTTGTACTGGATGGGTGGACTATTGAATTCGTTCTGGGTATGTATGATCTTTTAGGTGGGGACCTATTGAAAGTTGTGGAAGACACCAGACTCTTGGGGAGACTACCTACCAATTTCAACTCAACCTTTTTTACATTAATCCCCAAAGTTGACACCCCTTCCTCTCTGCATGATTTTATACCCCCCTCTCTCTGCAATTGTGTCTACAAGGTGGTCTCTAAGGTTATTGCTAGAAGATTCAAGGACATTCTCTCTAAACATATTATTGAAGAGAAATTTGGGTTTTTGGAGGGGAGACAAATCCATAAAGCCATTGAGGTGACACAAGACATGATGCACAGTATAAAGACAAAAAAACTCAAAGGGGCTATCCTAAAAATTGATTTGTCTAAACCCTATGATAAGGTAAGTTGGTTATATATCCGTATGCTGCTTACTCGTCTTGGCTTTAGTATTGGTTTTATCAGATGGATCATGAGTTGCATCACTACAGTCTCTTTTTTTTCTAATCAATGGGGTAGCTTCCCCTTTCTTCCATGTTGAGAGGGGACTGCACCAAGGTTGTCCGTTATCTCCTTTACTCTTCATGCTGGTGCCTGAAGGTTTGAGTAGGGCGCTAAGGGAAGCTAAAAGTCATGGTTCTTTGAAGGGCATTCAAATATCCTAGCTTCTATCTTTAATACACCTCCCGTCCATCGACGATGTCCTCATTTTCTGTATAGGTACGGTGGGGGACAATAATGCTCTACGCGATATACTAGCTCTGTTCTCCAAATCCACTAGGATGGAGATTAATGAGAGAAAATCTACTATAACCACTCACATGTTGTCGGGGGAAGAAAACTGAGAAATCGGTGGGGTTTTTCCTTTCAATATGGCTAATATTGATGGGGGGTTGAAATATTTAGGGTTATGTCTTAAACCTAATTATTATCACAAACATGAATGGAATTGGCTTATTGAAAAGTTGGAAAAGCAACTGAAGCAGTGGATTCATAAGTGGCTAGCTAGAGCAAGTGACTGGTCTTGGTAAAAACAGTTTTGGAAGCTATACCTGTATATTATATGTCACTTGCTTGGATCCCTAAAGGTATTTTGGAAACAACAAGGAGAACCTTCTTCGGGTTTCTGTGGAGTGGCAAGCAAGAGACTTAGGTGACCCCTTGGGTGCATTGAGAAAATATTGTGGTACCTAAAGGACTAGGAGGCTAGGGTCTCAAGAATATTTTTTTGTTTGCGAAGTCTCTTGCGACCAAGGTAGGTTGGAGATTGATAAAATATGAAAGTATTTGGACATATGTCATGATTCATAAATATTTAGCTCCTGATTGGTTAAAGATTGGATAAGGAACCCCAGGAAATCCCATGCGGGAGGCTCTATGATTTGGAAAGTTGTTGTGCAATTCTTCGGTGTCATTGAATCCAAACTTGCTTGGAATGTGGGCGATGGCAGAAAATTTAGGATTGGTGAGGATCCTTGGGTCGGTAGCACACAACAATACATACTTCTAGCCCACATGATGGAGGCTCTTATATAGAGATAAATTATTTATCTTTATCAACTTGCAACTCCTGTTTAGGGGAATTTATGGTTTCAGTCATGGAGACCGGCTTCCTCATTTGGCTTAAATGATCTTGATGAAGGGGAGTTGGTGCGTTATATTGGTGAATTGAATAGGGAACTCATTCAGTTAAGGGATAGGGAGGACGAACTCGTTTGGGATGTTGACCCCCGTACATGCTACACTCCTAAGGGAGGTTACTTAAAACTAAGTGCAGATGGTCTACTCAGAGAGATTGTTTGGTGGTGGAAGAAATTGTGGAGAATCAATAGCCCACCAAAAACCAGGCTCTTTTTGTGGTGTGTACTAGAAAACAAGGTTCCTACCTAGGACAATCTTTAGAAAATATGTTTTCAAGGGCCTGGTTGGTGTATGCTTTGCAAGGTAGAGGGAGAGAGACGGTATTACATCTTTTTTTGCATTATGCCTTTGTCAAAGCTGTTTGGGAAGAATGCGCGAAGACACTGGGGGTGCCTTGCTTATGGGAGGGTCTCACCTTATTACAAACTTGGGAAAATGGGAGGATGGGGGATGATCTGGATATGTTGGTTGCATTGCCATTGTTGGTGATTTGGGGGGTATGGTTGGCGAGAAATAACCTTTTATTTCACTCCAAAGCTTGTACTCCTGCAATTACTGCAAGCGCTTCTTGTGGCTTTCTTAACGCCTTTCCCTAGTATATCAGATCTACCAGACAGAGGGAGGCGTTGGATGTTGAGTTGGACAAAATGGTGCTTTGGGGTTTCTTTGATGGAGCGGCACATAATAATGCTTATGGGGGTGGGGCTCTTTTATATCTTACTGAGACACATTTTTATGAACTGGTAGTAGGTTTAGGGGAAGGCAGTAACAACTTTGCTGAACTTATGAGCCTTAAACTCCTTCTGGTCTTTACAACAGAGAAAGGATGTAGAAATTAAAATTTTATGGGTGAATCTATGAATGTTATTCACTGGATTAATGGGACACAACAATGCAGGAATATTCAACTTGCCAATATCTTATTGTCTGCTAAAGAGGTACTAAAATATTTTGTTCCCTTCTCTTCTTGGCATATTTACAGGGAAAACAACTAGGAGGCAGACAATGCCTCAAAGGAGGGGTTGTCAATATCCATGGGTCAATGGAAGATCAGGGAACACCGAGAGGGCACTTTTCAGGAATACTGCCACATACCATTCATAGAATGATCTAATTTTCTATTTTTTGTCGTCTTCATGCCACAACTACTTTTTATGAACATATTATAGGTTTATATGTTTTATGTGCTCTATAGGGCTGCCATCCGAACAACCTGCAAATTTCAACTCATCATTTTTGGGCACAGGTTTTTGTCACGCACATGACAAGCATATATTCAAAAAGCAATGTAAATGGAACTATATGTGATCTGTTAATGTCTGGATTTTAGAAGATCCTTTTATAAAACTGAAGCTTTTAGCTTGAACTCGAAATACATTTTTAAGTGTATCTACAAAATGTAATTTTGTTTGAAGAAATAAAATTACGTTTTTTTTCCAAGAAAAAAAAAACTCACCATAACATAAAAATAACTCAACAAAAATGTGGAAATAAATAAAAGTACCATATTATTATATCATTAAATTAAATATTGATATAAATAGCATCATCCCCAAAATAATAAAATAATTAGACCATTGAAAAATGAAAATAAAAGTACTCAACAATGAAAACTCATAACTCATGAACTCACTAGTGCTTTATGGGCCGATTAAGGTTGGCAAGATATTAGCTATGTCTTTCTCACTAGTGCTTAAGAGTGAGACAAAATGTTCCAAGCATTTTTGTCCAAGGATAGGCTTACTTGATTGAACCATATGTTTTCAAATAAACTTACTTAATTGAAGTATTTACCAAAAACATGTTATCCAAAAATCAAAAATAAAAAAAATCTTAAGTCACAGATCTAAATCCATTTGAATTAATCACATAACTGATTCCCACACTTCTTCTAACAAATTCACAATGCAAATCACAACACTGAAAACATGAACTCCATTATCTCTTCGTTTTCCATCCAATTTTCAAGATTCTTGAAGGTATTGGGTATCCCAACCATATTTAACGCTGGGCGGGCATCGAATAGTAAGAGTCACTACTTTTACTCGTTTCTTATGTTTTAACTCAACTTACATTTTATAGGTTTTTGTAATATTAAAACCAGAAAATACATTCATTTCAAGTATGTGGACGTGCCGGAGTGGTTATCGGGCATGACTAGAAATCATGTGGGCTTTGCCCGCGCAGGTTCGAATCCTGCCGTCCACGTCATTTTTCGAAAATTTTGCAGAATAAATTAATATCCTACCCTCTTCTTTTTCTATTGGAATCGAACCCACGTCTGTAGCGTTCTGCAAAACGTTTATACGATTGCAATAGACGGGAATCGAACTGAGTCTGTAGCGTTCTGCAAAACATATTATTTTTCTATTGGAATCGAACCCGGGTCTGTAGCGTTCTGCAAAACGTATAGGATTGCAATAGACGGGAGTCGAACCTAAGTCTGTAGCGCTCTGCAAAACATTTATACAAGTGCAGTCTGGATCGAACCTGAGTATGTACCCTGGCAGGGTACAGAGACACCAATCGTCAAAATAAAAGTTTTTGTGGCATGGTTCCAGCCTCGGGATAGGACCCCTGTTTTTGGGCATGGTCCGAACCAGGATACGATCTCGTCCTGTACAGTAGCATGGTACAGAGACGCAGAACATAAAAATCTAATACGAGAGGGCCCAACCGGGTTCGAACCGGTGACCTCTTGATCTGCAGTCAAATGCTCTACCACTGAGCTATAGGCCCAATGATGAACTACATAAGTTTTTTCAGTGCCGTGGTGGTGGTGGATTTCAACTCACGGTAGCGGGGACTAAAAGGTAACTATGTGTGAAATAAGAGTGCTTTTTGTCTTTTAAATAAAATTTTATTAAAACAAACATAATATATAAGAGTGTGTGCAACACATTCATGTCTTTCGTCTCGTGGTCTTTCGTACCGGCTCGCGGTCTTTCGTCTTCTCTTTCGGAGCATTGTCGTTCTCAAGTGGCCACTCGTGGGTCTAAGATTGTGGCTAAAAAGGCGGTGCATCTGCGTTTTGAGAGGGTCAAATCGGGCCAGCCTGTTTGTGTGTTGGGGGAGACGTCACCATAGACATGGTGTCTGCTTTGTCTTAGCGGGTTCTCATTGGCCGTTTTGAGTATGTTCGTCTCTCTAGGCAGGACACTCTGTCTTGGGTGCAGGATGTTTGGAAGTCGATTCTTAAGTCAGTGCCGAAGGTTTTGACCCTAGTTAACAGATGGGTCTCGTTTCTATTTCTTTCGGTGGAGGATAGGGAGATCATTGAAGGCCGATATTGGAATTTGGGGATCAGCTCCCTGGTTCTGGGTAGATGGCATGTTGGTTTTGATCTTCGCTCGGAGAAGCCACTTCGTCGTCACTTATGGGTCATGCTCCCAAACTACCCCATTCAGTGTTGAAACATTTAGGGTTTTATGAAGACGCGCAACTCTCTGGGCACCTTCATCCTGATGGAGGATGAGCACCTTCTTGGCTGTGAATGCACGACTCCACGCATGCTGGTGGATATCGACATCTTTGCGGGTCTTTTGGACGATATGGAAATTATTTGGGAGCAGGGGTCCATTATCCACACTGGGCATTCAAAGTTTGATTGTCTGATGCGGAAGGGTTCTACTGTCGGTAGTCCCTATGCTCACAAGAGTGTAGTATCTGCCCTTGCTGATCAGGACATCTGTTTTCCTTTTCCATTGGATGTGTCATCGGCTAAGGATTTTTTTGGGTAAGTTCGTTTCTAACTTGTCTTTATTATTAAAATTTCTCAATACTAAAGAACTTGCTGATTCTTTAGTTTCTTTGAAGGATTTTGGTATGTCGTCTAATGTCTGTGGGGAGGTTATCTGCCCATCTTTGTTATCTCCTTTGCCGGTGGAGGATTTGGAGGTGGTGAGGTTTGTGGCATCTCCTTCGGTGACTGGGGTGATATCTAAGGGTGGGGGTAGGGTTTCTCTCTGTCAGACTAGGCCCATTTTCCTCCTCTCCCATCCGCTTCGTTGGTTGGTCTTAACATCTCGCTATCTTCCTTCCCTCTTAGGGATGAGTCAAGGGTTTGTGACTCTCATGTTGTTTCTGATTCTGCTTGTCCATCTGTGGAGGAGATGGGGGGACGTGTTGGGATATCTTCTAATATTTGATGTTCTCCTAATCCCACTTTTGCGCAGGTGGACTCTCCGGGGGTGAAGATACTACCTCTTCCTCAGGACACGGATTTTGTCACTGTTCGTAAGAAAAGTTGGCCAAAGGTAGTATGCGTGGTCTGAAGACAGTCATGCAGGACAAATATATTTTCTCTTTTGATGGTGTTCCTCTCGCTCTGTCATTTCCTTCATTTGATCTCACCTCTTCCCCTCGGGCACTTAGAGCTGGTGCAGCCCCTTCTACCGTTCCCCCATGAATTTGCTCTCTTCAATATCCGCAGGTTGGGGGGGGCCTAAACGCGTTGTGTTTAAACGACTCTTGATTCAGTGTGTCCATCTATTGTTTTTCTTCAAGAAACTATGTCTGATGATTCTGATGCTTGTTCCTATTTCTTGTGGGCATTCTGATGGGACCTTGGTGGCCTAGAACCCATTGGTGTCTGATCTATGGGCCTTTAAATCATGGGCTGGTATCCTTCTTAAGGGTAGGATGAAGGGTTTCGGCACTATGGTCCATTTGTTAAATGTATATGGGTTGTACTCTCAACGTTTTTCTTTTTGGAAAAAATTTTCAACTTTCGGTTATTCTGGCTCTGCCCAACCTCATCTTGGCAGGTGACCTTAATTTTACATGGTCTTCTGAGGAGGTATGGGGTTCTGGGCATGTTGATGATCCATTGTCGAGTTTTTTTCATGACCTATTTGATAGTGCTAATTTGGTTGATATTGCTCCTGCCATCCTGAGTCCGGCGTGCTCGAATGGGAGGTGCAATGGTGTGGGTATTGCAAAAAGATTGGATCGTTTTTTTATGTCTAAATCATTGTGTGATGCCTTCGGTTGCTTTCGTTGCTAGAACTACTCATCGGGTGTCTCTGACCATAAGGCCATTGTTCTTCAACTTGATTTTGAGCTGGGGAAGGTTATGTACCCTTTTAAATTTAACGCAACTTGGCTCGAAAATGTGGATTTCATTTCCCTTATCAAGAAGCAATGGGTGTTGTTACAGGCGATGGTCCCACCTCACTTCTCGGCCATAAAGTCTCTTTTGTTTAAGCTTGATAAACTTCGTTCTGTGGTGAGATCATGGGAAATTGATTTAAAGAAAAAGATTGAGGAAAGATTATGTTCTATTGAAAAGGAGATCGTTGTTGCTGAAGTGGATGCGGGTTCGGATCTCTTCTGTTCGATCCATGCTGAGAGGTTAAAGGAGTTTTTCTTATAGAAATCAAACATTTTGCTTCATAGGGAAGAATCCATTCGATTTAAGAATCGTGCTATCTGGCTTGAAGCCAGTGATGAGAATACAACTTTTTTCCATTAGTTTGCCAATAGGCGCCATATTATAAATTCGATCTAGGAATGCTCAAGGGATGATGGTTCTATTGCTGTTAATATGAATTCCATTAAAGAGGGGGTTGTGTCTTTTTTCTCAAAGTTGTATCGAGACACCTCTCCCAACAACATTGTTGACCAATTGGAGGTTCTAAAAAATATACCATTATTCTTTAATGAAGAGGACGGACTTATGGTTGGTAGTGCTATCAATGTATTGGAGGTTGAGAATTCTTTGAAAGCCTTAGCTTGGGACAAGAGCCCGGGTCCTGACGGGTGGCCCATGGAATTCTATCTGTTCTTCTTTGAGTTATTGGGGATGGAGTTGGTGGCCGGTATTGAGGAAACTAGAGTGTCTGGCTATATTCCCAAGGAGCTCAATTCGACGTATCTAACTCTAATTCCGAAGGTTGATCGACCACTTTCCTTTGGGGATTATCTACCTATCGCTCTCTGCAACTTACTTTACAAACTTATCACGAAGATCATCACAGGTAGGATGAAGGAGGTTTTGGGGAAGTCCATCTCGGCTGTGCAATTTGGATTTCTCCCTGGGAGGCAGATTACGGATGCGGCAGGGATCGTACAAGAGGCTATGCATTCTATTAAACTTAAGAATCTGTTTGCTATGATTTTTAAATTAGATCTTGAAAAGGCATACGATAAGGTTGATCACTCCTTTCTGAATTTGATCCTTGTTCAGATTGGGCTTCCATTGAGGGCTACACAATGGATTATGTCATGTGTTAATTTAGCTTCCTTTGTTGTGCTCATTAATGGTTCTCCTTTGAATTCTTTTAAGGGAACATGTGGCTTAAGGCAGGAATGCCCTCTCTCGCTATATCTGTTTCTTTTGGTCATAGAAGGACTCAGTCGTCTTTTTACCAATGCTAAGTCAACTAGTTTAATCAAGGGTGTTAAGATTTCCGGGCCATTATACCTCATGCACACTCTTTTTGTTGATGATGTTATGCTCTTCGGAGATGGAAGTTTGGTTGAATGGACTAAACTTAAGGAGTTGTCAGAGCTTTTTTGTAGGGCATCTGGTATGAATTTCAGCCTTAATAAGTCTTGTTTTTGGCATTGGGGATGGAGGAACCACTGTTGTCTGGTGTCACAGATCTTTTCCAGATTTATGGTGACTCCCTGGAGGTTGGTATCACTTATTTGTGGTTTTTCTTAAAGCCGAACTCTTACATTTGCTCTGATTGGATGGTTGATTCGTAAAGTTCAGCGGTGTATGAGTAGGTGGTCTTCTAAGTGGCTCTCTTTGGGTGGTAGGAAGACTCTGGTTCTATCTGTTTTACAAGCTATTCTGGTATACTGGTTCTCTCTCTTTCAGGTTCCATGCTATATTCTGGTTTCTCTTCGTCACCACTTTTTTCACTTTCTATGGAGTGGGATGAGTGAGTCCTCAAAAATTCACTTGACTGATTGAGAATCTTTGTCGTTGCCGTCCTCCTGGGGTGGCTTGGGGTTTCAAAAATTTGAAACTATTTAATATCTCTCTATGTGCTAAAATTTTATGGCGTGGCATTTCGAGGACTGGTCTCTGGGGTGAGATTATTTGCGCCAAATATATGAAAAGGCTATCAATGACTTCCTGGATTAATGCTGGTGTGTTTCGGTTCAATAACCCCTCAATTATCTGTAGCAGTTTAGTTTCGGCCTTACATGTTCTTCTCCAAAAGCTCAATTGGTTGGTTGGATGTGGCAATAATATTTATATTGGTAGTGATCCCATTGTGGGGATTGAACATTGGAAACTTTCATATGTCTTGTTACAAACTCTGCATGAAAAGAATATATTTGTTTTGCGACAGGCCTGTGATAGTGACATGCCTTGTGCGACGAAGTGGTTTTTGGCATTGAAGTTGGGATTATTCGATGTCTGCGTGGTGGAATGGGATTCTTTTGTGGCGGAACTTAGGTCGACTGGTATCATGCTGTCGGACATCCCTGATGTTATGCTTTGGGATGGTGATAAGAAATCTGGTATGGTTAAGGCTAGTATTGTTTATGAGTCTTTACTTCTACACCAGTTCCAGTTTTCTCCCGTGTGGTGGTACGCCAAGATTTGGAATGCCAAGGTTCCACAAAAAGTGAAATGTTTTTCATGGCTCGTATTTAAACTCAAGGTTTTAACATGGGATATGATGCAATGCAGAGGTTTCTAGGGGCCTGGAAGATGTACTATGTGCAAAGGGAACAACGAATTGTTGGATCATTTGTTCTGTGTCTGTCCATTCGTCAGGACACTGTGGTCGAGCATTTGTATGGGTCTGGGTGTTTTTTTGTCATGGAATCACAACACATGTGCATATTCTCTCAAAAAGGTGGCAGAACATTCGGTGGTTCAGTTTGAAGTGGTTATGTTTTTTATTCGGGATTATTGGTTAGCGAGGAACAGACTTCTATTCTAGAATTTTCCTCCAAATTACAGTGCTATCATTGTGAAGAGTTGTGCTCTTGGTTGTCCAGGGTCTTTGTTGCGTTCTCGAGGCAGATCTCGGGCTATCTCCTTTCCTACACAGTTTGTTGATATGTCTGTGGGTTTTTTTGATGGGGCATCTTTGCAGGGAAGTTATGGTGCTGTAATGTTAATCAAATTGCAGGGGAATATGCTTTCACCTGCGTTTGGGGGCTGGTGGAGGCACGAATAATCAGGCTGAATTGTTGGCTCTTTGGGGCCTTCTTGTTTTTGTCAACCATCGTGGGGTTCTTTTGAACCGGATTATGGGTGATTCAAAGGTGATTGTGGATTGGGCACTTAATCGCCAGTCTCTTCAATCTGTTGCTCTTCACCATTGGACTAAGAGAGTTCAGTTGTTGTTAGATGTGAGTCCTTCCCTTACCATTCTTCATGTGTATGGGGAGTATAACACACATGCAGACTTTTTGTCCAAACAAGCTATTGGTCTTGTCCCTGGCTAGATCCATTGGAAGGAATTTGCTCATGACACTTTGGTTCAAGAGGGAGTGCAAATTTGTCTCTAATGGTTGCTGGTGGCTCATAGTCGGCTCGAGTGTTTTGCCTGCTGCGGCTTTGTTTTGATCGACTTTTGGTTACTTCTAAACGATGGATATGGTTTTGTCATTTTTGTATCCTGGCGGTTTGACTTGGTAGTTGGGTGACAAAATATCTCTGTTTCTCGGAATATCTTTATTTTTCACTCAGCTTATGTTTAAGCTCGTAATACTTGTCTACATAATGGTTCATTTTGTAAGACTTTGGACTATTTTTGGAATGTTGGGCAATTCCTTTTTGCTCTTCTTCCTCTGATCATTTGATACAACTTTATTATAATATATGGTTGTCTTTTTTCTATGAAAAACAAAACATACATGTGGGCAAAATAAATATGTTTAAGTCGACAAATAACAAGAGGCCAAGTTAATTACAAAATGATTTTTTATAAATATTTTAGTTTTTTAATTATTATAAATATTATGTTTTAAAGAAAATAGAATTGTTTGGGTTCTTTTTAAGAAAATAGAGTGATATATATATATATATATATATATATATATATAATTTGTTTGGTTATTCAAATAATAATTTCAAGGTATATAAATTTTAAGTCTAAGTATTTATAATAAATGTATTTTGTGGTTAAATTTTTTTAAGCTTATTTAATCATATTGCATTTAATACTAATACCAAGGTACAATAAACTTTATTTAGTTTTTAATTAAAAGATTATATAATTTATTATACACCTAAGAATATGTATTTCTTTCTATGAGGTTATAAGTTCAAATCTTAAATAAGGTAGAGTATGTAAATTTTCATGGACTTATTTTTACTTTTAGCTATAGAGAAAATAGTAACTCAGCAAGATTAGCTGGGTGAGACCCATGTTCAAATCTAGTTGGATGCTAGTATAAACCCTAGGCTAATGCCAATAACTCACAAACCAATGCCTAGCAAGAAACCTATGAATTAACAATGGCAGAGATGTCTCGAGACACACCCAAATGAGGGTCCCACTCAAAGGGGTTCCTACCGTTCTAGCCATATCACAACAAGCCCATGTCTCAATGGGGGAGAGTGCGAATCTTACCTCCCTACCAATCAAGTTGTTGATCCTTGTACACCTCCATGGATTTTAGTAGTCAAATTGTTACATGCAGGGGAACCCTTGTCCCACAAACAAGAGGGTAGATCATATACCAATTTGATGGGGGTGGGGTATGTACACCTCCATGGATTTTAGTAGTCAAATTGTTGCATGGAGAAGGATAAGGCATGTGCACCTCCATGGATTTTATCAATCAAATAATTTTACAGAAGGATACCCTTATTTCGTAACCAAGGGGATCTCATAAACCAACTTGATGTATGACTAAACGATGACCTAAAACTTAGATAATAATGATAATATCCAAACACATCAACATCTATCGATGTGAAAGAAGGATAACTTTATTTTAATTTTGTAAATAAAAACATTATATAATCTAGTTATATTTGAAGAAGACATTAACATAACATCTCAATATTCTTAATATAACTAGCCATTTCCCAAAAAGTGCAAAGACAATTATTGTAAAAAAATATTTATAGTATAAAAAAACAACAATTAGAAATATTTGGGATTTAATATTCATTTCTAGACATTTTCAAGACATATATGGGATGATGAAATCAAGTGCAAAATAATTTTAATTTTTGCAAAACAAATCTATTTTAATGACTAAAAACAATGGTGTTACATGATACCAAACTTTAATTGATATATTTAAAAAAAAATAGAGTAGATCCATCTTAAAATGACATACTTTAAGTAGATTTGTAACTCAATTATTTTTTGAATCCTCTCGATACTTAATAGATCTAAAGATAAGATGAACTTATGCTCAATCCATTATAGTCAATTTTGTTTTAAACTCTAGTGGGTACATCCCCAAACAACCAATTGCTATTCTCTCTAATTTCGAGTTGTGTGCATAAATGCTTTAATATTTATTCATATTAAGTGGATTGATTGTAGTGCTATACAAAAGGTGGTTAAACCTCGAAATAAAACAAACCATTTTTGCTTAAAAAAAAAACTATTTGCTCTCTTGATTTTCTTATAAATATTTTCTTACTTGTTGCCTTTGGATTATTCACTTCTTGATGGATGTGCATTTCACCTCTACCAAATTAACAAGAGCCACGAGGTGGCATGTTCTTAAGTGATTAATGTAGAGTCAAGAACCATGACATTGCTTTTATGGTTGGTGTGGTATAATCATGTAACTTGAGTCAAAGAGCATGAAAGTATTGTTGAATATTTGAATATATATTAGAGTTAGTAACATAATCAATTGCAACATTGTTTAATTAGCGACATTTTATATCATGATTAATATATGATAAAATTATTATGAAACACTTTTTTATTGCATAGCAACTCAAATTGGACACAAACATTTATGTTACATTTTGACTGAATCAAATCCCTTGTGAATGGCACATCAACCGATGGAATAAATATAAGATATTACAAAAATGTCATTATCCATGATCATGAAGATCAAAATTTCCCAAAATATTAGGCTAAAATGATCTTTCATCCTTGTGAGACTATGAATCTAAAAGGATCTATCATCTTTGTGAGGCTACGAGTTTTGAGGATAAACATCTCGCCCTCTTAAATTTCTTTGTATACACCCACTTAAAGTCTCAAAAAATATAAATATAACATATACATATTACTATAAATTTATTTTCTATTTTAATATTATATCAAATTTAAGTTTTTTAATATTATTATATTATATTATATCAAATTTAAGTTCCTCCCTAATACCGTGAAACAACTTTCCCTTTTTTTTTTTTTTTTTTTTTCAGGAAGAAAAAATCCTGTCCTTCTTATTCTCATCAGAATCAAAGGTCATCAATACATACATCCCATCATCGGGTTTCATACCATAACAGCCCACCGGAGTTCAGCCAGGGGGAAAGGCATAACAACTATAAAAGAATGATCCCATCAGATAACTGTCTCATCATGAAGTGAGAACTGTTCATTCTACCACATCTACCGAGTGCCAAAGGGCTCTGAACAACAGTCTAAAAGAGATCACTCTATCAATCAATACATAAATGAGGGAGATAAAAAATCCCTAAAACATGCTCAAAAGAGCTGGAAAGTGTCCTGAGAAACCAATAAGTTCTCAATGTATTCCATAAAACTGCCTTTACCCTGAGGAAGGGAGAGTGCATTTTTAGAGAGACGGTCAGCCATCCGATTGTACTCTCGGTAAATGTGAGAGAAAGACAAGTCCCGTGAAGCTAGAAATTAGCTTTTTTGTCTCCCTACACCAATGAACAAGTTCAAGTGGGGAGAGAGCAGTCGATCCCATTGCCCAATTGATGATTACTTGTGAATCACTGTATACATGGGATAAGGGGATCCCCATCATATGGGAAGAGAGCAAAAGTGCCCATAAGCTGAGCAATTCCGCTTTGGTGTTAGTGCCATATCCAACCCCCAGTGAGAACTCCATGAAGTGAGAGTCATTGAGAAAAATGCAATAGCCTACACCAGCAGTCATACAATTTGAAGCACCATCTATAAAACCACAGGGATATACCATGTAGGGGGCCTTCCCTAGATTTCTGCTCCGAAATTTTTTAGTGACAGTCCAAGAAGGGAGGACTCGAACAGTAGTAATAATTTGCTGAATAATATTGAATATGTTTCTTTTTTTCCCCTAAACAATAGCCAGGTTGTGCACTTTCCAAAGCATCCACATCATATAGAAAGGAAGCAAGAAGAGGTGCGAGTTTCTTGATACCTTTCCAAACCAACCTTTTAACATTTCACCAAGAGGAACACCCTGAGTGCAAGTTGGGAGGTTGAAATGATCACTAACATGTTCAGCAACTGTTTTCCAGATCATGCAAAAGGAGAATAAGTGCTCGACAATCTCCTCGTCCGAGCAACAAAGAGCACAAATACCTGGGCCCGATAAACCTCTTTTCTGTAGATTCTCCCAAGTGAGAATTCTGTTCCGAATAGCTAACCAGATAAAACATGAAATTTTGATAGGAAGGGCCTTGTTCCACATAATAGAGTCTACAGGATTTGTAATCGGGAGCGAGGAGGAATGAGCAATGCAATCGTATGCATTCCTGGCAGAGATAGAGCCCGATTTTTTATTGTACACCCATGCAAGATCGTCAGGAAGATTGGTGAGGCGTATACCAGATCCAAATAAGCCCTCAATATATGCATTCCAAATTGATTTATAAGAGCCTCCAAGATCAAGATCATCGGCTGTGTACCAATAACTCTGTGCATTTAAAAGAGAGTTACGAGCCTGAGAGAGTGTGCAGATATTTAAATCCTCCAGGTAGGATCTTAGATCCTTAGTGAGATTAAAGGAGGAATGAGAACCCACGATCGGGTCGATCCCCAACAGAATGTTTTCACCACTTCCCATCTGCCAAGCCAGATGAATGCCCACCCAAGGGAGAGCCTGCAAGAACCCTCTCCACATAACAAAGGCATTGCGTGAGCTGAATTGTTTATGTCTGAGCCAGTCAGCCACAGTGAAGCCTTTCATATATTTGAAATGAAGAACTTGGAACCATAAACCCTTGGATTGGAGGATTCTCCAAAAAGTTTTGAGACGCAAAGCCAAGCTGAACCATTGGAGGTTTTTTATTCCCCAGCACCCAAATTCTTTGGGCCAAGTCCTATTTTTTTATTATTATAAGTTGCAAAGCATGACTTGATTTCACTGTATGAATATGCTTTCTCTTTGCATAAGATGAAAGATCGCTGATGGTGGGCAAAACATATTTACACGGTTTTAAACTTAAATTTTTTTGGCATAACAATATTTAATATGCTTTAAATATTTCGGAGATATGTTAAAGCATTTAATATGCTCTATTTAAAATATACTTTTGTCAAATTTATTAGAATTTGACAAATAATTTTCATGTGATAAATCTAATGAAAAAATCACAAATCATTGTGAAAAATAAATAGAAATATAAATTTTGAGATTACACATCTGGTAGATGTTTGGCGTTTAAAAAGTTTACAAAATTTAAAATATATTTTTGTCAAATTTATTAGAATTTGACAGATAATTTTTATGTGATAAATTTAATGAGAAAATCACAAATCACTGTGAAAAAAAAATAGAAATATAAATTTTGAGATTACACATCTGGTAGATGTTTGGCGTTTGTGCACTATTTACTTAAAAGGTTAACTTCAAGGTACTAAGATCATTTGCAAGAGTATTTGTAAGAGATGTGAAAGATTTAAAGCCACAAACTAGATGGATATAAAAATCAATAAAAACAACAAAATCTAAATTGGGTGGTTGGAAGTATTGGTTGTGATACTCTCTACCCAGGTTCAAATATAGCTTGTGACATGTTATGATAGACATTAAAGATACCTTAATTCTTCGTGAATAGCAAGTGTCTATTTTTTTAATAGATGTAGCCCATAACACGGACAAACCAATTAAAAAAGATAATAAATACTCACTTTAAATTATGGATTTTCTTTGAGAGTAGCTCTATCTTGCCAACCTTTTGGAAACTTGCACTATGACTATGACCCAAGTATATATTATTGTCATTATCATTATCATAGACATTTCGGTTAAAATGGTCACCATTGTAGCTTCCATGGCCATTATTACTTTAGCCTGCATCTTGACTACGGTCTCCTCCTCACCCACCTCTACCTCCTCTACCCACTCCATTCCTTAATTTTCTTGCTATCAATATTTTCAACAAACAAAATAATAAATAAATTCCGCTACAACTATGAATGGTAGTTGTGATGTTGGGATAGATACCAATTGGTGTGAGAATGAGTGACTCCCTTATGTGTGTTTGACTTCACTCCCAAAACATTTATCCTTAGTTAGTTGAAGCTATTTACATGAGGCTTTTAGTTATCTCAATAACTTACTTTTATCATCTATATAATTGGCCCCATTAGTTCAAACAATCTAATTTTGTTAAATTTACAACAAACACCCCTATTCTCGTATATAATTATCGTTGATCATTTTGTAAATTTTGCAAGGATTAATAAATTTTATAAAAATGGTTTTAGTAAATTTTATAAGGACATTTTCCCTTTTCTTTTTCTTTGATGCTATCCTCTATTTATTGCATCTAGAGAAATTGATCAACTCCTTCCTAAAATTTTGTCTCTCTAATAACTTACTTAATAATCTCTAATATTTTGTTATCCACTCAATCACTGTTGTTCAAGCTCTCTCCTAAAGATATTTTGTGTTTTCTTCTTGGTTTATTTGTTCAAAATTTTGCTTAACCATTCAAAATTAGATTCCAACATTAGGCATATTTGACTTGCAAATATATACACAATTATGAGTTGCGTGACAATAAATGAATATCCCTATAGAAATATAGGAAAAATTATGAAATCAATGGAGTTTTTCCCAAAGCCATGAAGCTATAAGTAAGGCGGTTTGGAACCATCAAAATTAACATCTAACATTAACCAAATTTACGGGTCACAAATAATAGATGGACATGCCAATATAAATATTATCTATGCAGACTTTATGCCCAGAACCATGAAGCTATAAGTGGGGCCATTTTTTAAGATACCATAACTAGTTTGTTGGCAATTGCCATACAAGATATAAATATCTACACAAGGCTACAGTCCAAAACTTGCACATAAAATTCCTAGAATTATAATGGAAGAACACATTGATCATAGTAATATTTGGGCCTACTTAGACGAGGATTCCCATGGTTATATTCACTGCACATGAGCTTGTGGTATTGTGCATTTATCAAAGGTGCATGTCATTCTTTTGAAGGTTGATCTAAGTGAAGAATCCAACAAATTTGTTGAACTATGGGCCCTTAAGCTTGTGCTAACTCTGGTAATATAAGACTAAGAAACTTTAACTTGCAACATATTCTTAATGAGAATCTGATGTTATTCAATGCCATTCCAAATTCCTCCATTATTCATATATATTGAGAGTAGAACCAAATAGTTAATTCCCTCTCCTGGGGAGTTATACAATTACCGAAAGGTGTTATGTTAAAGGAGGAGGTGTACATGGTTGGAACGTTATGTGTAAACTCACAAGCCGAGGGGAAAATATCCTTGCACAAACATTAATGTGGCCTAGTTTTTCTAATTTAAGTAGAGCATTTTGACTTTATAGAAAATCTATACTCAAGGACCTTATAAAGGCATGTGTAGGTAAAGCATATGTTCTTTCAAATGGAGATGATTATTTGGGATTCTCAAAATCATACTACATCAAAGACGTACCCATTAATTTTGTTGATATTGAATAGTTTCCTAGTTTATGGAATCTTGAACCTTGGAGGAACTTAGTTAGTTCAATGTCTAAAATGTATTTTTCTATCTATTTCTAATCTAACCACATGATGGAATTTTGTTAAACTTGATATCAATTTTGAAATTATTGTCATTGACAATGCTACTCATGATGGGATGACAGGAGTGGGGAAGTTGTGAACAGTTGCATAATCTTTATGGAGAATTATGCATACTTATGAGACCAAACCATGGAAACTTGGGCTAGGCACATAGGGATATTATGTTATCATTATGAATGAAGATATATCCCACAACCCAAATTATTTTTTAAACTTCATAAGAAAGAAAATAGAGATTAGTACAAATGTATAGTCATTTATGTATCTATTTGAAGTGAGCTTTCACTTACATATAGTTATACAATTTTGATCTCAATTTATATATATAAAAAACTAGTTGTATAGGAGGCACAAGATACAATGTTTTTTAATGTTTTTTTTATATGAACGTAGACAAGGTTTGTAGATGAATGCGAATCTTCATTTGACCTATGTATTTTTTGTTTTTTGACAAAAATAAAATTACGATTTTCATTGAGGAAAAAATATAAAGGGAGGACACAATAATTGAGCCGAGAGGCTCTCTACAACCCAGTATGGGGGAGATCTTGTAACGTTAAGTAACATTATGTAATGTTACGTAACGTTATTTTTATTAATAAAAAATATATTTTTTAATTATAAAACAAAATAGATGTCGGCCAGAAAAACAACCTAATATGGGGGAGATGTTGTAATCTCCCTACCTAACAAAACAATAAAAAAGTAAAAAATAACAAAACAATAAAAAAGTAAAAATTTAATTATCCCAAAAAAAAATGTGGATCATAAAAAAACACAATATGGGGGAGATGTTGTAATGTTCTTACTTAACAAAATAAAAAAAAAATAAAAATCGAATTATTTGCAAAAGAATGTTGGCCTTTTAAACAACCCATGGTTTTATTGTATATGGTTTAGGAGGACCGGGCACATGGTTTTAAAACCATGTGCAAGGCCTCCTAAACAACCCATGGTTTTATTGTATATGGTTTAGGAGGACCGGGCACATGGTTTTAAAACCATGTGCAAGGCCTCCTAAAAAAACCCATGGTTTTATTCTACATGGTTTAGGTGGGCCTTGCAAATGGTTTTAAGACCATGTACAAGGCCTCCTAAACAACCCATGGTTTTAGGAGGGCCTTGCATGGTTTTAAAACCATTTATGGGGAGATGTTGTAATGTTCGTTCCTTACAAAATAAAAAATAATATTAAATATTATATGTTGGCCATAAATAATATTAAATATTAATAATAAATATATTATATGTTGACCTTAAATAAAAAGATGTGTTTTTTGGTTTGAATCAAATCAATGGTATATATAGGACACACCAAAGTTGATAACTCATTTAGTGTAATACCTAAGAAGAGGTTTGCACCTAGAGAGATTTGATCCCTCTCGGCTCTTGATAGAGCCTAGGATTTGGATCTACGCTGGTTTTTATCTACATTCTACAACATACAAGTACAAGTTGACAACATAATTTTTATCTACTTACTTGTAACATCTTTATATGATCCACCACTTGTGATGCAAGTTGATCCACGACTTGCAATGTGAGCCAATACAATTACCTATGCAGTGAGGCGAAACAAAGAAACCAATGACTCAAATGACAACAAATGGCGCACGCACACACACACACAATGTTAGACAAAACATATCTCGACTAAAAGAAAATTCTAGATAACAACAATTAAAAGAAAGTTTGCACAAATTTCTAGGCTATCCATCAAGTTTAACTTTCAAATGAAAATATTACTTGACCAAAAGTTAAATATAATTGTTTGGCTGAAAGAAAATTAGCTAAAATAATGCGAAATTTGAATTCTCCCATGCAATTTTCATGAAATACTAATCAAGATTCATGATTTCACCCTATAAGAGTTGTTTGAGGTGAGAGAAACCAACATTACATTTCTTTTTGGGTGTCGATAGTTTTTTCTTACATGACTTTTGTACTTTTTTTTTCCAAAAAAAAGACTACTTTATTCATGTATATGTTTGTTTAGTATAGATACAGGATCTATCATGTATAATCCAGAACACGAGTTTTGTACTTATGACCAAACTATCAATCTTAAATTAAACTAGTAAAAGACATTATAGCCATGTATGAGTTTTGGTTGGAGGAGAAGGTACATGCGTTTGAATGTTATTAGTAGTGTTGGAAACTCCATCAATTATAAGAAGTGTTGGTAGTTTTCTATTTGTATTTTAAAGAAGCTTGAAGAAGCTCTCTCATTAGATAGGACTGTAAAATATGTTATAAATGGATATTTAATGTTTTTATTTTAATTTTATTTATAAATATCGTTGATAATTAGTTTTTTGGAAACTTGAACATTTCAACCATTCATTATAAATTTAATTATTTCCAATTATATAATAAGGAGTATAAATTTCAAAGTTTATGGCTATATTTTTTTTAAATTTTATCTTAGTATATGATTGATAAAAATATTCCTTGATATTTTCCAAATTCTTTAACTTTGGAATTTACAAATAAGCAAAGTGAGATTTTAAGAATGAGAAAAAAATATTATTTAATGCAAATTTACAAAGAATATCTGAAAGACAAAATTTGTATAATTACGCCGATAGGCGTTATTCAATGGTATTTTGGGGGGTTTGGGGGGAGATGGACTTGCTTGAGTGGATCATCAAGATCCAGCAAATCATGCCAAGTGGATGCTCAAGATCTTCTTGTTCGTCTGATCTTTTAACAGCCGGAGAGTTAGGAGAGTTAGGAAATGGCGTGCAGTCTGTTAGAAAACGTGCCTGCGGAGGAGATAACCCTGGAGGAGCAACCGTCGCGGATATAGATGGAAGCGTGGAGGAGATACACGTTGAACATTCTGTTAGCCGCCCCGAACATTCTGTTAGCCGCCCCGAGGAGTAGTTTCTTAGCCCGCGCAGGAGAGACCTGTCAGTTTCCCCGTCCTGAGCATTCGCCGTGAGATCGCTTGAGCATTAGCCGCCGAGGAGCATTCTTTGGAGCGCCTGTGCATTCGCCTGCAATCGTCTTGGAGTTTCGCCGTCCTGCAGTAGAGGTAAGCGCTGTTTAGGGTTTCTTTACGTGTATTTTCTTTCAATACGCAGGCAAAGTCGGGAAAATATTAACAATGCCACTGAAACGAATATAAATTAGGGTTTAAATGATTTAAAATACCTGACAGTTTATCCCACGATCGCAGCATTCGCCGCACCTGACAGTTTCGCCCACGATCGCAGCATTCGCCGCCTGCAATCGTCTTGGAGTTTCGCCATCGTGCAGTACAGGTAAGCGCTGTTCTGTTTAGTGTTTCTTTACATATCAATACACAGGCAAAGTCGGGAAAATATGAACAATGGCAGTGAAACGAAATGATTTAAAATACCTCTCATATGGGTATATCTGTATCAGCAAAGCGTGACTGCGCGTAGGTCTGCAGCGAAAATGGAGTTGGTAGAGTGATGTATCTAGATACAGTGGACCTCTTATCAATGCAATAAATATTCTAAACATATTCTTGATGATCATATGAAAGTTATCCTGAAGAGACAAATGTTAGGTAGAGGTGTTATCACTGTACAGTAATCTACAACCTAGGCATAGACATATTTTCGATAACCTAAACCCATCACGATGATTTATAATTCCTGTTATTATATTATATGTGGAATATAATAACAGGAATTATAAATCTTTACAAGAATTTATTCTCTCGATTATAATATAATAACAGGAATTATAAATCTTTACAAGAATTTATTCTCTCGATTTTTCAATAGCGTTGGGAGATTCATAGATGCCCACACCTATCAAAATTGCGAAGCTTGAAAGAATCGGGATCCGTGTCATGCATGTTGGCAGTAACTTGCAGGCGGGAATCTCAACTTTCATACTTTTATCTTCGAGCATTTAACACCAGTGGCTTACGCATGTGGACTGTCAACTCGTATTTGGAAGCCATCTTTCATCATCTAGCGTCTGCTTTAATTCATGTGCACAGTCAACCCGTATTGGGAAGCCGAGGCCCGACTCTCATCATCTGGAATGAGATTTAATTTTAGTTCGAATCAGGTCCAAAAGGGAATCGATCATCTTACGGTTATACATCTCGATAGTCATTCACCCCAGCTTATGTGTTATGATATTGGTAGTCAACTTGTAGTTGGAAGAAGCTTTAACTTTCATCACCGATCTCTTTGGACCTAGTTTACAGGTTCATAAGGAAATCGACGTTACAGATCTCAAATCTGTGTCAAAAATATTCTTGATGATCATATGAAAGTTATCCTGAAGAGACAAATGTTAGGTAGAATTTATATTATATGTGGAATATAATAACAGGAATTATAAATCTTTACAAGAATTATATTATATGTGGAATATAATAACAGGAATTATATATCTTTACAAGAATTTATTCTCTCGATTTTTCAATAGCGTTGGGAGATTCATAGATGCCCACACGTATCAAAATTCAAATAAATATATGGTCAACAAAATTAGTTAATATTATACACTTACCATTAATAAAGATAGCTTAAACATAAGAAATATGTTAAACTTAGTAAACACAAAATTAGTTAAGATTATATATACTTACTATTAAAAAATATATCTTAAACATAAAAATATAAATAAACTTATTGATATTTTATTATTAATGAACTATAAACTTTAACGACGTTTATGTATGATAGATGAACATAGCCGCTGATGCCAGCCAGGTAGATGACAGGTGAATCAATGAGATCTCCCGTGCTGTAAGGCTGTAAACAACAGGTACTTTCCCATTAAAATTTCGTCGGTTGCACCAACCCCGCCTTTTTTCCTTCTGTCTCAAGCCATCCCCTGCCAGATCGCATTAGATCTTGTTGACTATACAAATATAAACATATTTGTTGAAAAGCGCATGTAGACAGTTGTCCTTCCGTTAAACATTTGATCACGGCACTGAGGCACTTTCTCCATTTGATCGTGGGATTTGACTAATACATTTGGGATTCTTTCGATATTAAAATTGAATCGAAGTCGAGGTTTGCTAACTAAGATCGGTAGGGAAGATGAAGTTCAAAAATATTGATAAGAAGCATTAATTAAGTTGAAAAACATTTATATCGTATGGTACAATTGTATAGTTAAGTTTTGTGATAGTTATAAATATTAAATTTGAATCTTAATTTGATATTAAAATTCCAATCATATGATATAAATATTTTATTATTAGACACAAGTTTCATTAAATTCATATATTTCAATATCGGATGAGAAAATTATCCCGTCGGAGAATTCTCTCGTTATGGAAGCAGTGCATTGGATTCAAAAAATATTCTTAGAGCATCTCACTTTAACTTATGCATACAATTATGTTTCATTATCATGTAGGTTTTGCATTTAAACATACAAAATGCCATATGTCTGACATA
>LPNX010925285.1:0-94923 GCA_001517045.1 Pseudotsuga menziesii
TAGTTTTATTGATCTATATGCATTAATACAAGTGACACATAAATTTTGAATTAAACCTCCATCTATATAAAAGCACATTTCTTACAAAAAATATTACTTGAATGATAATGAGTGCTAAGTGTACTAGAATTTAGATTAAAGCATGATGAGTCATAGATGAATGATTTTGAAAGGTATAGGCATTTGATTTCCCTCTATAACTTATTGTAAATGTGTATTCTTAAGTTAATAGTTTATAATTGCAATAATCTCATATAAGCCAACAAGACATGAAATAAATTATTGACTGTTATTAGCCTATATTCATTAATATGAGGAGTTTATCAATGCAATATGTAATTTTTGAAATAAAACCCCATATAATTGAAGTTGCAATTGTTTTAAAACACAAAATTAATTGCTAATGAGTGCTAAGTGGTATTAAGGGTAGTACGATATTGGTCATAAGTGAGTGACGTTGAACTATAAGAAATTTGATTTCTCATTTCATTTTTTGTAAGTTTGTATTATTAACTCAATTACGATTAATTGAAATAATATCATAATAGCCAACAAAGCATGAGATACGCTCTATATTTTATCTTCTTGTATGCATTAAATGAATGTATAAATGTGATATGTATTTTTTGGAATAAAATACAATGTAAAAACATTCAACAAGTAGTTGGAAAATCAAATACCGATACAAGTGACTTTGAATTCATATGGGACAGGTCTCATTGTCACTTGCAAACAAAATCCAAATAATGTAGTGTGATACAATTTTATGAGAAAATGTTAAGTGATGTGTGGTCCAAATATGGAAATAAGTACGAAGAATCAAATATATTGCTAATAGATACATCAAATCTTACTTCTCAATTCCCCGGATAACGGTCAAATTGTATCTTAACAAAGGCTTATATAGGACATGAACATGATACTTGGCTTGTCCAAATTCTATTCCCCCTTTTTAAGACACTTCATCGTATCAAAGAGAAACGCAACTACATTTGAATGTTCAATAGAACATTGAGTTCTTTATAGTAGGTGAAGATATTAATTTTTAGAAATTTGTTAACGCGTACATTGCAATATTTCAATACAAGTTGGACACATTTTTTGATGAATTAATTTGTATGTTTTTAAAACTTTTATAGATAGATGAGAATTAACAATAATATTTAAATACAATTATTAATATTATTTATGATTGCCTTTAGTTTGACATTTTTTTGCATCATACACCACTTGATTTCCCCATTCAAAATATTTTTTTAATTTGCGTTCTTAAATCAAATATTTGTAATTAGAATCATCTCATAAAAGCCAACAAGGCATGCACAAAGTTTTGTAAATGTGTATTCTTAAGTTAATAGTTTATAATTGCAATAATCTCATATAAGGCAACAAGGCATGAAATAAATTATTGACTTTTATTTGCGTATATTCATTAATAAGAGGAGTTTATCAATGCAGTATGTAATTTTTGAAATAAAGCCCCATATAATTAAAGTTGCAATTGTTTAAAAACACAAAATTTATTGCTAATGAGTGCTAAGTGGTATTAAGGGTAGTACGTGATTGGTCATAAGTGAGTGACATTGAACTATAAGAAATTTGATTTCTCAATTCATTTTTTTTGTAAGTTTGTATTACTAACTCAATTATGATTAACTGAAATAATCTCTTACAGGCCAACAAAGTACGAGATATGTTCTATCTTTTATCTTCTTATATGCATTAAATGAATGTATAAATGTGGTATGTAATTTTTGGAATAAAATACAATGTAAAACCATATAATTAATTGATAATGAGTACTAAGTGGACTATTTAGACTCATTCGATATGTGCCATAAATAAATCAAAAGAGCATGGGATCATATATAAAGTTCAACTAAAAGATTTGAAAAATATGTTTCAACATCTATTTCTTCGACATTTAAAAATCTTATCATTTTCTTTGCCTTTTGGTGAAAGTAATTCTCGGCCATGATTGGTTGGAAATATTACATCAAGTTATGTTGTTTTTAGACTTGAAAACATGAAGAGATTGATACCCCTTCCTTACATACATCTCTTTGAAGACCCTTACAAAATGGACTCCACTGCGCACTCCTGACGTTGGATTTTAGAAGACAATTTCTTCAATCCACACTAGATATCTAAAATATCGACTTCCCACATAAATGCACTATCTTGATACAATTGGTCAACTCCTCATAACAAAAAAATAAATGAGAAGGATCATTTGGGAATACATTTACAAGAAGTATATACATGTTACTTAGCTAGATTCCATTTAGGGGTTTAAACCCAAAATGAACTTCTATATAGATCAATTTGAACATGGAGATTTAAATAGATAACCTTATTTTCATAATAACATGTACCTTACACCAGTGGATGCATGCACTCAAGATGGTACCTCTAGGGTAGTTCCTGGTTTAATCACATAGGCTTATAGTCGAGATAGAGCAATGGTGTTGAGCCTTCCATAGATACCTATACCAGTGGTGCCTAACATCAATATACATAAGGGATTCCCTAAAGCTCATATATTTCTTTCTCAAACGATCTCCCTTACCAAACACCACCAAGATAATTTCCTCTTTCTTGGTGCTACCTAGAGGCAATTCTAAGAGGCAAGAAAACAACAACATCATCTCAACTTCTAGACTAGTGAAGCAATGTAAATGAGGTACCTTCCCTTCAACTATGACATCCTCACAATGTTGTTTATAATCCCCCTTTTTAGTTTCGATTCGACTAGCAAGTCCCTTGATTGACTATTGGGGGGATGTTGGATCCATTAAGCACCAAATTCAAACATCTCAAATATATTATCAACTACTACATCCCACTATAATTGGACTCTAGGCATAGATAGTAGACACATTATCTTAATTCGATTTCTTCACACTTTCATTGTGTATGTATAATGTTGTACCTAACAACTATCCCAATTTTGACGAATTTATAGTTATTATTTGGTTCGACATCAATACATTTCTTATAATTTATTTTATTTTAATTTAATATTGTGATTTCCTTCCAATCATGCTATATTATAATATGTTATTTAACAATAAAAATATTTAATATGATACTTTGTTCACATCAAATATAGATAGAGATCTTCTTGTAATAAAACATGCAATTATGTGTGCAACTTAACTTCATTAATCCTACATTCTATATCTTCATGAATATTTTTTCTCACAATTCAACAAATTACAGATTTTCATATACTCCTCCTAATTTATGGCATACCAAACTAGTTATAAATGATACAACATTTCATTTTTTATGATTGTATATTAAAAACACTTGGAGTAAATAAAATTTGTGATCAATAAAAACATTCTTTCTAGGATTAGTTTTTCCAATTTTCAATGGAATGTTTCTTTAATGCATAATTTTTATAAATTAAATGAAATAAATAAAATGTTTACAAAAAAATTCAATGTCATAGAAGTCCTTGTAATAGAATTTTTCTAGATTTCTTGAAATATGTGTTTAACGAGTCTTTTTTGCAGATCCATTCCAGCAACAAGCGCTCTTCTATTCCTCTTCCTCCTTCAAATTTCTTAAAATCAGTACGATTACTTGTTTTGCAGCTTTAGAATTGTTTAGATCTATCAATTTCAGAATTCATTTTACATAGATGTTTCTTCCTTAAATATGATAAACTAGATCTCGTTCCTAAAGAAATTTTACAAGCATTCTAGATCTAGTTTTAGGGAAAATTGTCATTTTTCAAGGCTGTGAAAGTAGATATAAAGCTTGTTGAATGCATGGTTGTTTCCTTAGAATATGAAAATTTATATTCAGCAATTTAATTGCTTCATATTGGCTTCCCTAAAATCAGGCCAAGATCCCAAGGAAATCTTGCTTTCCTTGGTTCTTTTTCCGCTTCTTTAAAAACTAGTTTTAACTTAGAATTTTTGGGTAAAACATTTGTTCATCCAAAAGTACTTTTGGGCATGTTTATCTATGATAAGATTTCTGGTTTTTAGTAGGTGTAACAGAAAAGAGGAGGAGGTGCTGTTCGGAAAGCATTTTTGACCATTCGAAACCCCCCAAGAGGTCTCCGTCTTCCCAAAATTTCAAAATTTTGCAATTTGTAAACCTTTTGTCTCATTCTGTATAAGGAACAAATGGATTAATTTCAGTTTTATTATATTCTAATTGTTGCTAATAAAAATAAAAGTCTTTTCGAATATGCTCTTTCGAGCCTATTCACCTTCCCCCTTGGAGGGATTCGCGTCCGTGTCATTTTTTTTACATTTTTTTTATCTTTTTTCAATATAGTGCAGTTTTAGTATGCAGGATTGTATACTTTGATAATATTTTGCATTATTCCATATTTTCAATTCAAAATTAATCATAGTACTTAGCCCACGACTTATCGAGTGACCCGCAAGGGGAAAGAGATGCGTGGTAGGACTAATTAGAAAACCGGTGTTGTGTATCTCTGATTCCATTTTCTTTAATTGTTTTAATAATCATAATAAAATCAACCCATCCTTGATTCCCCGATTGAGGTCCACTTGGACTGAAAGAGGTTCCTAGAGGGTTTTCTTTTTAATAAGAACACCTTTCTTAAAAATTTACTAAAAATAACAAAGACTCCAGTGTGGATGCTCTGTACTTGGATGTGGTTCATCTGATCAGTCAAGCTACATCAAAAGCACTTGAGTGACTAGATTAATTAGTCTTCACCTCCCAAATTGACAAACCATCAGGTGAAAATCCAACGCCTCGAACAAACTGTAAGTGGTGGAAAAATACCCAAAGGAGTGGGAACAACTGGAAAGTGACCTCGAGGCACCGATCTATGTCACACCCTGATGGGTGCGTTATGAACAACTGTCTCTGAGACTTCATTCCAGCCCACAAACACCTTGCAGGTAGCCGTGAAAGTTCACTTTTGGACATACTCCAAGTACCCCTCGGGTATATCTGGAGTCCCCTTTTTGCCTAATTTAATTCATTCACATTCTACATTAATTTAAAATCTACCAAGAGACATTTGCAAAACATTCTTTCAAGCGCATGCAAGCACATTATTTTCTCTGTTGACTCCATTTAAGGCACTAGTGATTTATTTGATCAATTCTTTCGATTATATATATATATATTGAATGTCATTACTGTGCTTATTTGCTTTAAATCTTGCATCTTGTTATCTTTTGATTCCACTGGTTAATTTCAAAACTCCTAAACAACTTAATAAATATAATACCATCACACTAAGTAATTAGCCTTAGTAATTTAATAGGGTCTACCCCCCTTGGCTTCGTTAGGATTTAACATGAATGGAGGAGTCAAGAACAAGGTGACATCCTTGTATCGAGACTTGCCCCCAAGGACACACCAAGTGGCTTGAATATTTCTACCACGTAACTCAGGTGTGTGAAAGGTGACAACAAATAGGAATTCAATTAATCACTTGACACTAGTAGAAAAACATATTACAATGTTATCGATTTCCATCCACTTCATCTCAAACATTATTCACCACAATTTCAAAGATCAAGATGCATTCAAAGGAGGGAACCACTAGACCATCATGATATCAATAATAGTTCATGACATGGCCAAGATTCAATCCTATGTTATGGAGACCTATGTATTCCTATAGAATTTTCTACCAAAGTGTGTTTCGATTGAAATTATATCTAGCTACATTCTCAATGATAATTACTAAAAAAGTTAGAAACTTAATGATGGAATCAATCGGTAAGTAAAATTATCCAGATACATGGAAATGGGCATACAAGATGTTGATTGTTACATGCTTATATGGTCTACTTTCATTCAAACATGACATTTTGAACCGAAAGCATATTTTCATTTTGAAATTTGGCCATGCAAATTTTATAAAATGGAGAAGAAACTATTTATCTCATTGGTCCATTTTCATGAAATTTGATTTTCACTTCACATTAAAGCTTGTAAAGATAATAAATTTGGTACGCAGTGTTAGCACAAAATTATATGCTCTAAAGTTATTGGTAGAGATCAAGTGATATAAGAATTTTTTTTTAATAATGTTCTCTAGACATAAAAGGCATTACCGTTCAATAGCATAAATCCGTTAGTCATACAATGTACAAAGTTTCAAACTTTTCAAGTTATTCATAAATCAATGTAAAGCTAAAGTAGTGATATAAACTATATTGTTTAAAACAATAGGATCTTAATAAGGTTGCATATACTTGCATCTAGGGAACATTTAACATCAAGTATCCAAAGAGGTAGATCCACTTGGCTCTTGGAGCTTCCTCTGCAGAAATTTTGCCAAAGAAAAAATCTTATTTGTGGAAATTCGCCCACTCAGATGAGCAACTCTTCATAGACCCTAGCAACAAAACCTATTTTTCCCTAGTAAAAAGCACAAAACATCTCTAATATTAACATTTTAACATCACAGATTTTAAAAAGTAGACATGATTAAAACTAATTGACCAACATCCAAAATCTTCAAAGTATACATATATTATAGTAACATTACCCTTTACACTTACTACATTGACATTTATCATCTTAGGAAAAACAAAAGGAAACACTTAAAAACTGTCTTGAAATAAGGGCACTACTTGTGTAATGTACCCATTTTAAATAATTGCATAGTAGGAAAATTCCACCAATCCTACTAGTTCCCTAGGTTGGGTGGAAACATTGGAAAGTTAATAAGGGAGATAATAAATGGTGTTTAGACATTAGAAGGAATAAATATTTATTTATTGGAGTTAATTAAATTAATTCAAGTAAAAAATGAAATGGCTATGGAGAATGGAGACACATGGAGACTATGGGGCCCACTCAAGCTAGAATTCCTATGTTAAATAGCATCCTCCTCTTGCAATCTCGAATCTATGGGAAGCCTAATGTTTTTTGATGGATTATAATGTTAATATACTTGTCCATATACTTCATAGGTTGAATTTGTCATGAATTGTAACTTACATGGGGAGAGGAAGAGCCAAATGAGAGTTTCATGGACACTTGGCTAGATTCCCCTTACATTTATGACATCTATGGCACAAATGATGGAGATTCTATGACAGTTATGGAACAAGTCAGATATGAAGGATGACATATGACATATATGAAATGTCAGTTCAAAATATTCCATCCAATATATCTCTCATGTGATTTTGGGAAGCTCAATGGGATCCTACTCAAATTTGGGGAAGGTGGAAGGCTAGGAAAGAGGGGACACATGTCAATTCATGAGCACACACCCTAATTCGACTTGGATTGATTTTATGGATGGATTGGGAAACTTATAAGGCTAAGTAATTTTATAAACTACAGTAATAAACCAATATAATGTCCTTTTTATCATTTGTGAAATTTCGTGTTGTGAAGAGAGAGAGCTAGTGGATGACTAGTTCATGCCTTAGCCAATTCCAAGGGTGAAAGATTCCCATCCTAGTTGGTGTTGGGAGAGGCAAATCAGGTCTTTCAAGGAGCTTCAATGGAGTCTCATTTACAGGTTCAAGCTACAACATCTCATGGACACATCAATTTTCATCTTGTTCTTCCTTTCATCTCAAGTTTTCTCACCATATTTCAGCTCCATGGAGTGAGCCACACTTGGTGAGCTATTCATCTATTTGAGGGAGCTTCTATTGCTTAGGTATTTTTTATTATGATTTAAATGCTCTGTTATTTAATCTCAGAAATATCTCAGGTCAAAATACTAAGAAATATCATGTATTATTGCTCAATAATGAAGAAACAATGCATTTTCCCCACTACCTTGTTGTAAACTCTTGTAATTTTGATGAATTCGAATGGATGTGTAAAACATTGATGATTTATAAATGAATGGACTGTAGTTAAATCATATTATGGGTTTCATGTTCAGTAACTAATAATTTTTTTCCATTGGGTCGAATTTCATAACCATTGGAGCAAACTACACCTCATTTCCCCAAGGGTCCAAAACTAGTTTTTTGTATTTGATTGAAATAAGTGATAACAGCCATGGGAGATTGATTGGTTATGAATATTAGTCTATGATAATGTATTATACACATTCTCTGATTAAATTTCATAATTATAGTGATTTTATTCACATTTCGGGAGCCATTTCTACCACTTACCCGAGGGGATTTGAGCCCAAAATTGCCAATAAAATCCTCTATCTTGTTCAGAATTTAGTACAGACTTGCAGAAGTGTTTGGAGGGCCATAATGCATCCCTGAACATAATAATTAATTTATTATATAATTCATACACCTTCTCTGAATATTTGGAAGCAATTGGGCTGATTTGGAGACCAAGACACCAAAACTAGTTAAGAGCCAAAATTGTGAAAAAAATGGAAAATTGGGCATTTTGGTAAAAATTTAAAAAAAGGGTCATTACAATGGTATTAGAGAGTGATATTGGCATCCGATGTGGTCTGATATTTGTGAGGACAATAATTTAGGTACCACCATTATATATTGAAACCCAAAAGTGCTTTTGTTGAAGAGGAAACTATGACTAGGGATGAAAAGGGAACCTCATATGATGGTGAGGAGCTTATAAAAATTATGGAACCTATCTTTGAAGACATGAATAAGAATATTATGAAATGATTCGAATTGTTGGCTATCCAAATATGGGAAAATATATATTTATTTTTAAGAAAACCAAGGGGGAAAATGCATCAACTTGCTTGAAGGAGAAAAAGGAGGAGACCCATGAACCATCTAGTTCTGAAATAGGTGAAGTAGAAGAAGTAGTTCATGAAGAGGATTGAAATTCACTCCCAAGTGACTCTGAAAAATAGGAAGAGACATCACATGATTATGAAGAAGTTTCTATTGAAAATACTAAATATGAACTTGAAGAGATCCAAACACTTGATGTGGTGGAAGAGGAACTTGAATTGTCTCTTGATGAAGGTTATGCAATTTTTAAAGAAGAGAATGATTCCTCTACATTGGAACCAATGTATGACAAAGGTTTCATAATTTTGAAGGAGCTGCATGATACTACCCATAGGGATACTTCCCATGATGAAAATTCTGCACTTTTTTATCACCCAGTGAGTTAGTTCATTCTCCTCCATCCTACAATTCCATGTTTTGCAGCATTAGTCTCAATGAAGTATGGGTGAAAGGGTTCTTTTTGATGGTGCCACATGAGGAGTATGGAACTCCTAGATTTAATTTTTATGTTGACATGGTTGGAGCACATTCTTATTCAAATTTGTAGTAGCATCCATTGTTACTTTATGATGATACACATCTGCATGGATGCACCTATGATAGGCATTTGAGTCACTTGAAGATTCATGGTTTTTCTTGCTCAACACTTGGTTCATTTGATGTTGGAGGAACTTCATCCAAAATTGGGGTGAATAGATTTATGATTGGAGAACAATTTTGTTGACAGCCACATACTTTGTTATATATTTATGATCCTCTCATTCATGGATGTATGGGTGAGACTTCTTTGAGTCATTTGAAGTCTCCTTGTTTCTCTTGCTCATTATTTGGTTCAGATTTTAGTGGAGATTATTCATTCCCTTCTCGGATGAAAGAATACATGGCTGAATATTTTGATGCATATCACATCCTTTTGGAGTAGAATCATAGGACATGGGATCCTCACCTATGTCATTGGAGCAGATTTGATTGATCACTTGAAGCTTGTATGCACTTGGGAAATGGTGGTCTACTTACTTGGAGGTATAAGAACTTTCATGACATTTTGATGAGGAACATCCTTGATGTAATATTTTGTTATCTTGTTATGTACTTTGATGATATATATTATGTACTCATGATGTTTGGAAGAATGCATACAAGAAAATTGGATCCCATAATTCTCTTTCCTAATGGTATGGGTTGGAGAGCACTCTTAATTGTTGGAGAGCAATACAAGAAACACCTAGAGATTGTGTTGAAAAATTTGCAAGAACAGTCTTTGTATGCTAAGATGTATAAATGTGAATTTTGGATGAAAGAACTATTATATCCTAGGCACATTATTGGGCAATATGGAGTGAAAGTGCACATGAAAAATATCAGGTCTATCTTAGAATGGCCATCATCAAAAAACATCACAGAATTAAGAGGCTTCATTGGAATATGTACATACTATAGGAAGTTTGTGAAAGGGTTCTCCAAGTTGAATTCTCCACTCACTGATTTGACTAAGAAGGATACTTTCAAGTGGAATCAAGAGGCTGAAAAGGCCTTCCAAAAAGTGAAAGAGGTAATGAGTAGTTGTCCCATACTTGCATTACCTGATTTTTCTAATCCTTTTGTTGTTGAATGTGATGCCTCAGGTAGAGGAGTAGGTGTTGTCCTAAAGAAAGGCCAACTCCCTATAGCCTTTGAGAGCAGAAATTTGCAGCCTCATGAAAAGATTTATTCCATATATGACAAAGAGATGTTGGCCATAATGCATTCCTTGGCCAAATTCTGACAATACTTGGTAGGAAACAAGTTTGTGGTGAAAACTGACCACAATAGTCTAAGGCACTTCCTTACCCAAAAGGATCTAAATGAAAGGGAAAAAAAGTGGGTAAGAAAGATCCAAGATTATGATTTTGATATTGATTATGTGAAAGGAAAGAATAACATTGTAGCAGATGCATTATCTCGAAGACCTTCTTTTTCTCTCATGGACATTGCTAAAAATTGGAAAGACATGCTACTAGTTGAATATGCGAAAGATAAGTTTGCTTGTGATGTATTAGATGGAATCATGGGAGATGATAAATACATAATTTTGAATGGGATGATATACTATAAGGGAATAATTTATTTGGTTCGAGATTCAAATCTTAAGCACAAAGTTTTGCAGGAAGCACATGATTCCCCACTAGTAGGCCCTCCGGGGATCTTCAAAACCTATAGGAAACTAAGGAAAAGGTTCTATTGGAAGGGGATGAAGGAATATTTTGAGAATTATGTGAATGAATGTAAGGTATTTTATCAAAACAAATCATATCTCACACACCCAACTAGTTTATTACAACCATTTCCTATTCCGGAGCAAAAATGGGACAGTATATCGATGGATTTCATCACCGGTTTGCCCAAATATTTGGGCAAGGATTAAATATATGTGGTAGTGGATATATTGACTAAGTTTTCTCATTTATTTTCTGTTACATCATATTTTAGTGCTGCACAAGTGGCTGGCATTTTTTTCAAATAAATCTTTAGATTGCATGGGCTCCCCAAGAGCATATTGAGTGATAGAGATGGTAGATTAATGAGTGCGTTTTGGCAAGAAATTTTCATATTGGTGGGAACTCAGTTGAATCAAAGTACAAGAGACCATCCCCAAACTGATGGAAAAATATATAGGGTGAATAAATGGTTGGAAGGGTACCTCCGAAACTATGTGAAAGAACAACAAAAAGCTTGGACAAAATGGCTACACTTGGGTGAGTTTTGCTACAACACCACCTTTCACATGTCAATAGGGATGTCTCCTTTCATATCATTATATGGTTATGATGCACTTACATTTTCTGATATGATATTTGGTGATAGTAGAGCTCCAAAAGCTAAATATTGGGTGGAAGAAAGCCAAGAAATTTTAAAGCTTTTAAAAGACAATTTGCAGGTTGCCCAAAATTAGCAAAAACAATATGCAGATAAACATAGAGAGGAAAGGAACTTTCAGGTTGATGATTTAGTGTATTTGAGGTTTAATCCATACAAACAAAAATATCTCAAAAGGAATGGAGCAGAAAACCTAAAGCCAAGATACTATGGGACCTACAAGGTAATCTGGAAGATTAGAGAAGTAGCATATGAGTTGGAATTTCTTGAAGGGAGTAAAATTGATAATGTATTTTATGTTTCTTGTCTCAAGAAATATATTGGTAAGCAAGTTTTAATTTCATATACACTGCCTCCTTTGTATGATGAAGGACAACTCACACTTATTCTGGAAAAGGTTTTGAAGACAAGGGAGAGAAGCTTGAGGAGCAGAACAATCAAAGAATACTTGGTGCAGTGGAAGGATCTACCAAGTGAAGATGCCACATGGGAAGAGGAGAATATTTTGCAGCATCCAAATATGAAATTTATTGAGTACAAGCAATATTGGGTGGGGAGGACTGTAATGTCGCCATTTTAAATAATTACATAGCAGGAAAATTCCATCAATCCTACTAGTTCCCTAGGTTGGGTGGAAACATTGGAAAGTTAATAAGGGAGATAATAAATGGTGTTTAGACATTAGAATTAATAAATATTTATTTAATGGAGTTAATTAAATTAATTAAAGTGAAAAATGAAATGGCTATGTATAATGGAGACACATGGAGACTATGGGGCCCACTAAAGCTAGAATTCCTATGTTAAATGGCATCCTCCTCTTGCTATCTCGAATCTATAGGAATCCTAATGTCCATACACTTCATAGGTCGAATTTGGGATGAATTGTAACTCACATGGGGAGAGGAAGAGCCAAATGAGAGTTTCATGGACACTTGGCTAGATTCCCCTTACATTTATGACATTTATGACACCAATGATGGAGATTCTATGACAGTTATGACATAAGTCATATATGAAGGATGAAATATGACATATATGACATTTCAGGTATAAATATACCATATAGTAGAGCTTTCATGTGAGTTTTGTATTCTCAATGGGCTCCTACTCAAATTTGGGGAAGGTGGAAGGCTAGGAAAGAGGGGACACATGTCAATTCATGAGCACACACCTTAATTCGACTTGGATTGAGTTTTTGGATGGATTAGGAAACTTATAAGGCTAAGGAATTTTATAAAATACAGGAATAAACCAATATAATGGCCTTTTGATCATTTGTGAAATTTCTTGTATTGAAGAGAGAGAGCTAGTGGATGACTAGTTCATGCCTTAGCCAATTTCGAGGGTGAAAGATTCCCATCCTAGTTGGTGTTGGGATAGGCCAATCAAGTATTTTAAGGATATTATATGGAGTATTATCTATAGTTACAAGCTATAGAAGCTCATGGAAACATCAAAATTCAGCTTGTTCTTCCTTTCATCTCAAGTTTTCTCACCATATTTCAGCTCCATAGAGTGAGGTGGACTTGGTGAGATATTCATCTATTTGAGGGAGATTATCTTTCTCCAGTATTTTGTATTCTGATGAGAAATATATTTTATTTAATTTCATAAATATATCAGGTTTAAAGGCCAATAAATTCCATGTATTATTTCTCAATAATGAAGAAACAATGCAATTTCCCCACTACCCTGTTGTAAACTCTTGTAATCTTGATGAATTCGAATGGATGTGTAAAATATTGATGATTTATGAATGAATGGAATGTAATTGAAGAATATTATGTGTTTCATGTTCAGTAATTGATAATTTTTGGCCATTGGGTCGAATTTCATAACCATTGGAGAAAACTACACCTCATTTCCCCAAGGGTCCAAAACTAGTTTTTTATATTTGATTGAAAGAAGTGATAACAACCATGGGAGGTCGATTGGTTGTGAATATGAGTATATTAAAATGTATTATACAGATAAACTACTTTAATTTAAGAATTATAGTGGGTTTCTTCACATTTGGGGAGCCATTTCTACCACTTACCCGAGGGGGACTTGGGCCCAAAATTGCCAATAAAATTCTCTATCATGTTCATAATTTAGTACAAACTTGAAAAAGTGTTTGGAGGGCCATAATACATCCATAAAAATAATAATTAAGTTATTATATCATTCATACACCTTCTCTAAATATTTGGAATCAATTGGGCTGATTTGGAGACCAAGGCACTAAAACTAGTCAAGAGCCAAAATTGTGAAAAACTTGGAAAACTAGGTATTTTGGTAAAAAATTTAAAAAAGGGTCATTACAACTTGATTCTTATTTAGAGTGCGCATCCATTGAGTATTCTCACACATCATTTCCTAGTCATTCCAACTATATAAAAACAACCATTTCATTAGGTTTTGTAAACTTCAATATACTATCCATCCATACTTTGCCCTTATATTGAAAAAAAAAATAGTTTAGATTAACCTTCACTAGAATAGACAAAGTGGAGTAGGGTGTGTATAGTATAGAAAAGAATAACATATTATCCACAACCAACTCGTTATTTCCATTTTCCTTTAATTCCATTTAAACATTGGCTTCAACAAGCTTGTAGCTCTACAATTGTCATTTAGAGAAATTCAAGGAACCAACAACTCTCATAGGTAAGCACCACTTTTATCTTACAATAAACATGTGCTATTATTGGGAGATTGCATCTATTCTTGAGGAAGAGGTTGTATTATTTTAGGATAAAATCATTGTTTTTATTTTAAAAATAGCACTAAACTATGATACTCATTTATTATATGAAATCACTTGGTGCATGAAATCAAGTTAAACGTATGATATTGAGAATCAACACAAATGGGGCGATGGTTAACATATATGGTGACATTCTTGCATTTTTACCTTTATTAGAGACATGTAGATATAATATTAAGACCCCGGAAGAAGCAGGTCATCACCTAGGAATAGAGAATCATTTCATGGCCCTTCAAGTAGATGAAGTACAAACTCATGTTGTACTCAAGAAGTTAGGTAGGCAGAGTCCATATCTTGTACTAATATATGGCAAGTACAATTTGGTCAAATTATTGGGAAACTATGTGAATAAATTAAGAAATATACAATAGTTTCAGGCATATCTTAGCCTCAAGACAACCATAATTAATGATTTAATGAGAAATTTTAGCAACCCGTGTGGTTGGATGCAGAATTGAAAATACCATCTTTCCCCTTCCATCAACACTTGCTAATCGGTTTATGTATACATGTGATTTCTCTCCATGTGACATCAACCTGGTTAATAATCACAAAGATTAAGTACATTTGTGTATGATGCAACTATATATGACCTTACAACTGAAATTCCTCGAGCTTCAGTTGACATTGTGACCTTGTCTCACATGAGAACATCTCTTGGGAATTGCAACATATTAGGCATGTTCTAAATCCAAATGGACATGCACTTCTATAAGAATATGCTATAGGTGACCTTTCACAGGAAAAATTTACCAACAAGGAACAAAATATCAATTATAATCTCTATGTTATAGGTGATTGGACTGTAGCATTTTACTTTTATGAAGAAGCCTAAACAACATTTTTATAAATAATGGATTTTGATAGTATCTATGTTATAAGGGATTGAACTCAAGCATATTACTTTTCTAAAGAATAATTGACAACATTTTGATAAAGAATGTCTTTATTTCTAAGAAAATTGAAGTTGCTTTAAAAGAGTAGAGAATCTCCAAAGGATTGGTGATGGATTGACGTTGGATTCAAGGAGAATTTTTATTCAATGTTGGAATTACCACTTCTCATTTAAACATTAATAAGAATAAGCATGGGATGGTGCGATTTACCCAAAACTTGTCATAGGTTTTGCTTAATTTTTTCCTCGGAGTTCAAAATTTGGTAAATTTCAAAGCCTGCCATTGAAATCATCAAACTTTATATTAAATTTTGGCCTTCGTTGTAGAAACTCAAGATTTCTAAGAGAAATATAAGATGGGGGCCATAATGCACTAAGAAGATTATAACTCTAACCTGTTAAGTGGATGTGATGCCAAGTTAATGAAGAATATAGAGATATATACAATACACAAAAATATAAAGAAAATACAATAGCCCATATGTATGTTTCATTACCTACCTCCTAAACATGCCCTATATTCTCCTCAATGGATTCCATACTTTCTCTATTACTTATGTTGCTAAATTAACTATTCCTAAGATATGCACTAGCTTAAAAAACCATAATGCAATGAGCAACTTATGACACTAACCTCATAAGAGGATGTGGTGTTGAGTCAATGGAGATCATAAATATATGTGCAATATATAAGAATATACAATAAAATACCATAGTCCATGGGACTATACCATCACCTAGCTCCTATATCCATCCTACATTCTCATTAGTGCCTCTGTGATACATTCTCCCTTTGCTTCCACTGCTAAATGAATATAGATCCATATAAATTCAGTTCTACAAAGCATTGAGAGGGATCCAATATAAAATCATTTCACCACTAAACTAAAACATGCATCCCTCTCACCACTATGTTACATCATAGTGATGTATGCAATTTTTTATGGGATAGATAAACAACACCCCCCACCCAGGCTCCACTATGCCCTCTCACCACCAGGGATAATTTTAAGGAACCATACTTATTTAAAAATGTATAAATGTTGGAGAATCTAACCAATTCTTAAAACACCAACTATAAAATGTTTGGCAATACTTTTCAAAAAATATTTCAATTTCCAGGGATTTTATATCGTTTATATAATAATTTGGCGATTTTGAGGGTGAAATTTTTTTACCCCATCAAAATTGGGCGAAAAAGGGCTTCAATAAATGAAAAATGACGAATCTTGTTTTGGAGAAAAAACATAAAAAATAGGCCATTGGCTAAATTTCACCCCTAAAATTATCCCTACTCACTAGTATGCTATATCACATTAATTTATGCATCATTGACAAACATACACTTCCCCCACCCGGGCTGTAGAAATGTGCCTTCTTGACGAAATCAAATATGCCTAAATACCTATCACTCCTAAAACATTGTTCACATGTCCCTGAAATTCTGTAAAATCAATGGAAAACTTCATTGAACATTATTTTTCTTAGCGAAAATTTCCAGAATTCCATTGCTAACAATATGAAAAAGAATTGGGTGACTTTGATTGGGACAACAATGGTAAAATGTTATCTCTTATGGGAATGTAATAATCCTAATATGCCTTCCCTATTCCCAGATTAAAAATTATGACTTCTATTGAGAACAATAAGGTCCATAACGTTTTAATGTCTGATGCAAGCTTCGACACTAATAGGATTTAGTTATTAGATAACATAAATGGTAGCACTGAAGATTCTAGGACGCCTTTGTGAAGGTATAAGAGTCAAGAATCTTATCACATTGATACCACCCTCCATATCTTTAGGTTGTCCATATAAATATTTAAATGTGTATATCTATTCCTTTGCAATGTAGACATGATAGTGGCAAAGAACCCAATTTTGAGCAATATAAGTCACAATACTTGAGCACACAATTTCTCTTGATTGGAATAAAGAGTTTTATTTAGTGATTGAATGTTGATGAAGTCAAAATATGATCTAGGATACTAAATAACATGCTTACCTAGGATGGAATATTTTCAAATGACACAACGAACGAATTTGGATAGCTCAAATTTTGTCTTATAGTTTATATTCTAAACATGTGATATTATATATAGCTAGACAAATGGAGATTGAAATAGTTTCACTTCCACTAAAATATTAGGGTGCACAATTTCCTTGTGAAATTGTATAGTCTCGGCATTGGAAATATATAACTTTAAATATGATTTTCTCAAATTTGGTAACGAATACCTACATAGATAGGCTTTATTGAAAATAAGGAATAAGCTATAAATTCTATGATGTTGCTTATTTTCCTATCCATGCTTATTTTTACAATAGAAAATATACTATTGACTCCATCCCTGAAGATTTCTCACAAATGCATATAGTAGGAGGGAAGCAAATACTTAATCCTGTTGGGAATAACAAAGGTCCTTGGAGCATACTGTAATTTTTCACACATTGTGTGATAGAGTTTTACACTTGGACGCATGTAGATAGGATGGACTCATGCATCAACAATTGATTTCCATACAACATAAACAAATCAACAAAACTATAGTTGATATTTATCACAACAAGGGCATAAACTCAAGTGGTTAGGACTAGGAGGAAATATCCTCAACACAACCTTAGGAGCACAAACATTTACCTGACTTAAATTGGCAAGAAACTCACCATGAAAAATGAGTGAAGATATTGACTCATCTTGGGAAAAACTAAGTAAGTATAAAAATGTAAAAAATTACAGACATGTTTAGTGAGAAAAATATAAAATCCACTTTTTTTGTAGGTCAAGTCAAACTTGTTCATCCAATCATACTTGTATATTTAAAAAAAAATAAAAAAAAATCCCTAATCGGTGCCAATAGAAGTTCCACTCATAGCTAGAAAAGTGATGCAAGGGAATTAACAAACACTAAATTCATTAGTGAAAATAGAATCCCTTCAGTTCAAAGCATAAAAGATTATCTAAGTCCTACTCTTACCAATTTCTGGCATTCATAATACAAAACTTACCTGTCATTATAGAAATACCCTACAGTAGGACCTTTCTTCTAGCACCAAATCCTAGAGCTTTTATAGAAACAACTTTTACTATTCCATACAATTTACTAACAACCAATGTAGCCAATGTTGTCCCTGAAATATATTCAACAATAATAAGTAGGGGAACATTCAACTACGTTGTATTTTCAAGTAAAGTAATAATATCTTTAATTGTAGTAATTTTCTAGTTAGTGACTAAAACTATAGCATTTTCAAACTCCACAAGCAAATTTTCCTTATTTGTAACAAACTGGGGAGATATATAACCCCTATTAATTTGCACCACAATCACACTTCTAATTGTTACAAAAATCTAACAGAAAGGCAACTTGGTAAGAATAGTTTAGTGTTGTATAATCTCCATGCTTACCTCCAATCACTCCTCAACAGTAATAGTGGTTTCAAAAGGAAAATAAGACTCTATAGAGAGAACACCATAAAGCCCAACTTTGTCTGAAACATCAATAATCATGGTTCCTACGAAATCATCATTTTCAACAGATATCGGAGCCACAACTACATAATGAAATTTGATTTGTTAAGAGTGCACTAGTTTAAATCACAACAATGTTCCATAGTTTTGACAGAAAGATCATTCAACAAAACCTTTCTTACAAACCTTTAATATCCTCCCATACTTTATAGATCTAGAAATCCTCTTTAGATCCTCAATGAGTCCCTTCATAGTTTTATCAATCCCCCTTTTCAAGGAAATTGAATTGCCTCTTGAGTTGACATTTAATAGTCCTATCCTGATAATTTCCTGTACTAGAACAAAGGTAGTTACTGTGCGACCACCTTCTAAATCATTGGTATTACTTGCAACCTACAATTTTTTAAAACTTTCTCGGGATCAATTTACTAATGAGAAATTCGAAAAGGGGATTCGTTATCCAATTTTCCTCGTATGTTAAAGAAAAATATGGAACTTGGAATCTGATAAACATTAGTAACCTCTTGGATCAAAGCAACTCTTGCATTTTCCATTGCATTAGGAAGTTCAATCACATGAGCAATTGCAACTCCATCATTAACAGCTTTTGGAATTTCAAACTCATCTAATATAACATGACGACCTACATAGAACCCTAAAGTGGATGAGTTAATGCTTGTATAAATAGAATGAAATGAAAATAAGAAAACAAACATTAAGTAGAAAACTTGTTTGTTATTATTAAATAAATAAGAACAATATCAAATGCAAGCTAACAAAGCAATGATAGTAAAGGTGTTCCATGCAAATTTCCTTGAAAAAATGGCCCTTGAAGAGAATACAACAAGCTCTTCTTAGCAATTTCTTTGGATAATATGGATCATAACATTTTTGCAAAGAAAAATGGAAATACGGCCATATTATTTTATTAAATTCCAATGAATGACGACATAAGTAGGTCAATGGGACTAAAATATACATCCAACATGAATACAGTGTGGGATTGTGAAAGAAACTAGTGGATAATGCTAAAAGAAAAATAGAAAATATGGAGGAAAAAAAGGTACAACGAGAGAAGAAGAAAAGGTTGCTAGAGGAACAATTGTTTTGCAGGAATTATTAGATATGTTTTCTACAAAGGAAAATAATGTCTACAAGTTGAATTTTGCTAGAGGGGCAATAATAAATAATCATTTACCATATTAATTTAACCATAAATTATATAGAAATAATCTTGATCAATCTACCTTCAGTGGATTTCTAATGATATTTTATTACCACGTAGAAATACACACACACACACACACAAACAAAAAAAACCCTTTGGTACTTTTCTAGTACCTAAATCTGATAGTTCTTTCCTCAAGCTTCTCAGGAAACATACCTACCAAATAGCTTATATAATGGTAGGCATGGTGAAAGATTCCAACATGTCATTACATAACATATTCTCATATAACATTATCTCATATTTTTTATATGAATATAGATAGTATGAGGTAGAGCCCAAAAATACATATTCAATAAGTTAATCTATATTTTTCGCATTCTACAGCCTAGTATGAGGTAGAAGTGTAATTCCGTGCTCAACGTGGAGATGACACGTGTCACATAAAAAAGTCGGCTTATATATCTATATATATATATACAAGTCGGATTAATAATTAATAATCTTAGGTGTATATATATATATATATATATATATATATTTGTAAGTAAATCAAAACACCTATACACACTTCAAAACAACGATTGATCGGCAGAAAAGAATTCGTGATAGACTGCGGCGAAAGAAGAAAAGAATTCAAGATGCTGTGCAAAAATTGGAAGGTGATCTGTTGCGGAGAGCCATGAAGTATTTATGGAGGTTTTTAGAAATTATGTTGTTGTGGCCCTTTAAAAGATCTCCAGTAGAATCCGGCTAATTTTCCAAGTACAAAGAAGCTTTGGGGGAAATACTATTGCAAGGAGAAAAGGCAGACCAGGTGTGCATATCCAATAAATGGGCCTTTGATAAAGTAAATGATCAATTGATTAAAGGCCATGAACAGGGTAAAGCTGATTCAGTTGAATTGATCACATTGTTAAAACATAAGACAGAGCCTGCAAGTCATTTCGAGCAAGCTGGCAAAACGTGTTGGAAGGATAGAGCTGTCGTGTTGATCCGTTTTATGATGCAATGCTCAGACGGCCATTCTGATCATGTTGTTGAAAGGGCTTTGAAAGCTTTTAATCAAGCTCAGGAATACATGGATTTTTATGAAAGTCTGGAAACAAACTTGAAACTACTAGGTCAAGAAGCTGATAATGAGTTTGATAAGGTAGAAAAACATTGGAAAGAGATGGAGCCGCCAAAAAATCAAAGGGATAAAAGAAATAAAGTACTCGAAGAGAACATCAAGAAAGAGAGAGAAGCCACGGGGAAAAATATGAGTTTGGATAATCTTCAGGAGCGCGAGAGCTGGCTGAAGGAAGTTAAAAATATTGTCAAAGGAGTGGATGCAATGGCTAATTTAGAACGCTTATTGGCAGACGTTCTCTATCATTGTATGGAAAAGGAGGTACAGAGAGCCATAATCAAAAAGTGCAATAAATGGGCAGTGGAGGGTAGGGAGCAAATATTTCTAGGTGCAAACCCTTTTTTGGAGTGCAATTGTTGAAGCAGGGTTTGCACCTCGAAATATTTGATCCCTCTCGGCGCATGATAGAGCCGGGTAAAGCGTGATGTGATATAACATTATCTCATATTTTTCACTTCTCCTTTGTGTAATGATTAACGTTTAACACATTTAATGCATTGAATTTGATTTTGATGATATCTTTCACAATATTCCTATCTTGTTTAACATCTAGATCTATATGCTCAAATTTTGCATGGTACCAGAGCTACAGGGTTGCTAAATAGTTGGTATACTAGTTTTATAGGGATCTAGTATTATTAAAGGTTGAATGAGGCCCCAAAAGCTTCACAACATATACCCTACAGACATATTCACATCCATTAACATGATGAAAGAGTCCCTGGAAGCTTCACAACATATGGCCTACAAGGACATACACATATTTGTCACTGGTAGAATTTAGGAAAATAAATGTGTAGGTGACTAAGAAAGTTAGTCACAATAGTGTTTTAAAGCTAAATACTACTAAATTTGAGAAAACAACTAAAAATGACTAATTTAGTCATGGGATAAAAAAATTGACTAGATAATATTAAGTGACACAACTAAAATTTACTAAATCGTTGAATTAGTCCAAACATAATTAATATTTTCTCTAGAGATGATATAACCCACTGACCCATGAACATGTTTGATGTAGAACACTAAGGGAAATTATACACATATATTATACATATAGCTAGCTAATTATAATTCGTAATCTGATCAAGCTTTGATGTAGGTTATCCAATGAAAATGAAAATTGCATTTTTGACAATGAAATTTTACAATTTAGTAAAATTTAACAATGCAAATGGGCCCATGTTAGCTCTCATTTCTCACACATGCAGAGCTAGTTAAGTGTGGACTTTAAAAAATATATAAAAGGTACAAAACCCTAACCCTAATCGTGAGTTGGGCATGCAAAAACCCTAAAATTAACCCTAGGTGTCTATCCGGCTATGTTAGATACCACATTGTTAGGAAAATAAGAGGTTACATTATTTTGATGATATTGTCTTGCTCCATAGATGAGAAACAACATGCGAGTGGATATTAGAGTGGAATAGAGGGAGGAGGAGATCCTTTAGTAACCATTTTGGCCACAAAGTCATAGGTAACTCCATAGAGATTACCATTTTCTTTGTATTTGCATTTGATATGAACCAGCTTAGATCCAGCTTTACCCGGCTCTATCATGCGCAGAGAGGGATCAAATATTTCGAGGTGCAAACCCTTTTTTGGAGTGCAATTGTTGAAGCAGGGTTTGCACCTCGAAATATTTGATCCCTCTCGGCACATGATAGAGCCGGGTAAAGCTGGATCTAAGCTGGTTCCAGTCGTGGGCGGAAACATTAATATTTTAGATGATCCACAGTATGTATATGTTTTTAGTTATTTTTGCAATTGAATTTTACAGTAGAATATTTTATAATCCAATTAAAGAATATTTTACAGTAGAATATTTTATAATCCTTGAACCCACCGTAGAATATTTTACAGTAGAATATTTTATAATCCTTGGATTACAAAAGAATAGTTTATTAGTTGTGACAACTTGAATGCCAGGATATGACTCATCGCACACATGGCACATTTGAATATGAGCAAATTTATCAATTCTTTCACGAAATTTTTTATGGGCAATCACTTCATATTCATGAGAAATTGGTACATTGGACATTGTATGAAGTTGCTCATGATCTAAAACCATATGTCCATTGAATGGGTTATTGGCACCGACGAGGGAAATGGGTTCATTTTGTGCTATTATGTTAGTTATACCGTGTTGTTTTCTTTGCCTGTATGATCTTACTCTATCACGATTTTGACTTCTATGCTCCTCCCTATTTTCCTCATTTTGACTTTGCACCTGCAATCTTTTCCTTTCACGATCTTTTTTTCATTGTTCTTCTCTTTGATCATCAGTCATTTGTTGTCGCCGCAATCTTTGTCTCTCATTTTTTTGTTTCCTCGTTTCTTCTGTTTCAATTTCAATGAGTTGTTGCATTTGATTGAAAGCTTGCCTTCTAACTCGTTGTCATTGTTGGCTTCTTACATCTTCAACATTGTTGTTATTCAGTTGCCCATTAGTATTCGACATCTTGAAGATCAAATTTGAATGGTTTAGTATGGAATCATGTATAAAACAAAAACAATGTCAAAAATATGCATTTTGATCAATAATATTCAAAGCATAAAGGATTTTTTTATGTTTTTATAAAATCTCAAAACTTTAAAACATAAAAGGTGTTGTATGGTTCTAAATAATGCTAATTAACTATATACATGTTAAACTAAATACATTTTAAAGAATTTGCAATCAAATTCTAATAACAAAAATATAAAAAAATGTAAACAAATTATGTCAGTTATATAAATTATTCACTCCATTAGAATATGAAACAAATTCTAATTATTAATAGAAATGGAATGAATAATTTAAAAACAAATTCTAATTAGATATATGAAGCCTGTCAAATCCTAATTATATAAATTATTCAAGTCATTAGATATATAGAATCTGATTGAATAATTTAAAAACAAATTCTAATTAGATGCCACCTCGATACAAAGAAGCAAATCCAAGAAGTCATTCAGAGAAAACATACTTCTTATACAGTAATTCAATTATACAATCTGTATATAAAGAGATAAGCAAATTTATATAATTTCTCTTGAAGTGAAAATCGCAGATTGCAGATAAAGAGATAATGTGCTTTGCTGGATCTAAGTTGGAGATCAGTTCATAATTGCTGCATTGTTAGAAGTGAAAATTGTAGAAGGGAAAATCCAGATGCCAAAACAAAAACAAAATCCAGAAATTGCAGATGGATTCTGGTGCTCGCAGATGCCAAAACAAAAACAAAATCCAGAAATTGCAGATGGATTCTGGTGCTCGCCATCAATCACAGAAATGGACTACGGGGGAGAATACATCAAATACTATAATAAATTTAGGTGTATATGTATATTTATTTATAATTTTTGATGTAAATATTTTTCTATGTAAAATGTTCACATTTTATATTTAAAAAAGAATATTAAACTTTTATTTTTACGTGTCTGAAAAATAAGTACATAATTGCGTATAGACCCAACCAAACCCTATATAATTAAATTAGATGTTCATCACATCTCTATGATGATAGCTTAAAAATATATATATCTCCACAAATATTGTGAAAATATACCGTCTTTCAAATTAAATCAAATAAAATCTTCAAATCTATGTAGCATTCAAAATATCACTAATACATTTGAATTCTAAAATAATACGTTTGAAAAGTCTTGTTTAATGCTGTCCACTCATTTTGACTCCCAAGGGTTGGAATTTCAGATCGCTTGCTTCAGCAAACGTCTCACATATTTTAAGCTAAAAAATTTGGCAGTTATATTAGACAGCTAAATTAACTTGTTGGCATGCTTTAATGCAAGAGCGGCTGAAGAACCAACCTTTATATCTCAAGCTAGTTAATTTCCGGCCAAGGCCGCGGCAGGCGTCTTTAACACTCTTAATAGCTATCTTAATGATTAATGATCAGACAAAATTTAGACGAATCCTAAGGGTTTGGAGATGTAAATGAGATAAATCCATTGGAAAACAGAAACCTGCAATCTGATTAATGTATGCAGAGTCCAAATGAACGTGGGAAATGGATTATGCGCGCTCTTTTATGTATCGAGTTGTCAGATTATTGTTCGTCTCCTTCATACTGCTGGTGCTGGGCCTGCATTTTGTGCTGAGCATCTTGTTCTTGCAATTCATAGGCAAAGGAATTGTATCAGTTTCTATAATTCAATCGTTTCTCATATGCATACTTCATATAGAAACTTAAATTATATGCATTCGCATACCTGAGACAAATCCAAGAAGTCACCTCAGACAAATTCTAATTAGATGCCACCTCGATACAAAGAAGCAAATCCAAGAAGTCATTCAGAGAAAACATACTTCTTATACAGTAATTCAATTATACAGTCTTTTTCTTGACAGAAAGCGGAGAAGACATAAGCTAGATCCAATACCAACTTTAAAATGACTGTATAATTAGATGCAACCCGGTTGATATATGCATATATGGATATACATTTAAAAAAATGGAGTAGAAAAGCAAATTTATATAATTTCTCTTGAAGTGAAAATCGCAGATTGCAGATAAAGAGATAATGTGCTTTGCTGGATCTAAGCTGGAGATCCGTTCATAATTGCTGCATTATTAGAAGTGAAAATTGTAGAAGGGAAAATCCAGATGCCAAAACAAAAACAAAATCCAGAAATTGCAGATGGATTCTGGTGCTCGCCATCAATCACAGAAATGGACTATGGGGGAGAATACATCAAATACTATAATAATCTACTCATATCAGTTTCTATAATTCAATCGTTTCTCATATGCATACTTGATATAGAAACTTAAATTATACGCATTCGCATACCTGAGACAAATCTGTAATTGCTCTCAGCCTTATTCCGAAGGTCCAGCTTGTACGTATTGTTTTGAAGTGTGTATAGGTGTTTTGATTTACTTACAAATATATATATATATATATATATATACACACCTAAGATTATTAATTATTAAGCCGACTTGTATATATATATATATATATATAGATATAGATATATATAAGCCGACTTTTTATGTGACATGTGTCATCTCCACGTTGAGCACGGAATTACACTTCTACCTCATACCGGGCTGTAGAATGCGCCTCTCGGCGCAAAAATCAAGGCATAGTCCTCACTTTTGGGTGAGTTTTTCTCAATAGTGGGTTTTCTCATGATAAATATTGTATTATTGCTTGGATTATGTATTTCTTTGCTCTAGTTATTTGTCTTTCACTTCCAATTATTTAGCATTCAATGAAAACAAGCCAATAAAAAGAACTAAGTTGTAAGATCCGTTGTGACGAATTGTTCTAGTGGAATATCTATGACACTTTACATATCAATATCCCATAATGCTTTATAATATATCTAAAATGCAAATTCTCTTATTTAATATTATGACCACTCAAAACCCAAAATACACCTATACTTTTGGAAATAAATTTACTACCTCTTTACTAGTAATTGTTTTTTCACATAAAATTAATAATGCCATCTTATTGAACTTATTGACTCAGTCATAGCCATTCAATTTCTTTTTATAGTTATCCAAAGAAATATTTGAAAATGTTGTCCTATAATAAACTTAGGACAATAAATGAAACATATAAATACTTTCCATTTACAAGCTTAGATGTAAAGAAAAATGCATTACATCTAATAATAATAGTTTGCAAATAAATATATATTTCGAAGTTTATCGATGATTGTCCTGTTGCAAAATGCTTTACAAATTTAGAAGTATGAGATTCTCTTGATGATACGAGCATTATCTATTTAGAATATAAAATATCTATATAATGTATTGATGTACTGTAACACAATTAAAATAAATCAAGATAAGAATATTATGAGGTTTGAATCTTAAGTGAGGACCAGAATTTAACAAATCATAGATTAATTTGAGATGGAAGAATACTCGTATATAAGAGTATCATGTTTCAATGATCAATATACATACATTGATATAATAACAACAACAAAAACAATAGTAACAAATAGATACTTTTCGCAGCTGACTTAGCAGACACATGGCCACGATGACAGGGCTCTACATGGCATACAGCAGGCACTGTCCCAATGTCATGATGACGCCACCCTTGCACACGCACCCTCCTCCATTCAAACTGGCAGAGAGCTCAATTCCCACCATGAGACGTGTCCTTTCGGCAGTTAAATCCTGGCATGATGAGATAAGCACATTAATGGTCAACCATTATGTGCCTTTGGTTCTGCGCTGGGGGTTAATTCCTCTTCATCCTGCTAGCCTCCACTGCTTTCTCCTGCTATGCTCTGCTAACCTTCGGCAAGTCTTCTCTTGAAAGGCTCCACTAGTGCCCTCCTCTGCTCCACCACCTGCTACTCCTTCACCTTCTGCTCCCTAGTTTCCTGTGTTCAGCATCCCGCCTCGACAACACGGCATTCCCAGGAGGGGATGGGGCCAAGGACATGCTATCAATCCTAGAGCGACGCCCGTTAACGCTCAAGCTAGATCTGAAGGCTTTGACACTGAACTGTCGGCTTCCCTGAGAGCCATGATGGATGACTGGGAATATGAGCTCGCCAGCTCTCTCTCGGATTCCAATCGCACTCCTAACCATCGAAAGAATTATTGGGTGATTAAAAACAATTTGACTCGCCTCATCTTGCGCTCTGTAAACCTCCACACTACTCTGGAGGCTAATCCTGTTGGCTCTGATGTTCCTGGACCTTCTGCTCCCTCATCTCCTCCTGTCCCTACTCCCTCCCCCACCCCTGTCATTCCGGTCTCTTCCTCCATGCTAGTCCTTATGGAAATCAACCCCCTTCCTCCCCCACCACCTCAAAGGAAATCCATCTCTCCTACAAGGAAAACCGCCGGCGTCGTTGTTCCCAAGAAGGCCGAGCCCTTGCTAGTCAAGCAACACGGCTCTAATTCCAAGAATGGATTTAGCAGCTCCAGCAGCAGTGGTACCTCTAACAACGAGGATCGTTCCGGTGATGAAGCGGACGACTCCAAAGGCCAAGAAGGGCGATTGGGTTTTGGTTTTGGCACGCCAATTATCAAGGAACCCTTCACCAAATTGCAATTCCAGGTTTCAAATCCATATCTATCAATGATTTGTCTTTCAATGATCACAACAAAAGGTTGTTCATTCATAGTCTAGCATAGATCTATCAAATCCATATCTATCCAGGTTTCAAGCTTATTAGTACTTGATAGATCTAAGTTTAAAATGGATCTATGCTAGTTTTGTTTTTAATATTTTTAATTTATGTCCGCTAGCCTAACTTGACTAACTTAACATGATCTCCCTCATACTGGTTTAAAGAGGAAAAGACCTAACTTCTCTCGATGCAAATATCTTTTATTCTTTAAGAACATTTTATATTCTTTTAGCAACAATATGAAGTAGCTTATTTGTAAATATTTTGTGATGCTTAGGATCCAAGCTCTACATATGTTGAAAAAAAGGTTTTCATTGTTAAGTAGACCAAAAAGTTCTAGCGAAATGATCAATCACTGATCCAATCAAGGCATGCCGTTGTGCACCATCTCTCTTCTATGTCATTTCCCAGAAATCATTGAGTTGGAGATGGATCATTGTATTCTGTCAAACTTGTATCTGCAATTTCTCTGCCGTGTCTTTTGGATGGATCATTGTATTCTGTCAAACTTGTATCTGCAATTTCTCTGCCGTGTCTTTTGGACGAGGAAGCAGTTTGTCTGCCGCGTTTGAAGCGCTCTAAATTTATGACGCCCACTGTCGGCCATTGACCTCCACAAATTGCACTGAAGTCTTTCCATTACACATTCCATCCGACCTTGACCTTAACGAGTGACACTAAAGTCTTTTTGTTAGTCTAGTCTTCATGCCGGATCAACTGGGGCAATAATGCTTTGGCTCTAAAATACCTAAAGCCGCTGAAATTTCAAAGATGACATTAATGCAGCAGCCTCCTATTTATATAGCAACGCCGATTCTGTTACTGCCACAGCATTCAACATAGTTTTTTGTACCCGTTTTCCATCCTGATAATCTTGCAGCCGTTGCAGTTCTCTTCTAACATGGGCAACACACGTCAGATGCTGTTCTTCCTCGCTTATTTTCTTGTTCTTGTTGTTGTTACAACCCAAGCTCCTTCACCGACCTCTTTTGCATCTCCAACGCCTCCGTCGTCTCCATCTCCAGCTATTTCACCTCTTCCCTCAGCCGGTGGGTTGCATAGAGGTTCTCTTATAGTGGGTGTGGCTCGTCTGATTGTTTCTATGGCTCTCTTTCTTTTCTGGATGATGTGAAGGAGGGACCTGTCCTGTTGCATTGGGTTGGATATAATAATTTTATTACTTGGTTCATGTTTACTGTTTACTTGGTACACGAGTCTGCTAGCGTTAGATGGCTCAACCTTGCATGGGAATCTAGATTCCAAATTGTTTGGAATGTAATGGGCTTATATGCTTTTATATATATATATATATATGAATAGTACCAAATTTGGCACCTAGCTTTGGTTTCGTACTAAATAAAAAGCCACACACCATGGCGATATATGTAATGAATTTTTCTTCTTGATACTTATTAATATATGTCCAAATTAATTAATGTTATTTTTACATATAATTTTATTGATGTTATATTTTATTGGTTGTTATTTTGTATCATTTTTTGAAGGTTTACTTATAATGATTTATTACTAAATTGTTGGTGTGGTAGTTATATATATTGTTTTAGTTGTGAATGAGTAAGTAATTTTACTAACTTCGCAACCAAAAATCATTGTGTTAATACGAGACACCACTTTCTTGTGGTTATCTTTATTGGTATAATGATAATGGTGTGTTTGGGACTTATATGTTGCTATAAACCAATATTCATAACTAACATGAGATTCCTTATAAAAGTTAAGGTTTTAGCATTGGGTGACTATACCATATGCGAGATTTAAGTGTGTGGTAAATCCTAGAAAGTGAATCAATATGTAGATTTAATGAATATATTAATTTTGTTCTTAATCTCTATAACTTTTTATTTTTTTAATGTTTATTTGTAACTATAATATATTTTAAATCTTGGATTAGTTATGATATTGATGTGTGCATGTTTATATCTTGTCATTTACTATTCATTAGGTAATTAATGGTTTTATGTGAATACAACTTATGGCTATTTCTTTGTTGCATTTTAAGTATTTTTCACTAATGTATAAAGAATTTGAGAAAGCTCATTGAAGAAAAAATGACAAATATATATCTAATGTCCACTAAAGGGAACAAGGGCTTTACATCTCATGCCTTACTAGTCATGTAAAATAAGTAGTATTAGTTCAATGAAATTAGGATTTCCAACAAACGATCTCAATATCATATTATAATTGTAACTGCAAAACTACATCAAAGTCATGATTGTTGGGGAAACCTCTCATCCTAAACTATAGAACAGATTAAAAGAAAGAATAAGGGAGCATCATTCCAAGAAGAAAGGTGGTGTCTAAAGACATCGTTGAAGCACTTAAGCACATCGCATCATGATCAAAACATCACGATGCATAATGAGCATGACAATCATCTCAAAGTGATATATTAGGGTCGCTTATTTATAGTTTTCATATCTAATCAACTTCTTGAAAGTGAGGAAGATCTAGTCCACAAGTAGGGGTCTTGGTCCAAGCCATTTCCACAGAATCTGCAACGTCCCAAATTTTAGTCGGTTGTTTTAGTTGCAATGACCATGGTTGTTAGAACAATATTCCCATCACATGTATGCCATGGACCTTCAAGTTGTTCTACCTAGTGTCATTTGGCTTCATCACGGGCGCTTCACTCAATGAATCTCTAACATAGCACGTTCACTCGTGGAATATGAAACAATACCCCTAATTTCAGTAAATATTGGAAAATACCTCCCAAAATTGTTTTTTTAACCCCCTCCCAATATGCCTCCCCGATTTTAAAAAACCCCTATTTTCACTATATATTGTATGTATTCATTTTTTCATTTACATTGTTATACCCCTTTATATATCTACCTAGTATATTGACATGATACCCCTCTTATGACCCCACATGCATTCTACAATGTACCTTGCTTCTTTTGATGTATATTTTGGATGCACATTACTTCACCCATAATGAAATTACTCAATCACATATCATTATGATTTGCGGCATCTAATGGTCTAATGAAGAGATGGGAGATCACTTCTTGTATGTTGCTAGAGCCAATGCACATAGTACAAAACATAGATTCAATGTTGCTGGACCCCAATTGTCGACTAATCCTCTTGTGGGATGGCTATACAAGTCCCCAAGGCCTGTAGCAAGCACTAGGAGGTTGACTAAGCCTCCCAAGGCCTGTAATAGGCAATAGTGGCTGGGTATCCAAGCCCCCAAGATCTTATAAAATGACCTTTGTCAATAAATTTAGCATTTAAAAAGTGACTTCCTCCACTTGATTTGTAAGATCCAAGTAATGTGTTGTACTATAGGAAAACGGTTAAATCTAATACAATCACCAGAAAACTTCATGGCTATTTATGAATGAAAGTAATTTCCTGCTTTCTCTCCTTGTTTTGAGAGTAAAATATATGCCATCCTTCATATTTCAACACCTAATTGTAAAACATATGGACTAAAATCTATCCTTTTAATTGATGAACAAAAACTATTCCCAATACTGTCTTCTTATGATGTTTTCTCTGATGCATTGACCGTCAACAATGAATGAAATGTTTATAACGATACAAATGAAGCCTTTATTCATTAATGTAATACATATTACTATATTTGAACTGCGTAAAAATGATCAAACAATATTAGATAATTTTATTGATATCCATGAGTGACAAAAGTATGTCAAAGGAATTGCACAGTGGATAATAGAACCGTCAACAAGACACAATAATAATGGGGAGTTCCATGGCAACTCCTATGTGAAAAAAGAAATAAATTTAGACGTACCAAGTGTCATGCAACACTAAAACAAACAATATAATAAATTACAACATTAAAAATCCCAAACCAATAGTAGATAATGTATATTTCTCTATCAAATAAAGAAGGAAATTTGAAAGGTTATGGATCCAACATCAATAAAGAAAACAATGTTTTTCTCTAATAATATAGTATGGATTATTCCGTGCATTTCATTATAAAAAATTATCCTTTTGGATCCGACATCATGAGGTATCTTAGAGTTCTTACAACGTTTTTAACTTCCTTATTTGACACTCTTAGAGAACCCCTCCTTGAAGCATGTACAGCCGCATTGGTGACAAAGAACACCTACATTGACACATGATATTCCCCTTCAAACACTCTTTGGACTAACATGAAGGAAAATGGGAAAACAAAAGACACACAAATTCAAGTGCATATCAGCTCAACATGCTACAACTATATTCAAGATAAAGACTCTGCTCCAAATTCGAAATACAAGAAAAGAGGAAAAACCTCATCATTTTTTATCAATAAATGCTTTCACAAAGGAATCAACTTCAATAAAATTTTGTGTAGAAAGAGCTAACCAATGCTTGACTTCCCTATCAAGCTTTGTTTCATTTTCCAAATTGATGGGTGGGTGCATGAGGGAGCAGGAAGTAGAGAACTATTTTATCTACAAGCATACCAACAATTATATTAAAAATATAACAACAACATTTGAAAGAAGCATTAACTGTCAATGCTAATAAAAGGGAAACTAGATTCATATATACCTTTCCCAACTATGATCTCAAGGCTTTCCAAAACACTCAATGCACACTCAATGATGCATCCAAATCAGTGGGCCAAATATTTCAACCATCAATTGCTTTGTTAGTTGGGAATACAACCTCCTTGATGAGGCTGAGAGTCATTTTTCCACGCACAAGATGAAGCCCAATAGAAGAGATACCCTTAGAGGAAGCAATGGTCCTATAAAGAAAAAAGTTTCATAGCATAAGATGTAGAGCATATATGAAATAAATTCTTCTAATAATAAAATACAAGAATAAAGAACACTTAAAAAAACTCATAAAGGAAAATAAGGTAGGATCTTGTAAGTCTCACCAGGTATATCAACAAAATAAGTTTTTATGAGCAGATTGACATCGAAGGATGCTCATTCCATGTAAGAGTATGCCTTCATAAAATCCTCCAATTTTATGAGCATAAAGGTCCATTACAAGAAATGATTCATCGAACTAAACCCAAGCTGCACCAGCTACCCCATACTCGAACACAACTTCCTTGAATAAATTGGACGAATTTGACAAATTAGTTCTCTAGCTTCTTAAAACATTTTCTTTTACATTCTGTTAACTAGAATATTGTAGCTTGTGAATGAAAGAACTGAATGTTTATCCATGCATCACTTCCACTATTATCTATGTCTTTATATGAGATTATGTCTGATATTTTTCAATGGATACTTAAGTCACTAATTCAAGAACATGACATAACTCTATGAGTTAAAAAGCATAAAATCAGAGTGAATTGATTATACCCCAAGGAGGGGGGGATACCCTTATTTCTTCGGCATATTACGGTGGAAAAATTTCCCTAAGGAGGTGACCATTTACCCATCCACAGTACAGGTGATTACTAATCTGCAAAAACACAACAGAAAAATTAAATTAAGTATTTTCAGGGAATTGATGAAAATTATTCAAGTGACATGATGAATATATTCCGACTTGCAAACAAAATACAAGCACCAACAACATATATTTATCTCTTATTCTCACAATTTAATATTCCTTTTATCAGTTGGCCCACTGAAGAGAGGAGAAAGGGGACAACATTTAAAATTAAAGGGAAGAAGGACAATTAGCTTAAGTTTTCATGTTCAATACAACAAAGCCCTTTCCACCTACTTGATCATGAGCTCCATTTGAAACTTTTTATTTTATGAATGATAGATGTTATTGAGGAAGATAATAATACTAGTGCATTTCAAATTCATTTATAAATGTTATCCAACTAAATACAAAGAAGAAAACAAGGAATTGTAGTTAGAGGCATAGAATCACTAGAAGACCAGTGGGTGTTGGAGTAACCGTTGCTCAGCCTCCATATTTGGAATCTTATCTTCAATGTATTGACCTTTCAAAGGACAAAATAAATGCATATCAACACAATTGTGACATAGAGATGTTGTAAGAAAAATAATAGGAATATGGAAAGGAAACAACCTTGACACTCAAATTAACATAGAATAGAAACAATACATTTTCATCATTTGTCCAACATTAGTCCAATAAAAAGAAGTCACAATGGTTATCCAATATGTACAATCGTTTTACTAGTTTCTCTTTAGGAACTAATAATTTAGACATGATTGTTCAGCTATTACTAGAAGACATCAATGCCCCATGTGTAGTTTGTAATATGTATGACTATATCAAGTCCCTTTCTGTTGGGGTATCTCTTAAATATCCATGCCTTACCAATCCCTTTAGGAATATTATGAATGGAAATTTATCCACTTTCCATTCCGTCATCTTGTATTAGAGTTGTGCATTGGGATGCAATTAGAAGAAGAAACATGGACCAATTTTTTCAACATCTCATTGTTATTTTATCTTAGCAACAACCATATTCTTATTAAACTCCAGAAATAAATATTCCAAATGGTTTAACTCAACAAACAAACTCCATGTAATAAAGGGTGGATTCCAACTGTAAACTCTGATAAACTAAAGTTCAGTGAGCATCATGAATGTGACCCATCTTATGTAGTATGCTAAAGACTTGCTATTGCTAACAGTCCCAAACCTAAATTTTAGGAGATAAATAATCGCTTTTGAGAAAAAATTTAGTTCATATTTGATAGACAATATTGAAGAGGCATCAAACAACATTCTTCATACTACCTCACCCCTCTTAAAATCCTAAAAAGAGAATTTCCTTACCTCAGGAACTAATGCTTCCTTGGATAGGATATCTCAAGCAACAGAGCATTAAAACTTTGGAAATTTGGGTACTAGATCAATACTAGGCCAAGGGATGTGTCAAGATCCACTTTTAGATGAAATAGGTTCTGCAAGTTCAATTGGTCGAGTCTCGAGTACTACTGTACAATATTGAAGTGATTGAGTACTTAGTTTGATGTCACATGAATCATTATAGAGTACGTGGTAAGTTCCATTTCCATAATGGGAAGGAATGAAAGTTTGTTTGGAAGTATGGGTTTCCAATGTGGTTGCATGTTCTTGTTAATATCTCATTAAGGGTATTAGATTATTAGGGGTCTCAAGCAGCAGAGCAATAAAACCTTGAATTGGTGTCAAGCAACATAACAATAAAACTATCTTTTAATGAAAAACTTCAAGGGGGTTGTAGGGAAGAACAAAGCTGCAATCCAATTCTTGATAGAATTCAGGCTCATTCTCTATAAAATAAAACAAGGTAGGGTTAATGGCCTTATCGAATACATTGGGCCTTTTTTGTCTCTGACAGTCCCTTAGTTGAATGTGGTGTCCACTGGAATTCCTCCTATAGGAATTTTGATATCCTATGGAATACCTCCTCTAGCTGGCACACCAGTATCCTAAATTTGGCCCCCGATGGGTGCATTGAACCCATGTGTGATCTGATCCTAAACTGATCTAGTTTCTTCTTCTCTTAGTGCTCAACTAGTTGACATGTGTGAGCATCTTTAATTTTGTTTTATGTTGTTTTCTGTTTTGGTTTGCATGTTCTATGTTTTGTCTTTTTGTATTGTAAATTGATTTAAATTTAAATTAATTAATTATATGCCCAAAATTTCCATCATAGGATATTAACATTAGATTAAATTTAACACTAACATTAGGTAAACTTTAACATTAACATTAGATACCCACTTAGGCCATCATTCCAACCCTCAAAAGCCCAATTTCATTAAAGGAAGGACAAATAGGTTTCTAAAAATCATGTGCATGAGTCCTATGAGAAAATATATTATATAGGAGGTTTGACATGGATTTCCCAAGGAAAACTAGTGATCATATTGGTATTGTCCTTCATAAAAATTGTGTGCACATAAAACTCAAAACTTTGGTTTTGAAAGCTATTGGAGGTATTTTAATTAAAATAATCCATTCAGGGATTGACAAGGAAACAATTATACATAAAATAATCCTCCCAAATAACTAAATAGAGTGTATAAACAAAAATTATATGCATATACACTTAAAAAACAATTAGTAAGCAAAGCATATACCTATAGGAAAAAACATTCTAAAATTCAAATTGTAAAGTGGAAACTTCTTGGAAACCCAATAGGTGGTTTCTTGAGGTTCATATATTTCATATTATAAATCTTAAATAGGAAAAGGAATTATTATTTCATAAATCCTTTTTTTAATATTTGGGATGCCAAAATTTCTAATTCATTTTCCACATGACTTAAAAAATAATTGATTGTTACAACAACCACTTCATCTACTAACATATATAACGATACATAAGTCAATCCCTGTTGGAAACCCCTTACCTTTTCCCTCTAGTTGATTGATATCTTGATAGGACTGATATGGTGGTGATTTGAATGATGGTGATGATTATGAGGATGATGTTGACGAAGATGAAGATGATCACAATGATGTTGATGATGCTGATGGTGATGACGACAATGATTGGGATGGTCATGATGACTATGATGATGATGATGATAATGATGGTGATGATGGTAATCAAGACAATACAAATGAGACGTGCATGCTGAAAATTGATGGAAATGATGATTATGTAAGAACATGATGCATCCTTGAGTAAACCATTCCATATTGTTGAGGCATGTTCCTAGTCTAACCATGTCAAATTTCAATGCATACAAGCACAATTTGAAGAAATTTCAATGTTGGCCCCATTCACTGCTCACTATCCGGGTTCGATGAAGATGATGTTGAAGAGGAAGACGATGAATATTACATGGTCTATGCACCACTAGTGAGTATGGTGAATATTTTTTATTTCCCTAAGTTGATAACCATGCCATGATGTAAAATAAAAAGATTGTCTGATCAGAAAAAATGGATTAAATTGTTTGCATTGGAGCGAGGCAAGAGTTATGATGTGATGAGGATTATGCGACGACATGAGCCATACTTGACTCTTGACTATGATCATGAATTTCATGTTGATGATGATGATGATGATGAGCTTCTCTTCATTTTGAGAATAATTGTATTCTCTACTTAACAGGGACAACCACGTGAAGTTGGAAGCTCATAAGCCCCCCTCACATCTCTCTCAATTCCCCTTAACCTAATTTAACATAATAAACAACATTTAACATACACCATAGAATATTGCATAAAATTGAAGTACAACATGTAATTAATCCATATAATAAGTAGATTATTTGAAGATAATAAAAGGAAGAAAAAATACATTATACTACATACCTTGTATATTTGATCATTTTGATATTCTTAATTTTCTTCTCCATACAAATCAAAATATGATGTATCATCTACTTCCGAATTGACAATCAAATGATTAACCATATCAATATCATCATTATTATCGCTTTGAAATATATGATTTGGGTCAAGTTCTTCTGGTTATTCTTCTGTTGATACATTTGGTTCAAATTATTTAGGTTCTTTGTCTAACATGACATATGCTACATCCTACTCATTAACCTCTACATCATCTTGATCTTCTTCATTATCAAGTACTTCTTACTCTACATGATACTTTACAGGCCTTCCTCTTGGATCACATCTAACAACAAATTATCAACTCGCTTTACCTGAAACCTCTGAGTAAAAGACCTATTCACATTGGCTTGAAAGAACATAGGTATTTTTTCCCTGGCTCAACCATCCTTGTATTAACAATGGAAAATACAATATTATGTTCAATAATATTTCTCTCAATATCACATTCATTCATTCGTAACCTACACCATTTGATGTCAAACAAAACTAATTTGAAGGATCCAAAGCCACACTCAATTATATCATCCAAATACCCATAATATCTATTTTTAGATTCTTCTAAATGTATATAACTCCTAAAGGAAACATTAATGACCTGGAATACTGCAATTTCCCATAATTATATGGTTTCCTCCTTTCATCCAACTTTTTAATGCAAAATTTATGACCATTGCACCACATATCCTTGTGGTATTTCAACTACAATATGTTAGACACGTAAAAAATGCATTGTCAATTCATAAGCATATTATTATAACTTGGAAAGTATCGTGTGTAGAAAAGAAACAAAATGAACACATCACTATGATAAAACAAAATTTAATGATCTTACATATTTATCTTTTAAACCATATGCTAAATCAATTTTCCTTCGCATAATATTAGTATCTTGATCAAGATGATCTCTTTTAACCAATGTAGACACCCCTTCTTATGATAACCTTCCATAATGTACTTGTTTACATATTTCAATCCATATGTTCATCCAATCAATATTTTTTTTTTGTAACTAGGGGAATCGACAACTAGGGATGGGCTGGTACTCGCGTGACATGGGGTCCAGGAATCTAATCCCACTACCACTATACCCCTAGGTGCATCCACAGGGCCCGAGCCATGGCACACAGGTAAATTTCGGGGGTATTTGAACATGAGACCTTCCAATTACAACCAATTTCAATAATTCCACTTTACCACTTGCTCTGCTCCCCCACTGGCTTCATCCAATCAATATTAATAGTGATGTATAAATGTAGATAATCCCACTCTCTACCACTTATATGAAAAAATAATAATTCACCAAATATTACATATCATGCTAAAAATGTACGATATCAGAAAAACATACAATATACCAATAATAAGTATGATATACAAAAAAAAAACTGAATTCAAATTTATTATAAATATCCACCATCTACTTACCTTTCACTTTACTCAATCTACCTTTCCCCAACAGGTTCTCCCCTTGGAATTTGTTAATCAAGTTCACATCCCAAATGCACCCGACTTGCATATTTGATGCTAATAATGGAATATATTTAATAATATACACCATGGATCGATCTACCATACATCCCTACACAATATAACCCTCAAGACGTGCTCTTTTTCTTACCAAATCCTTCAATGATTTCGAGTGCATCTCCACCATTCACATTGACCTTTCGTGTACATGTCTACACATTTCAATCTCCTCGACTTGGTGTATGAGGTAGTGTTCTTGTGCATTGAAGAATGTCAGAGGTAGATACCTTTTTTTTTCAAACATTAGTTGAGGCATTCGTATCCTCCAATAATTTATATCTTCTTTATGAATTTATTTTGACGACAACCATATATAAATGATGTAAGGAAATAACATGTTTCAACAAAAACGTTATATACATTAGTTCAAGCAAAAAAAATGCCATTAAGTTCGAAAACAAATTGAACACATGTTTTCAATAAAAATCGCTACTTACCTCATGCATTTGTCAAGATCATATATAACTTGTTTGGCATTGTTTTCAAAGTTGTATGGGAGAGATAGAGGTAGGACATACTGTAACCATAAAAATAAATAATTATTTGTTTCAAAAGCAAGAAAAAAATAGAAAAGGAAAGTATAAAAAATAAATATATAATATACCCAAACAATTACCTTAATGAAGTTATATCATTCATGATTTTTTACCCCACTATATTTTCCTTTCTTTGTTTAGATGCTATTAATGTTTGAAGAAAATCCTGCGCGAAACTTAATTTTTTGAATGACCTCTTTAACATCATTTCTTTGTTGCTCTATTAGTAACCGAGGAATCCTATTTCAATATCCATCGCTATTTGAATGAATCACACTTTGTAATGCATTATTGGCTTCCTAAATGTCACTACAAATTTTGGAAATCTTTTCCTTGTCATGCCTACCATCTAAGATTTTCCATAATGTTTATGTTACATTCTTCCCGCTATGCATTGTATCAAACAAATGAATTGTTTGTTTTTCCTCATAGTAGGGAAACATATTGAATTGTGTATGGGATAAATTTTCATTCATCGTGGAATCCCATTAATGCCTTGTCGACCTCCATGAAGGATAAAATAAATTACAACAATAATCCTTAGCAAATACAACAATAGTTGTCAATTACAGTAAACAAAATGAAATAAAAATAATTATTACAAACAATAAAACATATATTATACATAGAAAATTTGTATACCTCGACGATTTCTATTATATTCCACCTTCCATAGGTAGGGAGTCATTCTTTGTGGTTTTGATCCAGTCTCTTCTTTCCCATTGAAATTTTTTTTTCAGTGGTTCGATACCAATGGTTCTTAGAGAGTAAGTATATATACTAATCAAACACTTCCTTTCCTAAAATTCTTGAACAACGAGATTTCATGTTGCAAAAATGAAAGTCACATACCACAAAAATGTGTTAGCCCTAGGGAATCATGAATTTTCCATAAAAGTATTCCACATAATTGAAATTCCTTTTTCCTTAGTGTCCTAGACACGTCATACATAGTGATTCCGCCCCATAACTAAAGAAACTCATTGATACGGGGCTTGTTATATACATTCATATAGTTAACTTGGTACTTACCTAATTTTTTCAAAATACACGTAATTACTAACATTTGTACATAATAGCAAATAAATAAGTATAATAATTTATGCAACAAACAAGAGAAATGAAATGTTCAGTTAAAAAAAATGTAAACAAATACTTGGAACAATCATTGCCAACATTATGTTCTCTCGCTTTATTGACTTCCAAGGAGGAATGTTATCGTTGATAAAAAAAATTGGCCACACTAAGTAAATAGACTTGACCTCGCCAAATGGATTGACACCATCAGCTACTAATGAAATATGCCTAACATTACGAGGTTCTTCTTTGAAAACTGACCATTTTTCCTTGATGTTCCTAAATGCAAAACCATCTGCAGGAATTTGAAGAATGCCATCTCCACTTTTGTTTAGTGCATGGTAATCCATAAATTCTGCTATTATTTCACACCTAAACAATTGCTTCAAATATGGTATTATGGGAATGCGACGAAGAACCTTGTGAGGCACTTGTTTTGTTAGTTGATTGGTTTGATACCTACCGATATGACATTGCGGGAATTTTGTTTCTGAAACATATTGTCCATAATACATAATATGATCATTAGGACATACATGAATATCTTGATTCACCATTCCAATATCTTTCATAATGACGTATAAATCTATGTATGTGATAGGTTGTTACACCTAAAATTGGCAGCTATGCTCAATCCCCTAAAGTGGTATGGCCAAGACATATTTTGGAGAATATTTTGCCCAATCCTAGGATGTTTGACACACCTTATCTCTTGACATAGGACATCAAACCCTCCCGACGCCTTCTTCCCACTAAAAAAGTGTGTCAGTCACACCTTTTCCCTCAAGACAAGGAGTGTCAGCACTACTTTCCCATTTGCTAAGAGCATCAACATTGTTGAAAAGGAAAAAAATGAGGATTCGAAAACCTTCTAGACGAAATTCCTCATGGAGGATGATCCCAAATTCTTGGATTAGGTGGCACTTGATCTCCTAGCCCCTATGGATCATTCCCTACCTTCCTCCCAAAAGATCTCAACCCCTTTGGGCTTTCCTTGGCCTAATTATACAAGTTTCCTCTCATGAGTGGAGGAGAAGAGAATACCAAGAGAGCATCTTCATATTGTTGGAATCATAGTTGGTGTAGGAGGAAAGAGAGTGTCATTGTGAGTGAGGCTTGTAAATCCTGTAGAGTGTGTGTAAGAGTGATGTCGAAAGTATTGTGAGATTGAGGCTTTAACATCAAGGCTTCAGTTGTAGCTTCTTACTCTCTATATTTTCAATACAAACATGTTCTCCCTTTCCATAATCGATTTGTGTTAATATCAGTTGCTTATTACTCTTTTCATTGGCTATTAGTATAGATATTTGGATTGTCTTGTTGCTTTCACCATTTTGTCTTGTTCTTCATGCTCTTTGCAGATACACTCGATCGCAAAGGATTTGTAAGGAAAGGACAACCTCTATTACTGAGCTAAGGAAAGCGTAAACATTGTTGTGGTTTTTTGTTCTAGATCTGCCTCATGTAGGCTAGGGTAACAAAGTGTGTCCGCACTAATTGAAATATTCTCAGTAACATAGGAAATATATTTGAATCTAGTAACATAAATTCACCTAACAATCTACAACATAAAAAATAATTAGTTAATGTAAAGAACATTGATTGTACTAAATATTGTAAAATAGAAAAAAATTATAAACTTATCCCAATTTGATGAAACATACCTTAGGATCGGTGTCATACAATTGTCTGACAAACCATTTAAAACCTTTAATTTCATCAACAATAATATAACAGAGAGAATATTTTATCTTGATCATTCATAAAGTGGTTGTTTTTCCTTGTCGTGTAGAGGTAGATCTTGAATATCATGAAAGTTGTCATCATCCATTTGAGTGAATGCTTCTTGAATCAATCTATTTGTCCCATTATCTTCAACTATGTTATCATCATCTTCTTCCATAGGATCATTAACTTCAAGATCTTCAGAATTCATTCCATATTGTTCAGATTGTGCAACATTATATCTACTAGTACTTGGCACATTCTCCGACGTTAGACATCTAGGGGGAATTGATGATAATTCAAAACAATCAAGTAGAATTAGTGTGTCAAATATGAACAATATAAAGACATATAATGAATAAATAAAACTTACCTAGAGATGGTAATCATTCTCCCCTTCGATGTTTCCATTTTTTCTACAATGTACTTTTGCTATTTTTATCGAAATTCTTTTGAGATTGAAGCATCTGCATTCAGTACAAGGGAAATAACATTGGTCGTCACCCATTTCCTTGAAATCCTCCCACAACCTATGAAGGATCCTTTCATTTTCTTCAACACCAATGTTGTCAGACATTATTCCCTACCAAAATAGAGTGATGACTATCTTATAGACTGAACTAGTGGAATATTGAGACTTTAAATATAAAATAAATCTTCTTTATGTTTAGAAAATGGTCCTTGTAACCTTTTTGAACTGTAATAATAGTCAAAACATCTATTAAATTTCTTATATTTGTAGATTATTGAAACGGTTGGTATTTCGATGCATGCAAGATTAGTCAACCTTGAATTTTTCAACATCAAGCAGTCAAAAGTGATCATTGCAAAAGTCTAATGGTTATCCAATATGGGGTGTTGGTGCTCCAATAGTATACCATTGAAATACCCACAACAACATACTATATGTTGAAGTTACGGTGGATAATGAACATACATTGGTACATCGGCGTGAAGACATGTGAATATCGGTGGTTCAATAATGTCCATCAGTAAACCAACGATGCTGGGATAAAATTAAAAAAAAATATTTTTAACAATATTTTTAGACAGTCTTTCCGTACCATAGGATTTTTTCGCTGAATTTTTTATCCTAAATGTTATAGTGTTTAAGCTCAACATTCCACCATACCTTGGTTTGTATCTAGTATCTAATGTGGATTTGCTTCAACCGTATTTTCCAACATTGTTGGAACGGTTTGACTTACCTCCAACGGATCCAAAAGACATCCATCCAGATGTTCAAGTGCCCCTTTCCATCAACACCATTTTCAGACAACAAGCACGCCACACAAGGACACAAACAATTCACTTGTTTTAGGTGGCTAAAGCAAGACAACTTTGAGCTCAAGGAAAGTGGTCTCCTCTCATCGAATTGGAGCACATGTTTCTTCATCTTCTTAAGCGAGAAATGAGGATCATTTTCAATTATTGGGGAAGGTCTGATCCATTCCATGAGTCGATTCATGCCATCAGCTAGTGCCTAGTCCCATTCGACTTCTTGGCCGGATCTTAGTCAATACAACTAAGTTGAACCTGCATATTAGTCGATCCATCAACTCAGTCAAATCTATGGATTAATCGATCCATCGACTTAATCGACTTACACAATATTTTGCAAGATTCGTTCATCATACATGTCACGCAACATTCGATGATTCAAACACATATCAGTGGACATTATGAACAATCAGAAGGAAGTGAGACGATGTCGTCAATGTGGCAACAATGTCTCTTTATCTTCATCTAGCCAATAGATGGAAAGAAGACGGTTGGTCTCCTCAATCAAGTGCAACTTCTTCTTTGAAATTAAAACATGGTGGGAAGCACGAGGATTCACCTTGTTGAGCAATATCTTATCACGTTCATTCATAAAGGGGGGTTTTTTAATGTGAAAAATAAGGTCACTATATTGTAGGTATTGGGGGGCGAGGAATAAGGTATGGGGGGCTCAACAAAAGTATTTTTTAAGTAATTATCAATATCTAGTGAAATTAGGTGTATTCTTTAATATCTCATGAACGAAGGCACTATGACATGGTTTCACTCAGTCAAGACCCCATGGTGGGAAGGAAGCCAAGCATCTCTCAGAATTGTATATATGCATGTAAGTCTGAATATGGAAGTGTTCCTTGTTCTTGATTGCACTAAGATGGGTTTCGAAAGAGAATGGTCGATTGATTCCTTATGACTGCTTCATTCAATCTTCATTCATGTAAACAAGTCTTTCAACTCAGTACACCTTGATACAGGGTTGACTTACAGACTTAAGAGACCAATGTCCCACATACAACAACTCAATACAACTAGTATTTTCACCCTTGGTGTTTCTCCGTTATCAATTTTTTATTTGCACTTTCATGTGATTGGGATTGTGTATTGCTTTCATATGTTTCTGTTTGGTTATTATTACATTGGTTTTCTTATTTAGTCCAATATTATTTTCTTTTGCCATGACAGAGCTTGACTCATTCAATCAACTATGTTATCCTTTCGTTGACTCCTTGAGCAACACGAATCATCCAAATTACGCAATTCCAACAACATATGTCTGCAATTCCAACCAGATTCACACCAAAAGAATCATAAAAACATAAAACGTTTAGCCTAGCCTACACCATTTTGAAACCACAATTTCCAAAATCATTTTTTACTTTTAAAAACCATAAAATAATTATTTTCATAATAATATTAATAAATATTAAATCTCAGATATTTGGTATTTTCTATTGCTTTTAGTCATTTCTATTTAGTTATTATATACATTGGTTTTGGTATTCAGTCCAATATTATTTGTCAATTGTAAATACCATGAACTTAGGGACATCACCCTGCGACACCACGACACCATATAACATGAAGATTCAACATACCAACTCCATGAATCTTCTTCATCAATTTCCCTTTCATGAATTCATAGGCCTTATCAGTCTTTCTTTTCTCTGTCATGTTTCTCTTTGCTCTTTCAAGTCAGAGCTGCCGTGTTTCTTTAGAAGTCAAGGAAATGTACTTCAAGGCCACGGTAGTCATCTCTTTATTCTCCAAAAAGTCTAATTCCCGTCCATCTTCTATGGAATGTTACAAAGCCGTGTACGACTGACATACAAACTCCATGAATCTTCTTCACCGGTTCCAATACCGTTCCCTTTCATGAATCCATTATCCATGGGCCACATCTGTCTTTCTTTTCTCTGCCGTGTCTGTCAACTGCTCCAGCTTTATCAATCTCATCAACACAAATCCAAAATAGGACGCCCGCTGTCCGCCATTGACGTCCACTATCCGCCATTGACCTTGACTAAAAAATGGTTTGGCAAAAAAATATCTAAAACCTGCTGAAATTTCAAATCACATGCCGTCAATGCCGCAGTCTCCTATTTATCCAGCAACACTGGTTCCAATCACTGGTCAAGCGGAATCCTGTGTACACATGTATCTTCCTTTTCATTGTCCTGGAATTTGACGGGTAAATGCCCGTCATGGGTCAATTTACCCGTCAAATACAGCTAAGATTTTGCTGAGACTATCAACGTTTCAGATTTTGAACCTTGACTCCCACCAAGCCTACCCCTGATTCTTCTAGCCTTGGTTTAGATTATGATTTCCTCCCATAGAGGGATCCATAAGTATCTTCCTTTTCATTGACCTACCACGCCTTACCCCTCTACCCCTGATTCTTCTAACCTTGGTTTAGATTATGATTTCCTGCCATATAGGGATCTGAATGAATACATTCTTTTAAAACCTCTATTTGCCTATAAAACTCCATAATCCTTACTATAATTAGTATTTATAATATAGAAATCACAATATAGGATAGATATGGGCCACATCTTTCTTGTTTTTTCTCTGCCTTGTCTGTCAACTGCTCCAGCTTTATCAATCTCATCAACACAAATCCAAAAATCCAAAATAGGACGCCCGCTGTCCGCCATTGACGTCCATGATTGCCGCTGAAGTCTTTCCATTACGGCCACTATCCGCCATTGACCTTGATGAATGGCCCTCAAATTATCTTTATTTGTCTAGTCCGATTACCGGATCAGCAGGGGCAATAATGGTTTGGCTAAAAAATATCTAAAACCTGCTGAAATTTCAAATCATATGCCGTCAATGCCGCAGTCTCCTATTTTATAGGCAAATCGTCTCCTATTTTCTTTAATGGTAAAGAAGGGTATAAATCATGACCCCACCCCCTTGTAATAGCTCCCCAAATTCCACTCATGTATACCTAATGAATGAATGTAATGAATACATTCTTCTAAAACCGCTATGACAATTGCCTGTAAAACTTAGTAATCCTTACTATATTTAGTATTTATAATATAGAAGTCACAATATAGGATAGATATGAAACTATATTTCTTTAATGGTAAAGAAGAGTATAAATCATGACCACACCCCACTTGTAATAGCTCCCCAGATTCCACTCATGTATACCTAATGAATGAATGTATTCCCAATGAACGAATATATTCCTCATGAATAAATATGATATAGCAGTAATTTACCACTAAACCATGTGGTAGTGATTGTTACAGCCTAACTTGTAGTGTCATAAGATCAACAAGTAAACGAGTCAAAAACTCTTTTTCCTACATGTGCAAGGAATAACAAACCACCAATTTTAACCATAGAAATGGGAATGGAATATATTTTTTTCGTAGTATTATAGAAGAACATATATTAATGATAATTTCTTTCTTTTTTTAAAGATTTTTTTATCTTTATTTACTTTACTTTAAAGTATATTAGAGATGTATTTTTTATTTATTTACAAGATGTTTACTTTTGTATTGTGTTTTTGACTAGGTAATCACAAGTGAGAGTTATTCTACACTAATCACACATGATACGCACTTGGTCATGGCCCCAACCATTTTTATGTGTGCTAACACATCCAGAAGCACAAGCACAAGCACAAGCATGTTACTTGGTCTAAGGAATTGAACCTTGGCGCGGCCTATATTAATTAACTTCTTTCATCAACATAACAAAGCACCCTGGCATATACTTATTAAATTTAAAATAAAAATTAAATAAGGAAATCCATATTCAATTCAGGCTTTCCCTTTTTAGGTTTCTAGTTCCTAAAATCACATATCCATTTTTACCTCCCCAAATTTTGTACCATCTGGCCTTTAAAAGCATATGACCCTTAGCTTTGATCTCAAAATTTTTGCTATAGATTCATATCTTTGTTTAGCTTAGCATGTGCATTCAACACTGGATCTTCTACTGAAGATCAAACACGTAATGCTTCTTCATATTCGTCAATTGTAAAAGGTTCAATAAACTTAAGATTGTCTACATTAATTATTCAATTTTCATCCTTTTCCCACATGATTTTAAATAAATTGTACTTAATAAGCTATGCCATATTTCCCACAATAAAATTTTGAAAAACTTTGCATTTATTATGTTTCACTTAATGCCTTTGTTGAACCCTTTGTAATTACTCTTCCATTTATAACTGAACCTACTTAAATTTTATAAATACATTTGAAAAATTGTTGTTGTTCATAACAATATTCACTAGCATTTTGTTTCAATTACATTGTATATGATGCCCCTAAAGGTATCATGTTAAGATAATCATAAGTTTTCAATTAAGATAGTGTCGACCACAACCAACCACCCCAACCACTCCGCCTACAAGAAAAACCCATATTCACTAGCCTGATTTTCAGCATGCTAGTAAATAAAATGCCACATAACATACAAAGAAAAATTACCATGCAAGTTTGAATGCTGACTTTCTTTACAAGATATGAACAACCTTGAATGTTGAATTTCTTCACAAGCTATAAACACCATTATTATAGCAATATGATAGGGTTTCATTCCCACTATTAGAACGTTTTTGTTAAAACCTTTGAGGACATGAATTACGGTTATTTTGATCACTTTTCTCTTCCTCATTTTTAAGGTAAATGAAGTACTACACTCTCATTTTTAAAGGTAAATGGCGTACTACACTCCAATACAGTATCCATCATAGGGACTCAAGTGATATAAAATCCATGTACATGTAATAAATGTTATTGATGAAGTAGTACAAGGGTAGTTCTAATTTCTTTCGAAATGAATGCAGAACGTACTTTTGATGGATACTTTTTGATTGAGTGAGTACAAAAAGTACTGCTTTGTCATTAGGAGTTTAATGTGGGCAAAGTCTGGATGCTTGGACGCTTGGATGCATGGATGGGAGATTCTGTAGAGCGTGCAAGCTTTAAGAGATTAGCTGGGGTTTTTCAGAACGTCCTTCTTTCAATGCATGATTAGGTGAGTACACTTACGAGCTGGTCCTGCCATGTTTGAGTGATCTGAGCGTCAAAACCTGTTTTGCCGACACATTGTTTTTTTTTGTGATTCGCATTGTCGTTACGATCGACGAATAGATTAGCCCGTACGTCGCCGAGTGTAATGCAGGGTTTTAATGTTGGTAAAGGTGATGAACATAGGGTTGGCTTGATTCATTCTACCGAGTGTTGTGAGTTGGGGGTCATGGGAGCTCCACTGGTGCAAGTGGAGGAAGATGGTGTTAACCCTGTGCATACCTGTTTGGTTGATGGAGCTATGGCAGGTAGGGGGCTTTGTTTAGATTTTGGTGATATGGATTATCAGTTAGTGAGCGTTTCTGCTGTCGAATATTTGGGTTACCCTTTGTTGCATATGGGTTCTGAGGATAATTCTCGGGCATTTGGTAAGCCCTTGCTGGTCTTGGGACATGCAACTGCTATTGGTTTTGGTTATTTATCTAAGCAGTCCTCGCCGATTACGGGTCCTTTAACTGGGGATGGTTTTGGCTATGGACAGAGGGACTATGCTGTTCTGGGGACACATTGCTCTGGTTTACCTAAAGAGATGGGGGTTAGCAAGGATTGTCTTGGCTTTCGCTCGGAGGCTGGCTATGAGGTATTTCCTGTGAGTTATGCTTCTAATTCGTTGTATGTTGGCAAGAAGGAATGTGTTGTTAGGGTTTCTGAGGTTAATATTTTTCTTCCTGAAAGTGATAGTGTTGATGGTGCTGATGGTTTGGGGAACCAGTGTCCTCGGGATCATGGTTTGGGTAATTCCTTTTATGAACATCAGTCTGTTCCTAATATTTCGGGTAATCTGATGCCTATTCTGACGGAGTCTGGGCTGAAAAAGAAGCAGGATCACAAGTCTATTAAGAAACTGGTTAAGCCAGTCTTGATGACTGTGGACGAGGATGTGGGTTTAAATGAGATCGTCCTTACTAATGCTATGACCTTGGTTGGACATTTCGGAGGTCGAAAATTCAATTCTGATAGTTTAAATGGTTGGGCTGCGGTGGTTTGGAAAGATGTCATTAAGGTTCCACCTATGATTTTCCTTCTTCCACGAGGAAGGATAGCTTTCAAATTCTTCTCTGAGGAAGATGCGGCTCTTGTCCTGGCTGGAGTTTGGCGGTGGGATAAAGCTGGTCTATTAATCGAAAGGTGGACGCATCTTTTTGATCCCCAAATTGAAAGGTATGACCAAGTTATGATTTGGGTTAAACTCCCTAATTTACCATTTGAATTCTGGTTAGTTGATTTTTTTAAACTGGTGCGAAATACTCAAGGTACTCACTTGGAAACTAACTTATCATACCTACAAAATGGGGTCTGTTGTATGGGTCAGGTTTTAGTGTTGATCGATTTCTGGAATGGTTTGCCTGCTAATTTGGTTATTAAAAGAGGCAATTCTGAGTACAGTCAGCCTTTGGATTATCTGGGTGTCCCGTTTAGGTGTTATAGATGTCATATGTATGGTCATTTGATGAATGGTTGTTCGCTACCCTTCAACAAGAATTCTTCTTCTGGTTCTGTCTACAAGATTTGGCGAGTTAAAAATTGTGGGTCTAATTTGGGAGCTAAGGAGGGTTTGGCTTTTGAAGATGTTTCGGAGGATTTGATTCACAAGCCCGTAGAGGAGTAGGTAATAGGTTCTCAACCTTCCTTATCAGCTCTTAAACCTCTGTGCATTACCTCACTATCTGAAGGATTAGGGTGGAACAAGATTGATAAGGAATCTGCATCGATTTCTTTATATGACTCTGTTCATAATGAAGCTTTACGGGATCTTGGGTTTTTTTCTCCTCCTAAGGTTTTCCCTGTTGTGAGTAAGGGTTATTTTCTTCATTCCTGTTCGAAACCTATTGATGGAGGGTTTGGATCAGATCATGATCCTTTCGGTATTCATCTCCCAGTTAAGGGTAGGGTTGGAGTTCTAGTAAATGCTAATCAGGATGTGAATTTTGGTGTTAGTTTTTCATCATATAAGCTACCATGATCTTAGGATATTTTCATTGAGAGAATAACAAGCACAACAATAAAACATAAGCACATCACAAGAGACAAGAGACACAAAGAGTTTTTCATCGGGGAAACCATAAAGGAGAAATCCCCGCAACTTCCTCAGAGATAGAATCAGCACAAAATGGTAATAACCCAAAACAGTAAGATGCACTCCCGACAATAGCAGTCTCTCTCTCTCACATTGAGAGAGCTTCTCCTCCCACTCATGCGCCCCAATGAGTGAGTGTGAGTGTTGCAAGTGAGATAAATAGAGAGGCTCACTCTCTATTTATATTCTTTCGTTCACTTGAAGTGCACTCCAACATGTCGGCCTCACTTAACAATTACTTACTAGAGACAACATCTCTAGGAGTGTCTAATAAACCTAGGGCCCCACCACTTGTGGGGACTTTGCCTCCTCTGACCAATAGGAGGGTAACACAATGGTGGGGACTATTGCCCCGACTTACAATGAATCACCTAGGGTCGAATTCACTAGGATAGTCTAATAACCCAAGGGCCCCACAACTGTGGGGACTTTAACCCTTGACCAATAAGAGGGTTACCCACAATGACTTGAAATGACTTTCTCATTATAGAAACTTCCCGATCAAAACATTGGGGAATGACACGACTCAAATATATCCTAGAATAAACATCGGGTTACAATAGATAAGAAATAATGATGAATACATTCCGAAGTTACAATTACATCAACATTTGGTTTAGGGGCACTTAGAGCTATGAATTCCTCCATTGAGTTCCCCTTATGATCCTTATGACCTTAAATTGTAGGGGTTTGGCTAGTCTACCTAAAAAACTAGCCGTTAAAAGATTGGTTGATGAACAGTGTTTAGATGTAATTTTTCTACAAGAAACTATGTATGATGGATGTATTTTGGTGAAAATGGAATTATTGTTAAAAGGTTGGCAGTTTGTTTCTGTGGATGCTAAGGGTAGATCTGGGGGACTTATTTTGGGGTGGAGGGCTTGTAATTTCCTTTTTCTGAATGCCTGGGCTATGACCTCTGGTCTTTGTGTTGTTCTGCATTCTATTGAGTTGCAGTTGGATTTATGTTTTACAAATCTTTATGGGCCTTATATGGATAGGGAATATTTCTGGAATAATCTTTCGGTTATGGATTGTTTCAAATGTCCTTATTTTGTTTTTGGTGGAGATCTAAATTTCTCCTTAGGTCTGTCTGAAATATGGGGGGTTAAAGCATGAGTGAATGCATTAACCGACTTCTTTATTAACCTTTTGGAAGGGCTTGGGCTTGTAGATATTACCCCTTTGGTTTCCATTCCAACATGGTCTAATCACAGAGTTGATTCTGAGAGCATTTCCAAAAGGTTGGATCGACTACTTTTATCGACCAATTTTCTGGACAGTGGCTTCTTCTCAAATAGTGGATTAGGTGCGGTGGTGATTCTGATCATCAACCAGTTTATTTACAAATCTCTTATAATTCTCCTAAGGCTCATTTCCCTTTTAAGTTTAATGCATGTTGGTTAGAAAACAATGAGCTGGTTGATTTATTAAAAGACGCTTGGGTGGTTTATGATGCTCTGTCTGAGGTATCCCCTACATCCTAGTTCATTGTGAACCTTAAAAGAGTTAAAGAAATATCCATTTAGTGGTCATTAAAGAAAAAAGCTCAATATATAAAGGATTTAGTTGACATTGAAAGGGACATGAAGAGGTATTTTGATAGGGTGGTTATTGGTTTTATTTCGGAAGAGGATAAATTATCTTTGATTGAGCTTGAATCTCGTAAGAGATCTATTTTATGTGATCGGGAAAAGGAGGCTCAACAAAAAAGTAGGTCTTTATGGTTGATTTGTGGAGATGACAATGCCCCTTTTTTCCATAAATTTGCTACTCGTAGGAAGAATCTTAATACTATTTGGAAAATTAATGATGAATCTGGCAATCTCGTAGAAGGTTCTGAGGCTATTGCAGAGGTTGGGATTCATTATTTTGAGTCTCTGTTTAAGGAAGAAGTTTATCTCCATCTTCCTGAGATTGTGTACAGTGCAGGTTTTTTTCCCTCATCTGTTTCTGAGGAAGATAATTGTGAGCTTATGAAGCCTATCACTTTGCAAGATATTAAGCATATCCTTTCCATTAGAAAAAATGACAAGAGTCCGGGACCTGATGGATTTCTTGTAGAGGTTTACAGATGTATTTTTGATGCTTTGGGAGAGGATCTTCTGAGAGTTATTGAGCTTTCTTGGATAAATGGTAAAATTCCTACGATTTTGAACTCAACTTTTCTTGCTCTTATCCCAAAGACTGATCATCCCTTATCCTTTGAGGATTTTCGGCCTATCTCTTTGTGTAATTTTGTTTACAAAATTATGGGTAAGATTATTTCTATCCGGATCAGAAATGTTTTGGGTAGGTGCATATCTGGTGAACAGTTTGGGTTTTTGCCCGGTAGGCAGATTCATGATGCAGTTGGGGTCGTTCAGGAAGGTATGCATTCTATGCATTGTGAAAGCTTAAAGGTTGTAATGATAAAAATTGATTTATCTAAAGCTTATGATCGTGTTAGCTAGACCTTTCTTCAGGTCATACTTTCCAAAATGGGTTTTACTGGGAATTTCATTTCTTGGGTCATGAGTAGCCTTTCCTCTGTATCCTTCTCCCTGCTTATAAATGGAGTAGCTACACCTTTCTTTAAATCTGGTAGGGGTCTTAGGCAAGGTTGTTCCTTGGCACCTTTACTTTTTCTTATTGTGGTTGAAGGTCTAGGAAGGGCTATTCTATTTGCCAAAGACTGTGGAACATATCATGGATTATCTTTTGGTAATGATATTGTCTTAACTCATGTTCTTTTTATGGATGATATAGTTATGGTCAAATGATGGTTCTGAACAATCTCTTTCTACTTTATATGAGATTTTAATGATCTTCTGTAAGGCATCTGGGATGAAGATTAATGATGAAAAATCTTCTTTATTTTTTTCTTGTCTGGAAGAAACTGAGGTTATTACTTTATAGAATATTTTTACATTTCCAGTTGACAGAATTGAAAATGGTATGAAGTACCTTGGGTTTTATCTCAAACCTTGTAGACATCTATTTAGGGACTGGGATTGGCTGATTATTAAGGTAGAGAAAAGGATTAACAATTGGAGCTTTCGCTGGTTATCAAAGGGGGTGTTGCAGCTGCAACTATTTACCCAAATTTTAAAATTTTGGACCCTCCTTTTAATTTTATCTTGCCTGGATTTGTTTTGGATTGCTGAACTTGGTCGTTCCTCTGCTACAATTTTGATTTTTGATTTTGATTCGAAATAAACTATTTTCTTTCATTGTAGGGGTTGAACGATCTAAAAAGCCTTTGCTTAGCTGATGCTTTTTGACTTGTAAATGTTTTTATTTATCACTTTCGGAAGTATTTTGAACAGTGAATCGGGGTCGTAGTTCCCTACATAGCCGTTGTTGCGGAAACTAAATGATGAATGACCTGACGGACAGTTTTAATCCTCGCCAATTCCGTGGTTTTTATTGTTCAAACCTTTGATTGTTTTCGACGACTATGCTTTTTATTTTATTGGAATATTTTAACTAGTGGTCGGAGCATTAGTCTCCTGTATCACCACTGTTTCGGAGGACGAATGGAGAACAGGCCATTGGATAAGTTTAAATCCGTCGATTCTGGGGTTTTATTGGTTCGAACTTTTGCCTTGCGATGATTTTTTTTGTTTTTGTTTTCGCTATCAGGATGTTGTTTGATAGTTGGTCGGAGTTATGGTATCAAGTGACACCGCCGTTTTGGAAACCTTGTTGTTTACCTTACCGACGCTGCGGAGATCCTTATTTTATTTTTCCGATCCGTAGTCTTAAAGTTTTTGATCGCCGAAGTTTTCATTGGATCGCGGCTCCTCAATGAACTAATCACCCGATGCTTAGGTGTTCCGTTTGCTGATGGTTTGTCCTGACTTTCGCCAATGTTTTCTTTTTTCTACGAAACCCTTAGTCCATGTGACTTCCGCCGTTGCGACTCCTTAGCAAGCTGACCATCTGATGCTATAGTTGTTCTGATCTCTGATGTAGCAACTTTTAATGCTTTATTTCACCGGCGTTTTATGCTGACCCGGGATCCTTAGTCTTTTTGGTTTCCACCATTGCGGCGGCTTAGTGAACTAACCTTCCGACTTGTAGTTTTTCCATTCATCGATGAGGAGTTTTATCTGTCCGATGCTTAGTTTTCTCATCGGTGAGGGTTTTTCCCGCCATTTTGTGTGTGTTTTTACCTTATTTTATGGACGTTGGAGGTTTCAGATGCTTTTATCGTTTTGGGGTTTTCGCGACGAGAGCGCAATACAGGACCTCACTTTTGATGATTAGTTTTACTGTTAGTATGGTTTACATTTTTTGAAAAGATGCAATCTGAATTAACGATGAATTTTTCGTTTTAATTGCAAACAGACTTAGAAGATTCTCCAGACCCAGTTTGATGATTACTGTTGCGAGGAAGGACAAAGCAGAAGGGAGTTGGCTGAAAAGTGATAGGCAGAGATGTTCTGAGATCAATGGGATTTTAAAAAGGACAAATGAAAGACAAAGCATAATCGATAGCAGCAAAGGTCCATGCTTGGAAAAGGTTAATTAGTTACCGAGTTGGTCTTGTTTTATGAAGTACTCATAAGTCTTAATCCGAAATGTAACACATTATATGAATCATGAGCACTCACAAAAGGACAAAATTGTGAGAATAAACGGTTGGGAGAGCCCAAAGGTCATCCAAGGGGGGGCAACCCAAGGGTTTTTCTGTTTTGTTTAAATATAGAAAAGTTAGAGGGAATATGGACTTTTTCCCAGTTAGATTTGTGAGTACATGTTGTAAGAAGAACTATTTCCTTTTGCAATAGATAATTACAATTTTCCTGTTGGATAAAGCTTGGTGGAACTTTTTGAAATGTTGTGCTATGGATTTGTTGAAGAGGAACTATTTCATTTTCAGCTTTGTGTCCATTAATTGTGAGATCGTTCTAACTTTTGAACCTATGTTCTTGTATGAATTTTCTCTAGTTTATTGTCTGAAATTTCCACTATGATTAATGAATGTTTTTCATAAACAATGAGCTATCTTGTTGTTCATCTATCTTTTAATGTTCATGTGTTTTGAAATAAGTAACAACTATTTGTGATTTTTATTAATGCATGCGCAGTAATGAATTACTCATTAAATGATAATCTTGCTCCCTAGGGATAGGTTAGATAGTTAGTTTTAGTTTTGTTGTTGTGTGTGATTTAGATGCGAGAGATTTAAGACGAGAGGTAAGAACCTGCACATCACATTGTGACCGCTCCTCGTATTCTTTATCAATCTGCATTCTTAGATAGGCACTTGCATATCATACTAAAAAACTAAAATATACACGGTGGACCGAGTCGTAACCGGTAAAACCCTTTATTTTGGTTACTTGACCTATGGTAGCCGGACCGTAAACCAGATGAATTCCCCATACCAAATAGTAATGGTCTAGTTGGGAATGTTTACTAGGGATAATCCCTTGCTATTGTTGCCTGCGATTTTCCAGGCCTCAACAGGTTTTTGCGCTAGAAGGAGGGCTGCCAGTGCATGGCTGGCCGAGGAAACCCATTTTCTCGAGATTATTCTACCGGTGACAATTCTAAAAACAGTTTGTTTCCCAATCCATTCCTGAAGAGAAGGGTAAAGAACAGTTGTATTCGGTCAATAATGAAGTACTTAATAATGTGATAAGACATACTAGGGAATATGTGAAGACGATTGGAGGATTACCAATTATCCCTAACTTACCCAGAAGAGAATATAAAAAGAAATACCACCCTATATTGGAAGACAAAGTGTTGGTTGGAGATTTGGAAGAACTTGTAGAAATATCCTTACAGGAAGTTGTATAGCCTTTGAATCAAGTAGGCCCAGATACACCTTACAGTTCACCTGTTAATACTCCTATTCATTCACCACCTCACTCTCCACCCAGACTCATGGTCAGCATAAATGCAAACCAGCCACCCAACCCACCAAATCCACCACCTGCTTGGAAGGCTAGGTCACCTCTAAACCTAGTACCTCCTTTGCATGACTTACCTCAGGCTTTTGAGAAAATGCTGCCCAAGTTTGACCCAAGTGAAAAGATTTTAGTAGATGATCATTTGCAAAGCTTTTACTTGGCTATAGAAGGGCTAAAGGCTGAAGATCATGAAGATGTAGTTTGCATATTGTTTCCACATACCCTGAAGGGAGCAACAGCCTCATGGTATTTTGCTCTTCCTGCAAACTCAATCCCAGACTGGGACACTTTTGAAAGGATATTCAAAAATAAATATGCAGCCCAAAAAACTCACACAACTCTAATGAAAGGGTTGTGTGCTTTAAAGAAAGAAAGAAAAGAGAAAGTGCATAGTTTCACCCAAAGGTTTGATGCTTATCTTAATAATTTTTGTGCAACTGATAAACCATCTGAAAAAGTTCTGATCGAATACTATACTTCAGCTTTAGGGCTTGACTTGGCCATGTTTTCCAAGATGCAAGTCAAACCTACGTTGTCAAAAACATATGAAGAGGTGGAGAGAGTAGAAGCTAAAAAAGAGAGCATAGAATACTATCCCGAGTAGTCAGGAGGAAAATTTTTTAGTAAGAAAGCTTTATTATTTACTAAGCCCAAGGAAGAGCAGTCACATGACTTTGAGGGGATGGTAAAAATGATGCAGAAGCTATCTAATGGAATAATAGATTTGGAAAAAGAAAAGGAAACTTAGAAATATTTTAAGCCTTACTATAAGAGGAGAGAGGACAACAATCAACATAAACCTCCTACACATAATCCTACAACAATGAACTTGACAGAGGTAGGTATGGATAACGTTTGCACTTTTCATCAACAACCCCTTTCTGAAAAACATTGTCCTCAATGGATAAATTCAATGACATTAGTTATGAATCAGCTATTGGACTCTAAATTAATAGAATATGATAATGAAGAAGAAAAAAATAGTAAACCCATAGAAAAACAAGAGGATGATGCTCTAGTTTTATGGGACTGTGTCTCACTTTTTGATACAGAAGAGGAAGAAACAGGAGAAACAAATGTGACAACAAGAAGTCAAGGCCTGTTAAGTAAAGACAGATCAGTAATCCCAAAAATTAAGAGACTTCAAGAGAACGTAAAGAAAATTCAGAAAAGAACCGCAACTGATAAAATACCTAAATTCACCATTACGAGTCAAGATCCAAAGCAAATCAACATGCGTGTCAAGCCCATTGAAGAGAAGATTGATGATGTAAAAAAGAATCTCAAAGAGCATAAGATGGAGTATGACATTGTGGAAGATATTAAGAGGGCTAAGGCAAATATCTTGCTGTTTGAAATGTGTAATATGCCTCAGCAGAAAGAAATATTGTTAAAATCACTTGAGATACCTGAAGAAAAGCTTCCCACTGACAATCAACCAGAAGAAGAGGAAATTGCTGAAGTAAGTGTGGGAGGTAAGCCTAAATGCAAAACTCCACCATTTCTCTTGACTTTTGAAATTTTCAACCATAACGTACACAACTGTTTAGTGGACTCAGGGGCCTCAGTAAATGTTATGCTGCTTTCAGTCTGCGAAAAGATAAATGGACAACCTAAACCATCTACCTGGAAATTTATTCAATTAGACAGAACAAATGTCAAGGTAATTGGGGAAATGGAGGATGTTTTGATTCGACTATGTTCAATTGAAAAGGTATGTCAGTTCATAGATATTGTAGTAGCAGACATACCTGAAGCTTATGGACTTGTTTTGTGTCAGGATTGGTCAGCAAAGCTAAATGGGTATTTTGCTTCAGATTGGTCACATCTGTGGTTACCTTATAAGGGAAGTCCCAATCAAATTAAAGTATTAAGATATCCCCACATGAAGCACAATGTTACTCAGCTGGAGGGTAAGAATGAACCAGTGAATTCTGTATTGGGGATTTAATTCATTGAACTAGAACCAGGAAACTATTAAGCGAAAGAAGTCAACGACACACCAGACACACATCCTGATCTCCTACAGTTTTCACGGGCTGATGAATTTGACTGTAAAATAGTAGAATTAGTTTCAGATGTAGTTGTTGATTCAAGTACAATAGAAATAGATAGTTTTTGGACACTTTTTTTTATGGATCTAAAACTTTGGAAGGATCAGGAGCTGGCTGTGTCCTAATTGATCCAAAGAAGAATAAACATTTTCTTTCATGTAGATTAGAGTTTGATGTACCAATAACACAGCTGAATATGAAGAATTAGTTCAAGGACTAAGAAAATCAATTGAAATAAATGTAGAAAATCTGAAAGTATATGGGGATTCTGAAATAATTGTAAAACAGATTCGAAAACAGATACATTGCATCTCACCCCATATAAAATCTTATCAGAATGAAGTATGGGATTTGCTGACAAATTTTTATGCATTTAATATTTTATCCATTCCTAGACTTAAGAATGCAGCAGCTGACTTGTTAGTTACCTCGGCTGCAAGGCTTCTGCCTACAAATAACAAGTGTTCTATTGAATTACTTTTTAGGCCTTCAGTTCCAAACATGATTACTAATCTGAGAGTTTTTGATGATGATCAACAAATCTTGGAATGTTTAATGAATGATGAAACTTTCAAAGGGGCAATTATCGATAACAAAGAACACCAAGCTGAGTTAAAATTTGACAACTTCATTCCTAAAGGGGTCAGGAATTTAGAGCGGATGTTTGATTTAGACAGCAAGTTCAGAAGAATAGAAAATGTCAAGACTCATAGCTCGTCCTTGCAATTAGAGCTGATAAATTTGGAAACTAAAGTTAAACCCAAATATGTAAATTTGGGAAAGTGTTGTTCCCCGAGTGAAAGAAATAAGTTCATTAGTTTGCTCAAACAGTACAAAGATGTATTTTCCTGGACATATGAAGAACTTAAAACATATGATACCAAGATTATACAACACATCATTCTTATTAGATCTGGATTCAAGCCTTATCAGCAACCTTTGAGGAAGATGCATCCAAAACTTGAGCCGTTAATTCAAAGTGAAGTGAAGAAATTATTGGATGCCAAAATTATATTCAAAGTTAGACACTCATAATGGGTTTCAAATTTGGTACCAGTAAGGAATAAATCTAGAGAAATCAGACTATGTGTAGATTTCAGAAACCTAAATCGTGCTTCAGACAAAGACAACTATCCAGTCCCGCCCATGGAACAGATATTGCAGATCGTTTCGGGTTCTGAGTTATTTTCGTTATTAGATGGATTCTCTGACTACAATCAAGTGTTGGTGGCTGAAGAAGATAGACTTAAGACTACATTCAAAACAAAATGGTGAACTTTTGCTTACAGAAGGATGCCCTTCAGACTCATTAAATCTAGACCTACTTTCCAGAGGGCTATGGATATGGATTTTCGCGGTCTAATTGGCCATAGTGTTGTAGTGTATCTCGACGATGTAACAATATTTTCAAAGAAGAGAGAAGAACACGCATTCCATTTAAAACAAATTTTCGAGCGTTGTCGAAAATACTGCATCTCACTGAATCCAAGGAAATGTGTGTTTGTCGTTATAGAAGGAAAGCTACTGGGTCACATGGTTTCTAGAAAGGAGATCTCCATAGACCCAGAAAGGATCAAAGCTATTGAACAGATCAGGCTTATCCCATAACAAAAAAGGGATGCAATCATTCATGGGGACAATAAATTTCATGCGAAGGTTCGTGTCGGATTTCGCTCAAATTGTTAAACCTTTGCAGCAAATGGTGAAAAAAAGTGTACAATTCAAGTGGACTGATGTAGAGAAGAATGCATTCAGTAAAATAAAGACATCTATTGCTCATGCACCCTCTCTTAAAAGTCCATATTTTGAGAAGGATTTCATTTTGTACACTTTCGCTTTTGACGATTCACTAGCAGCGGTGCTTACTCAAAAGGAAGATGGGGGAGATGAGTTCCCCATATCATTTATGAGCACTAGTCCACAGGGAGCTGAATTGAATTACCCAGTAGTAGATAAAAAAGCTTATGCAGTCTTCAAAGAGGTAAAACAATTCAGGTCGTACATACTTAAGAACAGGAGAAAGGTAATAGTTCCACACCCAGCTGTGAGGTCTCTTTTCATACAAAAGGAATTAGGAGAAAGAAGGGGCAACTTGGTAACAAATTTACAAGAATATGACCTCGAATTCAAACCAGCGTGCACAGTTAAAGGACAAGGACTATGCAAATTAATGGCTGAAGGTAAAAACAATGAAAAAAACGATTGGGAAAATGAGGCTGAGTTACATATGATGGATGTATGTCCTCTTTTCACAGCTCCATATTCTTGGTACTGAGACCTTGTTCATTACCTTCAGGAAGGATTTTTTCCAGAACATTGGAATTCTAAATAGTGAAGAGAGTTGCGCCTTAAATCAGTTGCATATCAGATCATTGATGGAATTTTATTCAGGAAAAATTATGATGGAGTCCTTCTACGATGCTTAGAGAAAGAAGACACAAAAAAGGTCATAATAGAGTTAAATGATGGGATGTCTAGAGGCCATTTTTCTGGAGATACGTGTCAAAATTGAACCCAGGTGTTAGAACAATTACACTCACAAAAATTGCCAATTACACATGCAAATTACACACAAAGGAGATTGAATATGGAGCAGAACACTAATCTGTATTGAATAAGTGTACAATAGCCAACCCTATGAAGTCATAGGCTTCCACAATAAATAATTACATGAGAGATTTGAATGCATAAGGATGCCATTCGAATTTGGTAAAAAACAGGCTTACTAAATCTAAGCAAATCCCCCATAGGTGCATAAAGCAGTTTCCATATCTGTCTAGGAGCTCACGAATTGGAAAAATCAATTAGGCAAGCTAATAGATGATGGAAGGACAACTCATACATGATTTTATTAGGAGAAAAGAGTGGAGGATGAGGAGGACAAAAAACAAGTTAACTTCACCTAGTCAAACTTTCCCAATTGCCTTAAAACTCAGCAAAAGCAGGCAATAAAGTAGAAAAAGCAGACATGCACTAGGAAGGCCAGGAATAAAGCAGATTTGATTCCAAGTGGTTTCACAAGTGATCCATGACTCAATTTTAGCAAGTTTGACCACTTTGGACATGTGGAGGACAACTTGCATAAGGTGGAATATGGAAACTAGGCAAATAAGACAAAAATGGATTAATTAATGTCTAAGGTAGCTAACTATGGGTTGATTATTCTAACACCCCCCCCTTAATCCTGACTTATGAGTAAAATATCAGAAAATTATAGGGCCTAGAAACAAGGCTTAGTCACCCTTTACATACTACATGTCCATTTAACCAAGGAAAGAGGCAAAAACCCAGTGGGAAAAATCCTCCCTTAAACATGGACAGTAAACAAAATTTGAAAATCTTGTCATCACTCATGCTTCACAGCATGATCAGCAATCCCCAGTAGTGAATTGATATTGCTGAATGTATTCTCATAAAAAACTTTGGTGAAGATATCTACTACTTGTTCTGAAGATGAACAGAAGAGGAGGTCAATGGTGCCATCATGCAAAAGCTGTCTGATGTAGTGCATATGGATCTCAATGTGTTTGGTTCTCTGTCTCTGAACTGGATCATTGCATATTCGAATGGTACTCTGATTATCACAATAGATAGTAGTTGAGTATTCTAATTCGAAGCCACACTCACCAAGTAACCCCTGCAACCATAGACATTGAGTTGCTGCATTTACAACTCCTCTGTACTCTGCTTCTGTAGATGGGAGTGCAATGGCACTCTGTTTCTTGCTTGACCAGCTGATTGGTCCTTCAGCAAGAATGAACACATATCTTGATGTTGAATTTTGATCTATGTTGTCACCTTCCCAATCACTGTCAGTAAACCCAATCAAATCAAGATCAGATTTAGCTTTGTAGAAGATCCCATGAGTCCTTGTTCCCTGAACAAAGTTAAGGATCCTTTTGGATGCTCTCTAATGGATCTCATGAGGCTGATCCATGTATCTTGAAGCCACACTTACTGCATAAGAAATATTAGGTCGAGTATGTGTAAGGTACAACAAACACCTAATCAGTTGCCTATACAGTGTATTGTTTACAATAGGTGAAGAATCTGCTTCTTCAAGCTTAACTCCTAAAAGGAAGGGAGTCTTGCTTGGCTTGCAATCCTTCATGTTGAAATTGTTCAACAAATCCAAGGCATACTTGGACTGATGTACTTTAATTCCATGTTTGGTTTGAGCAATCTCAAGACCCAAGAACTGGCTCAATAACCCCAAATCTGTCATAGAGAATGCATGGTTCATTGCATCCTCTAGGGAGGCAATTTCATCCTTTGAGCTTCCTGTAATGAGAAGGTCATCAACATACAAGACAATAATCATTAAAGAACCATGAATCAGCTTCAAATGGACATTCATATCTGACTTGCATCGAACAAAATTCAATGATAGCAGAAATCTATCAATCTTGGCGTACCAAGCCCTGGGGGCTTGCTTAAGCCCACACAATGATTTATTTAGCCTGCACACAAGAGATGGATTAGTAGCAAATAATTGAGGCTGCTGCATGTAAATCTCTTTAGTAATATCTCCATTCAGGAAAGCACACTTCACATCGATGTGATGTACCTCCCACTGCTTCGAAGCTGCAATGGCTAAGGCTAGCCTGATGGAGTCCATCTTTGCCACTCGTGCAAAGGTCTCATTGTAGTCTATGCCATGTACCTATGAGTAGCCCTTGGCTACCAATATTTCCTTATATTTCAAAGGTGAACCATCAGCAGCAAACTTGGTTTTGTAAACCCACTTACACTGAACTAGCTTCCTCCCTGGGGGAAGATCAACCAGCTCCCAAGTGTTGTTCTTCTGGAGTGAGCCGAAATATTCTTTTATGGATGTTTTCCATCTTGTATCATGTGCTGCATCTTCATATGTCTGTGGTTCTGATTCAACCATCAGATATAATTTCTCTGCAAACAAAGGGTCTTTCGTACACAGAGAACTCTCAAACTAAGATTTAGTCCTCCTAGGATCATTAGGATTTCCAGCTAGTTCTCCAGCTGCATGAATGGTATTTGCTGCCGATTTTGGTCTTGTAGGACTATTATGATCTGCAATTAAATCATCATTATTAGACATATCAAAATCAACAAACTCAACTATCTCTTACTTACATTCAATGGTTCTGGTGGTGAAGAGGATTCTCCAACTTCCACTGCTGCTAAAGGCTCTTCTTGGAACTGAACACTCCTTTCAATGAAGGATTTGTTTGTGCTCAAATTGATCAGCTTGTACCCTTTTGAATCTTTATAGCACCCAACAAATAGACACTCTTGGATTTGGGGCTGCAAAGCCTTCCTCTTTTCTGTTTGAATTCTAGCCCAAGCCCTTGAGCCAAAAATCCTGAAATGGGTCACATCTGGCTTGTGCCCACTCCATGCTTCGAAAGGAGTCATACCATCAAGCTGTTTATGAGGCACCCTATTCTAGATATAGGCTGCACAGTTTATAGCTTTGACCCAAAACTTTGGTGGAAAATTCTTAGCCTCCATCATGCAGGTTGCCATCTCTTTTAGTGATTTGGTCTTCCTCTTAGCAACACCAATTTGCTGTGGTGTGTAAGGGATAGAATGTTGCATGTGAATACCTGCATCTGCACAATATTGAATGAAATTAGACTTGACATAATCACCACCATTGTCAGATCTGAGGACCTTGAGTTTCCTCCCATACTGGTTTTCAACCAAAGCCTTAAATACTTTGAAGAGGCCAAAAACTTCAGACTTGTGTTTCAGGAAGTAAACCCAGCAATACCTGGAAAAGTCATCTATGAATGTCAATGCATATTTGGCCTGAATCATTGACATATGAGGAAATGGGCCAGCAACATCACTGTGGATCAACTGAAGAGGTGTAGAGGTTCTCTCATGACTAGCTTTCTCAAATTTATGCTCTGGGTGTTTTCCTAAGATGCAACCTTGACAGACTCCTTTGGAAAACTTAATCTTTGGTAACCCTATGACCATTTCTTTTTCACTAAGATCAGAAAGATACTTATAGTTAAGATGGAAAAATCTTTCATGCCAAATCTTGCTTGCCTCATTAGCATGAATCAAAACAGTAGAGGGGTTTGAGTAGGGTAGGAAGTGTGAGAACATGTATACCTTCGAAGTGTGATTTACAACTCCTTTTGCAATGAATTTACCACTTGAGATATCTGTGATCTCAACTTCATCAGGGGAGAATATGACCTTCTTTGGAGACCCTGTGTGGGTCATCTGATACACTGATAAGAGGTTAGAGGAAAGACCTGGAACATACAATACATTGCTGAACTTACCATGGTCAAGATCAATCCTCCCTTTGCCCAAACTTTCAGTGAGAGAGTCATCTCCCAGTACTATTGGTGGACCTTTCGACATTTCAAGTGAGGTGAATGCCTCCTTGGTCGAAACCATATGTCTTGAAGCTCCAGAATCAATGATGAAACTAGGTGAGCATGTTGTGCCAGCAACCAATGCATGAACTCTCTCTCTGTCTTCTGAATTTGATCCTCCTTCCCTCTTCTTTGAGCTATCAGGAAGAGAGATGCCATTCTTCTCCAGGAGTTGGGTCAGCATGTCAATTTGCTTCTTCATGCAGGAGCTTTCAACATGATTGCCCTTATTTCAGTATGTGCACTTGCTCATTTCTCCTTTGTTCTTCTTCTTTTGGAAATTCTTCTTGGAACCTTGGGGCTCCTCTGTAGACTTGTTCTTGTCTCTGTTTTGCTTAGGTGGCTTCTTAGCTTTCTTCTTTCCTTTTGAATCCACCCTCGAATCTCCAGAAACCAGAGCTTGGTCTTTGGAAGTTTTCATGGTGCCCATCATCACCAATTTATCTTGTTCTTGTGTGAGAGATTCCATGAAATCTGCAAGGATAGGCATTTTCCAGGGTCGAGTTGTCAACTTTGTGGCATGGAAGGTTGAGACAAATGTTGAATAGTCAGGTCCAAGCTTCGAGAGTATGGCCAAAACCAGTTTCTCCTCCTTCTTTTTGATTCCACACTGTTTTAGCTGCAAAACAAGGGCTTTTAACTTGGAAAAGTAGAGTTGCAGGGATTCGAAGCTATTGGGACTCAGGGAGATCAATTCATATTCAATTTGATGTCTTCTCATCTCATTTGTATTACCAAAAAGATCAACAAGCTTCTCCCATACTTCATTTGGTGATTTTAATCCATCAATATGGAAAAGGAGGTCTCTGGATATGCTCAAACACAGGAGACCATAGGCCTCATCCCTCCTGTTGTGCCATTTAATTTTCTCTGCAGCTGCATTGGGCTCTGCTTCTGTTGACATAGTCCCTCTGTAGAGGCCTTTCACTCTCAATAGTATCTCCATATCTTATTTCCATTCAAAGAAGTTAAATGGAGTCAAGATGATCTTATGAGATTGATCCATAGCTCAGAAATTGTCCCTTCAGTCAGCAGAATGCTCCCAGTCAATGATGTTGAACCTGCAATAACAAATTGGAAGGAGATAAATTGATCTCCAAAGGCTCTGATACCATGTGGAAATTGAACCCAGGTGTTAGAACAATTACACTCACAAAAATTGCCAATTACACATGCAAATTACACACAAAGGAGACTGAATATGGAGCAGAACACTAATCTATATTGAATAAGTGTACAATAGCCAACCCCATGAATTCATATGCTACCACAATAAATAATTACATGAGATATTTGAATGCATAAGGATGCCATTCGAATTTGGTCAAAAGCAGGCTTAATAAATCTAAGCAAATCCCCCATAGGTGCATAAAGCAGTTTCCAAATCTATCTAGGAGCTCACGAATTGTAAAAATCAATTAGGAAAGCTAATAGATGATGGAAGGACAACTCATACATGCTTTTCTTAGGAGAAAAGAGTGGAGGATGATGAGGACAAAAAACAAGTTAAATTCACCTAGTCAAACTTTCCCAATTTCCTTAAAACTCAACAAAAGCAGGCAATAAAGCAGAAAAAACAGACATGCGCCAGGAAGGCTAGGAATAAAGCAGATTTGATTCCAAGTGGTTTCCAAAGTGCTCCATGACTCAATTTTAGCCAGTTTGACCACTTTGGACATGTGGAGGACAACTTGCATAAGGTGGAATATGGAAACTAGGAAAATAAGACAAAAATGGATTAATTAATGTCTAAGGTAGCTAACTATGGGTTGATTATTCTAACAATACGACATCCCACAAGATTCTCAGAGCTGGATACTATTGGCCCACACTGTTCAAGGATGCTCATGCCCATGTTAGAAAGTGTGATATCTGCCAGAGGTGTGGGGGAAGACAAGCCAAAGAAGCAAGACCATTGAAGCCATTGATGATAACATAACCATTTGAGCAGTGGGGAATTGATATCATTGGAGAAATAAAACCAAATTCTTCCTTGTAGCACAAATATATTTTAACGACAACTGACTACTTCACTAGATGGGTCGAGGCCATTCCGCTACGTAAGGTCAATGAAGATGTGGTCATGGATTTCTTGCAAGACCATATTATGACTAGGTTTGGGGTTCCAATTTCCCTGGTTTTTGATAATGCTACTTATTTTTCTTCTATTAGATTAACTGCATTTTCTCATGAAAAAGGAATTAAGTTACATTATTCTGCCAACTACTACCCCCAAGGGAATGGTTTGGCAGAATATACAAACAATAATATGATTAGGATCTTAAAAAAGATTGTGATAGAAAACCAGAGAAGTTGGCATTTATCATTACCGAACGCTCTTTGGGATGATAGGGTCACACCCAAGAATTCCTTAGGTGTGTCACCGTATACCCTTGTTTATGGAAAAGAGGCTATACTTCCTCCTAACATTATGCTACCATCTTCCATAATAGCCCAAGAGTCTAGAGGCATAGACAACGAAATCCTGCAGCTTAGAATCTATAATATTTTGAAGGCGGAAGATTCTAGATCCAGGGCCAAAGAACGTTTTAAGCAACAACAGGAGGTAGTGAAAAGGTGCCTTGATAAGCACAAAGCTGGAACAAAGGAATTTAAAGTGGGAGACTTGGTTCTTAAGTGGGATCACCCGCATGATGAAAAGGGGAAGCACATGAAGTTTCAAGAGTTATGGGTAGGTCCTTTTCATATTGCAGCAAAACTTGGCCACTCAACCTATAAATTGCAAGACTTACAGGGGTGGGAAGAGAACTTACCAGTAAATGGTTTGGCTCTCAAACCTTATTTTTCCTGATTTTTTGTTTTTTGTTTTGTGCATAAATAAACTGATTTGATTGTCTATTTTGATTTATTGTATTTCTGTTTTTCTTTAGTTTAGATTTATTGTATTTCTGTTTTTCTATATAATTTCTACAAGAGATTGGACCATGACACAGGATGAGAGGATAAAACATCAATCTTTTCACACAACTTGATTGTCGTCTGTCAACCGAAAAATAATCTGTAATTTTGCACATGAACATACGGAATAAAGTTCTGTCGGCGAAAATCCATTCAACATCTACAAGAAATTTCTATATGAGAAATCTATATGAATGTGTTGTTGTAGTTCATGGTCAAGCAAAATTGATAATTTTGGATATTGGATTTTGTGTCAGATCTGGTTTTGCAAACAAGATTTCTGAACTTGAAAAACATTTCATGAATCCTAATTTAGGAAAACTTCCAAGGCATGGGAAATGTTTCGTTTTCATGCATGCAATAAAAGCATTAAAAATACAAATAATGAACAAATAGAAAAAGTTGGGGTGTGGCATAAGGAATTATGTTAATAAGCTGCCACTAATCCCTTATTAGAGAAAAAGTATCCTATTAATGTATCATTGTGTCTAGAGTGACAACATACCTTTGAAAAAAAAATTAAGCTAAAAAGGGCTAAAAAACAACAACATATAAAGTGCAAACTTGACAAATATTAACCAATCTACTTGCAATTGCAATTAGAAGATACCAACAAGAAGGGACAAAACTATGGAAATGGAAAACACGGTGGCCCTAAAACATCATATTCAATATTGATAATTTACACAGTATAAAGTATATACTCATTAATATGTAAATTGTCAATAATAAGTTGATGCGTACTAACGTAGGTGAAGAGAGTTATGCTTTCAACCACTTACTAGGAAAATAGGAGACATGGATTTTTTTTTCTAAGCTAGAACACCAGTTGTAATAGATGATATCCACATGCATGAACATGGTCATACATAAGAACTTAGAGTTCAGCAGTACAAATATAAACACCCAATTTCTTACAAGTTCCAATGATCATCTTACATACATGCAAAATATGGAGCTTGATATGGTAAATAAGGATTTTGTTTCCATAATCCACTCTCACATTTGGTCAGAATACAAGACAAGAACCTTAAAAAATATTTTCATGGATTTGGTATCATGTATGGCAACTACATACAAGATCTTATAGTAAGGTAGTAACACAAAAGTACAACTACGAGTGTAACTCTTTAAGGGAACAAAAACCATAGCTTGAGCTAATGCAATTCTCACTTTCTACTAATTATTCTAATTGCAAGTAAAAATAACTAAAGCATACATGGATGCAAATCAACAAGTCCAATTGGCATCCTTAGGGCAAAATTTACAAGCTTATGTAATTACAATATATCCCAAGTTAGTGGGAACAATGTTAACATGTTACATTAGAGTGATGTCTGTCTCATGGCAATAGGTATCCTACGATGATTGCATAGGGACCTAGCACATAGAACACTTTTCTCTTTTCTTAGATATGCATAACTCATTTCCCTTTCTGAATATTGATAATTATTTTCAAATAAAATATGAATTAAGTAAATACATTCTAAAAAGTGAAGATGCTTAATTCATGGAAGTGAAAAGAAATAAAAACATCTTTTCTCAAGGATTGGCCTTTGAATCAAAGGAAATCAAATGAAACCTATGAAGCTACAACAAAGGGTTCAATCAAGCATCAAATAAGAACTAGAAGCATTCAAGAAACTAACACAAATAAACCCAAACTTCTACAATCAATATAATACTACAAACATCAGCATTAAACAAACCATATACTTTTGTCAAGGTACAAACTTCAATGCTAGACATTAAATTTAACATGGTTTCATGTACTAGAATGAGCTCATTTTTTCTTATATGAAGTATTGTTAAATTATTTATTTATCCTTTAACTATAGGACACTATCTATGGGAAGAGGTAGGATCCAACATCATCAAATTACAACTTCATTTCCTATCACAAACAAGAAATACAATGTAATAGTTAAATATTAAATCATCAAACTTAAACAGCTTACATCAACGAAATGTAGTCCCAATAATCAATGTTACAATGAAAAACATAAAATATAGAATCTATTTTTACCTTAAATGCATCCTCAAATTGACAAATACCGGTCTTGCTACCATAAAGACTTTCCAACCTACTTAAAATTTGAATGTCATTTCCTGTCACATACAAGAAAGGGACAATGTAAGAGATAACCATCAAAACATCAATCTTAAAATAAATTGCATCAAGGAAATGTAGCTCGAATAATCAATGTTACAACAAAAAAGTATAATGTAGTATGCACATTCTATTTTTACTTGAAACACAACCTCAAATTCACATATAATGATCAACAACAAGGGTCCATGGAACACCTAGACCAAAATAAGGCACAAGTCCCTCATGTATATTGGATAATAAATCATTGGTTAAATTAGTTTCCCAATTCACATTCCATCCTTTGTCCTCATTTTTAACATTCTAAACATGATCTAAATCTTCTCCATATGAACCACCATCAATATCCTCAACAACACTATGTTCCATATCAAGTTCATTAAAGAGAAATTTGTTATGTTGTTTTCTCCCCTTTTTTCGTGATCTTATCGCCAAAGACCTAATGCTCTTTCATATGGAAATTTTTCAACCTCATACTTTGTTACATATAATCTTAAGCATGTATCCACATTTTTATCTAGCTTGTTTATCAACTTTGAATTCAATAATGACAATGCACTAAGCATTCTCTCATCCTCCACTGATCCCAAAATCATGGTCTAACATAAATATACTAATTTGAAATATTCTGACAATTTTTGTTGTAGGATTTCGCTACCACTGATTTTAGTCCATAATATTGTAAATGCACCATATTCTAAAGGATTATCTAACTTAGAAAATTTCTCCCACATTGTTGTAGAAAAGCATTGAGCTTTATCTGAAAATGTTTCGGATCTAAAATACCTTGAATATGTTCTCCTTGAATCTCGGCCTCTCGACAAAAATGGCTTTGCAAAATCTTGGATTTTTCTATAAAGTAAACCTTTAAATTTTTTGAGCATTAACGATGGTTCAAGTTGCGCCTCACTAAAATCACAATATTGTCAAATTTTTCTTTTGACATGAGGCACTCTTTGGTGGATCTTACTATCTTATCATTATAATAAAAGGGAACCATATACCCACGAAATTCCATACATAACATCCCTTTTTCATCAAACTTCAAAAAAATTTCATCATGTTCTATATTGATTATCTTAGTCTAATTTGTAAATGCTAGACCTCTAAAAGACTCTACCATAATATACAAATTATTTAATGAAAGGCATGCTATTTTTCTTGCACTTGTGTAGTCAACAACATACATTGTGCAACTATAAGCCATCTTCACGAGGTTATTGGGATTTCATGAAGCATAGGAATAATTCCCGCCAATGTTAATAATGTCTCTATATAAGTTAGTAGAAAGAGAAGAGTTTGAGCCTTTTCTACACTTAAACAATGTTCATACATAATCCCTACCAAGGATTCATATTCACCAAATAGTATTTAGCCTGGTCCCTTTAGTGAGATCCATCTTGTATTGACATATTTTAATAGTTTTTTTTCCATTTGTAACACCATTGAAAAAGAATTTAAACTCTAAAAATCATTTGGGACTTCGACAAAAGTATGCATGAACCTCATGCACAAGATATTCAACTTTTTAAACTAATGGAAACTTGCTTACTATTCTAAATGAAATATTCATCCTGTGATCCATACAATGAATAATAAGCATATACGATGAAGCTGATAGTTGTAGTCTAGCACAAAGTTCGTTCTTTTGTCCCTGCATCACTGGTGCTTCATCTGCTCCAACACATACCAACTTTTTTGTGATCATTAAATGATCCACACCACTAACTTCCTTCAAGTGTTTCATAACAAGTTCATAAATATTTTTTGTTGTAGAAATTTTGCTCATTTTATGAATTCTAAGTAGATAAGAGTGCCTGAAATGGTCATTGACAATATAAATGCTCATGCAAACCCATGAAGTATTATGAATAGATGTAATTTCGTCCAAAGACAATGACAAATATGTAGCATATTCAATCTTCTCTTTCATATTGTCCTTTTGTACTTGAGTTATATATTTTTCCCATTCAAAACCACTCGTTAAAGACCAACGAGAAGATGGAAAATTGGCACTTGAATAAAAGATAGATACTTAGTCATTTTTTAATAATCTGTCATAGGAAAACCATTGTATAGGATGCCAAATAGAGTGCTTAATTGTATCATATTAATAACAAATTTGTTTCCATCATCTTTCCATATTGAGATGTGAGTATTCCTCAAGTTTTCTCTTATTTATTAAGAATTCATTATATTCCTCTTGATATTGGAAATACATTGCATATGAGATTTCCATCTAGAAGTAGATTTACTCTCATCAATATCATTGACAACTTTCTTATCATACACCTTTCCAACATGCTTCTCTATTGTGTCTAACTTCATTTGCAATTTCACTACCTTGCCAAGTTTCCAACTACATGAAATGCATTTAACTTCTTGCGATGTCTCATTCTCATTTGCTGGAGCTATTTATTCAATAAATGGGAATATTAAGACCCAATCAAATTGGAATTTTTTCCCTATGTCCCATTGACCCTTTTCCCTTTTTCATGAATGCACAATGTCATATTTCAAGGAAAAATATTCAACAATTGAAATACCAATTTCAAATGAAAATGTAGTTTTTGCAATTTGATCACTAGAGCAATATATTCTACCATCCATTGTATGGGTTTCATATGCATTCTCAAAATTGTTGACATCTCTCTCGCTGATACCTTACTCAAGAGAGATTGAAGCATGAATAGGATGCAGATTATGGGATTGAGGCTTTTGAAAATATGATATTACATCCTTTTGTCTTGATGTTTTATTATTATTTCCACAATCCATGTTTAACATCTTACTTATTAATATTTTACAATTAAAATTCCAAATCAATATATAAACTAGAAGTGAAGCCTACATGTTAAAAAAGATATAAAATCATTACAATAGCACATTATATTGCAAGAAAATAATAAAATATAATGAGACTTAGAAAAGACAATGAAATAGACATAACATATTTCCAAATTCAACCATATATAAAAATGTGCCATGCAGGGTCACCTCATCCAAACCTAAAAGAATGTTAAAAATAAATTAGAAAAAAACCTATGGTAGATAGTAAGAATCTAGGCAATCCAAATGGATACCAATAATATTCAAATATATAAGATCAAATAAGACCCACCAAAAGATTAATATATAATGCTCCAATAAAATTATACAAATACATAGCCTACCTGAAATATTACATGAAATTTTTTCAAGAAAATGCCTTAGCTAGACAAAGAATAGAACAAACTAAAGAATAACATACAGGTCTCCATAAATGTGCATTAGATTGATCAAATAATAATTTATATAAGTACATCAAAGTCTACAAAAATGAATAGATAAAACCCTAAATAAGGTTGCACATCCTCAATTTTGAGTTCACGGTAGCAAGTAGCATGCATGTAAAACCCTTCAATTAAGGAACTCAATTGTAGCCTAGAATAACCACAATGAAAAATGGGATAACATTTTAATATAGTCACACTAATTGAACCCAATATTGTAGGATTCAATCATAAAATATTTCCAAAAGAGGTTCCTAATTGAACCAACAATAATCCACAAAGGAAAATTCAAAAGGCACGAGAGTGTTGCAGTGACTACCAACAACACTTACCAATTGTTGAAACACCCAACCAACATCAACATGATGAGTACAAAAAAGTAGTATTTTCAACAAATTATGCAGGAGTTTTAACAAAACAGTCACCTATAAGAGTTTTATCAGAACAATCACCTACATGAGTTTCAAGAAAAAATCACCTAAACAAAAAGATCAGCTACAAGAGTTTGAACAAAATAATTAGTTACAGGAGTTTCAACAAGTGACTTGACCAATTTTTTTTATCTCCCCTGTATTAAAAAACTTATCTCGGTAGTCTATTTCACCAATAAGATTAATTTTAACACTTCCACAGCCAAATATAAACGTAGAAAACATGCTACAACAAAATATTCTAAGATAAACATGCAAACTAGGTTGTTTTAGGCTAATTCTAGGACCTAGGTTGTTTGTTCTTCACAACAACATTTAAAACATGTCCATATTGATGTTTGAGAATGAGAATCCATAATAAAACAATAATGGATGAGTAATTTGGGCACATTTTAGACCTAAATCAGCAATTGCAGCCACATGTGACATTCCTACAGATCTAACACACCTGTGGGTAATGAGAAATGATATAAGATCTTGAATGATGAACTTAAATTTTAGATATGGGCATGTCTCAACCTACGTTTGAACTTTAAGCATAAGTTAACAATGAACATAAGTTATGGGAAAAGAATATTCAAGTTTCCCAATTTTTCTTTGAACAAAACGAGTCTCTTCATGAACGACCTAGCATGATGGAAATAGTTACTCTACTGAAAAGAATTAAAGATGCTTTCCTCGGCACTACAAACTCTAAATCCAATGTATCAACTCTGCTAAATAGTTCAAGTACAACTAGCAATAATACTAGAAAAATCCAAAGTTCTTCAAGACCCTAGATCTCTGATGTAAGGGGACAATGGTTGTATAACTGAAAAATAAGGTTTAGTCCATTGCCATTAAAGTGCATATGGTTTCTATCCAATATCTAATTCAATATTATTTTTCAATACATGTCTACATATAGAATAAAATTCTCTACATTTGATATATTTTATTTCATTTTTTCTAGCCATGTAAATAAACCAAGATCTTTATATTTGTTTTAAAGGATGAAAATAATATAAATACTTTACACGACTCTGATAGCAAGCATTTCCAAAACTATAAATGAAGTACTTATAATTGCAAGAAAATATAATGAGACTCAGACAAGACAATGATGTAGACATATCATACCTCCAAATTTAACCATAGAAAATATAAAAATGTGCCATGCAGGGTCACCTCATCCAAACCTAAAAGAACGTTAAAAATAAATTAGAAAAAAAACCTATGGTAGATACTAAGAATGTAGGAACTCCAAACAACCAACAATAATATCCAAAGAGATAATATTAATATAAAAACCTCCAAAAGCTTAAGATATAATTCTCCAATACAATTATGAAAGCACATAACCTACCTAAAATATTACATGAAAAAGTTTCAAGAAAATGCATTAGCTAGACAAATAATAACACAACCAAAAGAATAACATACAATTATCCATAAAGGTGTTTTATATTGATCAAAGAATAATTTCTATAAGTATATCAAAGTCTCCAAAAATAAACAGATAAACCCCTCAACAAGGGTGCACATCCTTAGTTATGAGTTCAGGGTAGCAAGTAACATGGATGAAAAATCCTCCAATTAAGGCACTTGATTCTATCCTACAATAACCACAATGAAACATGGGATATCATTTTAATATAGTCACACTAATTTACCTCAATATTGTAGGTTTCAATCATGAAAGTTGTCGAAAATAGATGCCTAATTCAACCAACAATAACACACAAAGGAAATTTCAAAAGGTAGGGGAGTGTTGGAGTGAGTACCAAGAACACTTATCAATTGTTGAAACACCAAATCACCACCAACAGGATGAGCAACAACAAGTTTTGTAGGAGTTTCAATGAATTATGTAAGAGTTTCAATAAAATAGTTACCTATAGGAGTTTCAACAAAATAGTCACCTACACAAAACAATCAACTACAAGTGTTTCAACAAAACAGACACCTACATGAGTTTCAAAAAAATAGTAACCTACAAGAGTTTCAGCAAGTGACTTGAACAAAATTTTGATCGCCCTTGCATTCAAAGACTCATATCGATACTTTGTTTCAGAAATAAGATTAATTTTAACACTTCCACAACCAAATATAAACTCAAAAAACATGCTACAGCAAAACACTCCAAGATAAACACACAAACTCAGTTGTTTTGGGCAAAATTTGGGACTTGGGTTGTCTGTGCCTATAAACTTTAAAACATATCCATATTGATGTTTGAAAATGAGCAGTTGTAATAAAACAACAATGAATGAGTAATTTGGGAACGTTTTATTAGGAGTTGTATCCACATGCAACATTCCTACAAATCTAACGCATATGTGGGTAACGATAAATGATATAAGATCTTAAATCAACTTAAATTTTAGATATGGGCATGTCTTAACCTATGTTTGACCTTCAAGCATAAGTTAACAATGATCATAAGTTATGGGTAAAGAATCTCCAAGCTGCCCAAGTTTTATGTGCACAAAATGAATCTCTTCATGAATGACCTAGCATGATGGAAATAGTGCTTTTACTCCAAAGCATTAAAGACACTTTCCTAGGAACTGCAAATTCTAAAGCCAATGTATCAACCTTGCTAAATAGTTCAAGTACACCTAGCAACAATACTAACAAAATTCAAAGTTATTCAACATCCTAGATATCTATTTTAAGGGAACAATGGTTGTATAATTGAAAAATGAGGTCGAGCCCATTTCCGTTAAGCTACATCTGGTTTCAGTCAAAAATAGTATTCAGTATTTATTTTCAATATTTGTTTGCATCTAGAATAAAACGTTTTGCATTTGATAGGTTATTTTTCATTTGTTCTAGCCATGTAAATAAACCAAGAGCTTTATATTCGTTTTAAAGGATAAAAACATTAGAAATACTTGACATTAATTTGATAGAAAGCATTGCAAACACTATAAATGAAGTACTTGACCCATTGGAGACTTACAATTCAGTTCATATAAAAAAGAATGCACAACAAAAGTACGTTAGATAATTCTCGAAGTTTTAGCTTCTAACCATTGGAGAAAAAAAATTTTCTATGGAAACTAACCTCTGTAAAGACTGCAGACCCTAAGGAACCTTGAAAAAATGTAGGGGTGAAAATGCGAAGTTGGGTAACACTTCCATGAGAATTGGGTGTCCAAACAACATAGCGAACGTTATTCGGCCGAATAACTATATTTATTCGGCCGAATAATTTATTTATTCGGTCGAATCATTATTCGGCCGAATAACTAATTCTTTATTCGGCTGAATAATGTTAACGATGAACCGTTTAATTTGACAGAACACCTAGTCAGCCGCCATTTTTTATGGTCATTTTAATACTTGTTCGGCCGAACAATTATTCGGCCAAAAAATTATGCGGCCGAATAGTTGTTCGGCTGAATAATGATTCGGCCGAATAATGGTTTGGCTGAACAACTATTCGGCCGCATAATTGTTCGGCCGAATAATTATTTTGTATAAAAGGCAAGCTCCGACCCCATTTTCATTGTTTTCGCTTGCAGTCATTTTTCTTCATCTTGTCGTGTTTCTTCCGTCATGCGATTTTTTTGTTGTTGTCCATCATCCCTGTCCTCATCACCAGTCCTCCTAACGTGGACATACTAGTTTCCTGTCGGCGTGGAGGTCTGTTCGTGGAGGTCGCTTCGTGATGGAATGTTCGTCGTGGTGGTCTGTTCGACATGGAGGTCTGTTCGTGGAGGAAACATTGTGGTGGCATTTGTGGTATTTTCTTGGAGGTTCTGTTCATGGTTTGGTCTTGCTGTGCTCCCCTATGTCAGGTAATTTTTTATGAAATTGCTTCTATAATTTGAAATTTTTAATATGTGATTTATCTCTTGTTGTAGTCAATGGAATTCATTTTTTGTCATAGTATTGGAGAGTTAAAGTTTTCATATGTTATTTGGTATTGTATAAATCTTATAATTTTAATTTTAATTAATATCTATATGTCTATGAAATTTGTCGATGTTAACAGCTCGTAGATGAACTCTGTCCATGTTAACAGAGTAAATGAACTCTGTCCAAATGGATAGAGTTCATCAACTTTGTCCAAATGGATAGAGTCCATTTGGATAAGTTTTTGTTAATTTTAATTATAAATTCTATGTTTTTAGAATTTAATATAATCTATTTTAATTAGAATGAAATATTTTTAACTTAAATTATAGGTAATAATTTAAATAAAATGGAAGGAGTTGATGAACTCTGTCCATTTGGACAGAGTTGATCAATACTTAGATGGATAATTCATGAACTCTGTCCAGATGGACAGAATTGAAGAACTCTCTCCAAATAGACAGAGTTAAAGAACTCTCTCAAAATGGACAGAGTTGTTCATCAACTCTATCCACATGTGAATAGAGTAAATCAAATGTGTCCAAATAGACAAGACAATGGATTATACTTAGCAAAACATAGTTCATGCAGACTTCATCAACTCTTTCCCTGATAACTTTACTTAGCAAAAAGTATTTTAGTAGTTTTAATATAAATCATAAAAAAAACCATTATTACACATAAAACATCAGATTTTTTGATTACTGATCTGTTTTATCTTATGTATTTTTAATCTAAAACATAAAAGAAACATATAACTTGTATAATGCTTATTAGTTAGAATTTATACTTACTATTATATTAAGATATTGTGAATTTTTTATAATATTAATTTAAGTTCATAGGTATAATAAGGAAGATATTTGTATTAAATCTGTCCATGGACAAAGTTCATGAATGAATACTCTGTTCATGGGTAGAGTTGATTAATTCTGTTTACATGAAGTGATGAACTTAACCCTATCCATGTGGACAGAGTTGATGAACCCTATCCTTGCAGAGTTCATCAACTTTGTCAATGCAGAGTTCATCAACTGTGACTCTAATCAGTTTACTTAGTATAAGGGATATTTTTTATGATTTTATGGAATAATGAAAACATTTGTAGTTGACATAAAGAAATGTAGTTTTAATTTCATATTTGATGATATTGGTTTTATTAATTTTAAAAATCTAAAATACATCAAAAACATAGAGATTGTTACATTAATTTTTTATACATCCAGCAATAGTGTGGCTATTTTCATTTTAAGAACTATTAGATAATATTAGGGACATTTAGGTCTTTATTAAAAAGGTAGTTTTAAAAATTTTAAACACATAAAAAACACAAAAATTGCTACATTAATTTTTCATACATCCAACAATAGTGTAGCTATTTTCATTTTAAGAACTTTTAGATAATATGAGGGACATCTAGGTAATAGAAGCTTAGTTTTTATAGTAGTTAGTTCTTTGAAGTTGAGGCATAAACTTGCAGAGTTTAAATATGTTATGAGTTGATATATTAGATAATATTAAGGACATATAGGTCTTTATTAAAAATTTAGTTTTTTTAGTGGCTAGGTCTTTGAAGATGAGGAATTAACATGTAGAATTTAAACATGATATGAGTTGATTTGTGTAATCTTGTAGATATCATCTCAAATGAAAATAGATAATAAATTAACTATAATCATTTAAAGAACTATTAGATAATATTAGGGATATCTAGGTTCTTATTGATATCTTAGTTTTTATAGTAGCTAGGTTTTTGAAGTTGATTAAAATTAACATGTAGAAATTGATATGGAATTAGATAATAAATTAGCTATAATCATTTAAAGAACTATTAGATAATATTAGGGATATATAGGTCCTTATTGAAATGTTAGTTTTTATAGTAGCTAGGTTTTTGAAGTTGATTAATTAACATGTAGAAATTGATATTTCTGTAAATTTGTAGATGTCATATTCAATGGAAAGAGAGCAACCTTGAGACAAAAGCATAGGTGGTCATTACATTTTTTGGGAGTTGGTGTCTAAAATGAAAATCAAATATTATCATGGTCACCTCTAGATTCAGGCTTATTGTATAGTTCACATTCAATTGATCATTGACGTGGTGATAGTGGTAGAGATGATTTCTCCTTATCATCTATGGTTGCAATGTCATTGATATAAAGAAGGGTCATTTATTTTTATTTGTATAAATGGGTCTTGGAGTATTAGGAGTTATAGATTTGATTTATCAAATCTATGACTCCTATTACTCCTCGACCTATATCTACAAATCTACACATAAAATTTAGAGGAAGCAAAAGTAGTAATGTTTTTACATGTTTCTTCTTCAAGGTATATAATATTATCCAAATTGTTTCTGATATATAAGTTTAATTAGTTTAAATAATTTTTGACATTTGTAAATTGCTTGTATATATGTTGAAGCTTGGATCTCTTCAATTTTTCAAGGCAAAAGGAAGACTCCATTGGAGGATAGTGGTGGAATTGTAAGTTTAATATTTTATTTTATTTATTTTAGTTTAAAATAGTTTAAATAGTTTGTAAGATTTATAAACTATTTTTATACATGTTGTAGCTTGGGTCTCCTCCACCCTTTAGAGGCAAAGAGAAGACTCCATTGAATGATAGAGAATTTGAGGTAATTTTGTTAGTAATTGTATCGATCTTCTATATATTAGTTTAATGTTTTAATGTTTTGATTTTAATTTAAAATTGTTTAAATAATTTATGATATTCATAATCTATTTTTGTACATGTTTCAGATTGTTATGAGTCCAAGGAAATATCTTAGTGGAGGATAGTGATGGACTTCTTTGATTCAGACATTGAGGAGCTTAATTTTAGGATTATACACATGTTCATGAATCTTTTTTTGATTATATACACATGTACAGTGAACTTACATGTTCATGACTATTTTTTTTAGTATATATATGTAAATTGAACTCTAATGTTTAGGAATGTTTTGGATTATATACATACATACATTGATCTTAGATATTGTTTTTTGGATTATATACATATATATGAAAGGTTAGGAATGTTAATAACGAATATGGGGAATGTTAACCTTAAGAATGAAAGCAATCCAATTTGTTACATTGATTTTAGATATTGTTTTTTGGATTCTATACATGTATATGTAAAGGTTAGGAATGTTAAGAACGAATATGGGGAATGTTAACGTTAAGAGTTAAGTGAATTAAATTGACTATATAAACATGGGAAATGTTAGGAGTGAATCTAGGAATGGGGATGATGAATGTTAAGAATGAATGTTAGCAAGTTTAGATAGGTGCAATTATATGAATGTATGTATTAGTAAATTGATGTATGTTTGTATATGTAACATATTTTTAATGTTGAAAAGTTTGGAATTTTAGGAATGTTAGTAATGTTAGATGCAATATAATGTTAGGAATCAATGTGGGGAATGTTAGGAATCAATGTTAGGAAATGTTACTAATGTTAGGAAGTTTTTATAGGCGTAAATATAGGAATGTATGAGTGAATGTTAGGAATGGTTAGGAATGTTAAGAAGTTTTGATAGGAATATTTTTTATTACTAAAGTAAAATTAGTAACTTGATTCTGAATTCTAATAAATTATAGCTCAATCCATCAATTTTCTAAGGTAACATTAAAGCAACTTGATTTTCAATTCTAATATTTTTTTATTACTAAGGTAACATTAGCAACTTGATTCTAAATTTTAATAAATTAAAGTTCAATGACTTCATGATATCCAATCTTAACATAGAACAAGAAATGTTATAGTTAAAAACATCGCAATGGAATTCCGTCCTCAATTATCCGTTCATGGTCCTATTTGGATAGTTTCCATTTTTTACTTTTTAAGGTTTTTTTTTATACAACTTGTTCTAATTTTATTCGAGATGCAAATACTAAATGACTATACTGACAACATATAACATCAGGTTCATAATCTTGAAAGTAGACATAATTTTCAGTCATATGGGTTTACTGCAAAAAATAGCCTTTTAAAATGATGGATCATCTTTCGTATGTACATCCATTGTCATTGTAGTCCTCCAATAACTTCATTTTTCCTTTGGTGCATCGCATCAAATAATATTTTACATATTTGTTGTTGTCTAAAGGTGCAATCACAGCGAAAATATCTCCTGTGCAAATTACAATTGGTGTTAGAGTTAAGTGAATTAAATTGACTATATAAACATAAGGTGATGGAAAATATTGAACAATCAACAACATCATTACCTTCTCTAACAAGATCTGAAATTATATCGCCATCAGATGGTATTTTTATTTCTTCTGATTCTAATTCTTCTATGTTTGCTAGTGGCATTTTTCCTTTTGGATTAATCTTTGTGTGTTTCCAATGTTTTACATAATTGTTCGTTATGTTTTCACAAACTTCTGTAGATTCAACATTTTCAGTGCAAATATGACAAAAACATGTTTGCTTTATACTGTCAAGTGCAAACACATTTTGGAAGGATTTTGTTTGAATAGAGTGAAGTTCTCTAGTCCCATGTATGGTTCTAGCCTCGTATGGTATTGATCTATCTATATCTTGGACCCCAACAAGCCAAAAAAACCTACACAATAAATGATAAATCACAAATGAAAAATTTTAATGTTAGTGTACAAATACTTCAATGTTAGTACATACATTTTTTAAAATTGACAATTAATATAAATTAAAAAAATAATGTACATACCTGCGCACATCTTTTGAATGTTGACTACAATCATGGCTTAGATTTGATTTACACCATTAGACAACCTCTGCAGCTAAATGAAATCATCTAGAAGAATAGTTCATTTTTCCATCTTCTAAGTGCTCTCTTTATGCATGCTCCTGCACTATCATGTTCACCTTTTCCATGTCCAGTTTCAAAGAAATTCCAGCAATGTTTAATGTTCATTGCTTTATGAAGTCGACATAACCAAAAAAATGATCGTGAAGATTTAAGTTTTCCCGCACATCCATCTGACCATATCCAATGTTCATTGAATTCAACTTTACGATTTTTTAGTGAATCATAGAAAAAAATTTCAATACAATGTTGAACAAAATGTGTATCATGTGTACGATCATCGCTGATATAAAAGTGATATTCTTTAATCACATCTCGATTGTCACACATGCTTTCAATTCCATCAAAATATTGTTGAGAATGTCTATATAGAACATGGACAAATATCAAAACTTGGTCAGAATGATAGTATTCACTTTGAATCTCTTTTTGTGTAGCAAATGTGTAGTTTTCTGCAAAATCAACTACAGACAAAATTGTTCTAGTTGGAAAAATTTCATGGGAATGTTTGAATTGAAGGTCTTACCATCGTGCTCTATGTGAATGCTTGGTGTACTTATAAATTTCAATTTCAAATTTCTTGAGAAAATCTGTCACACATTTTATCTTCTCGCAATTCAATTCTTTTGGAATGTGCATCACTAGAACTTGTAGAATAATAATTGTATTCATATCTTCTCCAATCAACGGTTACATTTGAAAGTGACCGGTCATTATCGATAGGGTATTTATTGTGGGATAAAACAATATTTCCACAACCATGACAATGTTTTCCATTGACACATTTCTTATTATAAAATACTTCATCATGATTTCTCTCACATAGGGTTTGAGATATGAATTCACGTACTGTGGGCAGAGGTGGTGAATTTGTCCAAATTGTTTTACCAAATTTAAGAAACGTGTCGTAATATAATTGAAATTGCACATGATAATGACAACAACATGTGTCACATATAGTAATAGGTCTAACATACCATGGTTTTTGTTGCACAAATGTAGTGATCGACATATTAATTTCACGATGATCTTCCTTGAATTTATTGAAAAATTGTACTTGTGTCATTTCCATTATATGTTTTGGACGGTTTTCATATATATTTCGTGATACTCTTTGTCGTATCACATCCCTTGAATTTGGTGAAACTCGAGCATGTTCCAACCAATATTTATGTACAATATCTTTAACACCTTCTCTCATTCTATCTTTATAAGGTTGTCTACAAATAATTTTCCAGCAAGCAAGTTCATCATTTTCATCTATTTGCATTCTGAATTTGATATGTTTGTATAATGTCTTTCTTGAGGTTCCAATTGATTGTGCTAGTTGTGTTGTCAAACGTTTTTGTCTAGTACTAGCTGAAACAATTGCTGTCTGAATTGCTCTATGTGCAGCACTGGTATCTTTCTTTCTGGATTTTCCAAATTTTTTTATTGCATCACCTATATTTTATATCACATTATTCATAGGCCATTTATAGATATTCTCTGATTATGTATTATGCATTTTCTTATAACCTGGAACATTGGCAATAGTTGGCAGTTTTTAAAATCTATAAAAACTAACTAGCAGCAGGTTTTGGTATCTTTTTGGATAATTTGGACAGATAGTTATACATCGAATGGGCTTTGTATATGATCCAGTTCCTTCTGTAGAAGCCACACACAGTCACAGAACTACATTGATAAGAACGTTATGACAGTTTGAATTCGCTGTATAGAAGTTCAAACTCTTTATAAGATATAATATATCACGTTCTTGATTACGAGAGGCATCATATGAGCATACTCATAAACATCTCCATCCATAGCAGAAGGTGCTGGCACAACGTAATCCTGTTATTATGTTGTTTTTTATGTTTTCTTTGTAACACAGACTTCCAGCTCTGTTAGTAATTGACAGGGAAATTGATTACTGGAACAACATCAGTGTATGCTTACTTTGTAAATTTTAAAGGAGTCCCTACAGGCTCATTAACAGAACCAGCATGATGGTTGAAATGATTCACGCTTCAGTGAATTTTCAGAATGTAATTTTGATCTCGAAAGATGAATAAAATTACGCTTTTTTTCCTTGGAAAAAAAAAACACATTATGCTTCAGTTTCGACTCTTTTGTTGCCTTGTGAATACCCAATAATGACGTAGCACCTTCTAACTTCTTGGACACCAATAAACATCTCAAAATTTGCGCTTGTCCTGCTATTGAACAATCCTTGAGAATATCATCATAAATTTTTGTAGCATGATATCATGCAACATGTATGGGTAATTTTTCTCCATATTTGTCACAATCAATGTCTTCTAACATTTCATCATCAATGGTGAAAGTACCTATACATCAAATTAAATTAAATTTAACATATATCCAAAAATACAATTCATTATAAAAAATGAATTTCGAAAATACATGATATATACATACTAGGTCCAATTTCTGGATCTTGGTTTTGATCTTCAATATTGACTTCATCAACATTAACATGTAAATCACTATTTATATCAACAATGGTCTTTTCAAATTCCATTTTTTCTTCTTGTACCCTATTTTCAATTTCCATTTCATCAACATTGTCATGTAAATATGTTCTTATATCTTCATTTATTTCTTCTGTTTCTGCAACCCTTGCTCTTTTGGCTGTATTTATGAGTTTTTGTTTTTCCCTATTAGCATCGTCATCACGTTTACAATCACTTTTTTTTTACGGTTTCTTTTATTGCCCATGATTGCTTAATCTCCTTTTAAAAAACCCTTGGAAAAAAATAAGAACACCTTGTAAAGAAATCTTCTTTGTAAAACAATTGGAAAAAAAAACTCTTTGAAAAAAAAACCTTATTTGAAAAAACAACTTATATAAATATTTTGGGAAAAAAAACTCATTTACAAAAATACTTTGCAAATAAACTCTTTGGAAAAGACCCATTGCAAAGAACCTACTTTGCAAAAATACCTTGGAAAAAAAACTTTTTGAAAAAAAAAACCTCTTTGGAAAAAAACTCATTGCAAAAAAAAACCTACTTTGGAAAAATATCTTGGAAAAATACTTTATGAAAAAACTTCTTGCAAAGAAATAACTTCTTTTCAAAATTACTTTAGAACACAAAATATTTGACAAAAACGCCTTGGGAAAAACCTGTTTGAATGTACCCCGGGATTATAAATAAGAGGAAAAATACCTTCTAAAAACTCTTTGGCAAAAGAAATCTCCTCGGAAAACTCCTTCAAAAATACTTTAACTTATACGAAATGAAGAGGTGAGAAAATAATGCGACTCTTTCGTTTTACTTATATGAAATGAAGAGGTGCGAAAATAATGAGGCTCTTTTGTTTTACTTATAAGAAATGAAGAGGTGCGAAAATAATGAAGCTCTTTCATTTTATTTATACGATTATTTTTTCTAGCTAACGAATTTTTTTTTGCACTTATTTTTTCAGTTGAACAACCTTATTTGTAACGTCGCCATTACGGAAAAACACTGTTTGGCCGAATAACCTCTGAAACCTGTAACCTTCACAGTTTTCAAGTTTCTCCATTTTTGAAAGGTAAAATGGATGCCCTACACTACAAATCGACTGTCGGAGTTGATACCTTTAGTTTCGTCATTAAATCTACTTTCCGTAGGTATAGATTTTGTTGTGTATAGGTGAGATCTTATATTTTTTATTTTTTTGTTTCTTAACATGTGTCGAGTTTAGTTTCATCTCTTTCAAAATGCGGTGAAATGAAAAATATATAACTTTAAAAATACACCACCAACAAAAATTGAAACAAATATGGTGCACTTAATTGGAGTGTCTACTTCAAAAGGGTATTCGTAGATTTTTAAGTTTTATAGTCAATTGAGAGAAAAGTGGTGCAACCAAAAACATGTTTAAAACCGACAAGGTTTTCCCATTGATCGAATTCCAAAAAATATTATAATTAGTATATAGATCCATTGGTTACAAAGTTATAGTCATCGCAATAGTATATTGTGTGTAGATTGTTGTAGCATATTTTATTTTGCAAAACACTACTTTAACAATGATTTTACCGGTGCAACCAAACATGACTATTTTTTAGTCCTTTCATTTTATAAGGACACACTGCCAAACATTTTCGGAAACGACATATAAAATCTCAATAAAACAAAATTCAAAAAAATATGAATAGAAAGCTAACATAATTCTCTAAAAGTTTTGTTTTTACTTGATAGTGAAATTCTAAACGAAAATATCACTTTCGTTCGCCCAAAGTTGAAAAACATGAAAAAATCAAATTTATTTTCTCATAAGACCCCCCAAAATAGACACCCATCTTCATGGATTCACCTGTAGATATTTTCCACTTAGCTATTGTCGAATTTATTTTCACTCAGCCATCGTCAAATTGTAACTGAAATGAAGCTTCATGCAAAGATTTGATGATTCTTCATGTGAGTTTTTATGGGGTGAATAGCTCGGTTTTGCAACATTATATAGGAAAAAAATTTCCCCATTTGATTAGATTGTTGCACAATTTCTCCTCATCATGGACCATTTTTTCATTCAAAAACTATTCATCTAACAAATTTGGAGGTAAAACCCTTGAATTTTCTCCTTTACCATGTGAAATGTGGAGGTCAAAAACACCATCTAAACCTCCTTTAATGAAATTCGTTGGACGATTTGGCCGAGGAAAGTATAGATCAAGTATAATTGGGGTATAATTCAACCCACAACCTCGAATCCAGGCCCCAAGTCGAGGTAACATCTCATTTCCCTATGGTCCATAAATTGGAGCCAAACAAACTAGTAATCACCTCCATGAATGAAACATTAAGGCGAATGAGCTGCCCATGCCTCGAAGAATGAAAAAATAGGGTGAAACAACTCACCTTGGCCTCCATTACTAAAATTTCAGGGGAGAACTCACCATTTTAACCATATTTCATGAGGCTAAACTTATTTTTTCAATTTTCTCCTTCATGCGCGAGGTTGGCGATCAAATGTTTTCCCATTGTCCAATTAATAAATAATGGATGAATTTATTAAATTTAAAAAATGTTTTAATATTAACAATTCACCCAAACATTTTGTGTGACCCCACTAAAATATCCCATGGGATATAAACCTCCCCTAAAATAATCCGTGATGCATATGCGAATATGGGTTTCAAGCAATATTTTAAGTTTTTTCTAAATGCTTATTTGTATTATGCATTTGTTATAAGAATGCATATATCCAATATGCATGTAACATTTAAAAAACATTAGTATGTTTTAAGTGTAGTGTAATGTTGGGTGCATTACAAAAAGAGATAGGGGGATAGATAGAAGGTATGTATGTGTCTCTTTCTGTTTTTGTGAGAGAGATAGGGTGAGAGGCACATGAGAGAGAGAGAGAGAGAGAGAGAGAGAGAGAGAGAGAGAGGTGGGGGTCAATGATAAAGAAAGAGGGAGGTTGTGATAGAGAGGAAGTAATGGGGAGGGAGAGGGAATGTGTGAAATATAAAGAAAGAGGGTTGTATGTGATAGAGAGGGAGAAATGGCGGGGTGGGGAGAGGTTGTGAGAGAGAGGGAGGGAACGGGAGTGAGGGATGAAGGGATAGGGAGAGATAACCAAGGAGGAGGGATAGATAGAGGGAGGAATAGGGATAGAGGTATATGGAGAGAGAGCTAGGGAGGGATAAAGATAGGGAGATATATATATATATATATATATATATATATATACAGAGAGAGAGAGAGAGAGAGAGCTAAGGAAGGAGGGAGAGAGAGATGGAGAGAGTGATAGGGAAGAAGAGAATGAGGGATGGGTATGGAGAGAGAGATATGTTTAATTTAGCAAAGTTTTAGGATATTCAGGTTGGAATGAAGCTCAATGTGAAAGAAGGTTGAAGGAGAATGAAGTAATTCAATGTACACTGATCAAACAATCCTGGTGAAAATCAAACAATCAAGAGACGAAAAATTATTGATATAACATTACTCTCATTCTCATTACTCTTTTTGTATTACAATGATGATACAATAGTGAAAAATTAAATCCACTAGGTATGATTCAAATTCACCAACTTGATCTGACTTTAGTGCTGACTCAATGTGGGAAAATCACCACTAGGAGCTCACTAATGTAACTCAAGCAAACTAAATCAGTTCACAATCAGTTAACTGGAAAAAGTAGGTAGGAAAAGGAGCCTAACCTCCTTAAATTAGGAAAATGTGGTGCCATGCTAACTAGAGATAAACTACGCTCCCATGACTCAGTGTGGGTTCCTAAATTATAGGAATTGACCTCTAAAGCTCCTAAAATCATGCAAACGGGTGCATCAAGTGGTAGGTTGGACCCATATGAGTTCCCCATTCCACTAGAGAAGTGGTAATAGACTCCTAAGCTAGGAAATGACATTTAGAATATGTTGGTCAAGGGAGGATTATAATTAATGCTAACAAGAAAGAGAGTTAGGGAGGGATGGATAGAAAGAGAGAGTTGTGGAGAGAGATAGGGAGGGAGGGGAAGAGAGGGAAATAGATGTGTATAGAGTGTTGCTTGTGGAGCCCGATATTCTTGATTTATGGGTGTTATTGTTCAACCTTGTTTGTACCCTAGTTTTACTTTACACTCATCCTAGCAGGGGGGTGAGGGGGGGATCATCCTCCTCAACTGGGTGGTCCGGCGATGAAGGCACCAAAAGAAATTTTTGAGATGTTTGTTAGAAAACTGTTTATGGGCCCGTGATATTTGGTGACCCATGGTATTTTCCAATGGTAGTTCCCTTATAGAAGGAAAGAATTGTAATACAACTGTGTATTGTATTGTAGCATTGTAAAAACAATATCTATGATTGTATGAGAGAGACTATGAGAGTGAAGAGGAAGTGCAGCGGGGTTGCTGTAGGTTGTATCCCTTCATTTTGTTGAATGGTATAATAATAACATACTGGCAATTTCTATGTGGATGTAGTCCAATCTTGGTTGAACCATGTTATATATGTGTCTCTATTGTAATGTGTTTTAATATTTGCATCTTGTTTATTGTTTATTGTTATTGTTGTGCAATCATGTTTTTCTAACATGAGAGAGAGAGGGGTGGATGGGGGAGGAAACATAGAGAGAGAGATATAGAGGGAGGGAGAAAGGGAAGGAGGAAGAAATAGGGAATATATGGAGGGGGAGAGAGAGTTATGGAGAGAGGGAGGGATATGCACATAGAGAGAAAGGGGGGAGATATGGAGGGGGAGAGAGAGAGTTAGGGAGGCGGGGATATAAAGAAGGTTAAGAAAGTAATGTGTAATAAAAATGCTAGATCATTTTTTACTTAAAAAACACTAGAGTATTTTGTAGTTAAAAAATGCACAAGCATTTTGTAGTTAAAAAATACTCCATCATTTTTGTTCTCTTTCCTATCATGTAAACTGACATGGTATCCTCAGCGCTGCCCATGCCTAGTTCAAATAAAAACTTGAGCATTTTTTTTACTAAAATCTCACTAGTTTCATGAAAGTAAGATTGCATCTAAAAGGTCCCTCAACTTTGTGCACACACACACACACACATATATATATATATATAATTTTGAGAATATATTATTAAAAATCAAGCAGTTAGATATATGTAAAGGTATCACATCTTATTTTTTTAAAAACCACATTAATGCATAATAATGTCAAGCAACTAATAACATATTATTACCAACCTTTAAAGTTAAAACAACCATAAGTAACGTGGACAATGACTATCGAGATGGGTGAATCTGAGGAAAAAGGTAAATATTAAACTAATTACCATACCGTTATAGTTTTCCATTTATGATATAATATAAACATTAAACTAATTAATGTATACATAAACAAGTGTTATTTAATAAAAAAATATATTATTGTTAACCCTTTCTTTAACCACCGCTTAACTGAAGCGTATTTAAATATTAATCAAGATGCATTTAAGCACAACCACATACGATGACCATGAAATGAATCGGGGATAATTTTAAGAACACCCCCGGAATTTATATGTATAATAAATGGGTGAATATCCCTAATATATAGGAAAAATTGAAGGTTATTTTATCAATAATGTAATATGATAAATATTTTTTTGGCTAATCTTTCGTTCCATTATAGAATATTGTAAAATGTTGGTGAATATTTAACTAAATTATAAGTTATTGTAGAATTTTGGCGAACATGTCACTAAACTATAAAATATTGTAAAAACTTTTTGAAACTTTCATTGAATTATAGAACCTTGTAACGTCTTGGTGAATCTCTTTCCACAGAGACTCAAATTTTTATTTATAGATTACTAAGGTAGTGCAATAGAAGATCATATACCAAAGCTCAACTCTCTCGAATATTCGACCCTCAAATGAGAAAATGCATGAGTGAGGAGAGGATGTATTTATTTATACATTTCACAACCAATATTGGGTCACTCATAACTACACTAACTAGATTGAGACAAAGTGGGGACTCCACTTTTTATCTCTCCTCTTATTGGCCCAACGAACATGTGGGGACCCAAATCTTGACATACCGACAAACTGTTAGAATTGAACACTTCACACTGTATAGTGATTATGGAAACCATGAAACATTATTATAACGTGTAGTATTATTGATACCCACAACCTTAATTTAGTGTATGAATTCCCAATTATCTTATTTTCCAAATCTCTCATTTTTAAGCTACCCTCTTATTTTTTTATAGATATGAATTCCACTTTTTCCTTTCTTTTGTTGACAATCAAAATATGAATTATGTCATTTGATTTAGAATTTTTAGAGTTAGTTAGAAAAATGAAATGGTTATTAGAAATAAGAACATACACTCACAAGAATAGAAATCACATTAATGCATCATCCCACGTATCATTAGAACTACTCTATTAAATACCACTTTTCTTAGATAAACTAAGGAGGTGTTTGTATCCATGACCTTGAAAATTTTGAAAGCATGCAAAATGTGGTAAAATGATCTTAACACCCTCATTGAATACAAAATACTAGATATCAAATAACATAATATCTACATCTTAGGTCAAACATGCCTTGTACATATTATATGCAATCATGATTAAAATGAAGTATCGTGTTCCAACTAAATCATATATTTACCTGATACATAACTAGATCCATTTCTAGATGATGATAGCAATTACTCAACAAAACAAATCACCACAAAACATTTTACTTATGAATGACCTTTACAATTTTTTTATTATAAAACAAGTACCGAACCCAACAAATTTAGGTCACAAATAAAATTGATGAACTTTCCAATATGAATAAAAAATATACTAGTCACAAAATTCTCAATACAAATAAAAGAATCTACTAGTACGCTTTGGACAGTTTTACAAGAACACAACCAAAATAATGAACATTCCACTATATCCCCACCATTATAATTAGTGTGCATTCATTTATATTACAAACATCCCAAACATCAACAATAAGAGACATAAAATATGAACATATACATTCTCATTAACCCCTTAGAACCCAATAATAATTGTAGAGCAAGATCCTAATAAAAGCACATTTTAAACGACTGGGTCAAATTTAGTTTGAATATATAAAAACCATGTGGTGTTTCTCCATCAAGGGTAGCATCCACTAAAAACATATAAATGTCAGTCGATAGTTTCAACATGACAAGCCATAAAATAAATCATATCTTTTGAGCTCTATAACACTTTAATGGAACCAATACTCCTATAATAGAATAAACCCTAATAACACCAAATGAGCCCTAAGAATCAAGTGTGTCCTAGAATTCAACAGGCCTAAAAATGAATCCATGATAGAAGGAATGATACAGGTAAAATTACAATATAATAATATATTATAACTATAGATAAAAACATTAAAAAAACATGATAAAAGCATATCATGTTAATTATTGGATAAAAAATGTGTTGCAAGTTTGTATTCTCTTATAAATTGCATGTGTGGCATGCCCCTTCAAGATCTAAGATTCGACAATGGAGATGTTATGCAAAGCTTAAAATGTCTAGAAAACTAAGAATGAAAATTGGAATCACATTAACCAGAACCTTCACATTGTAAGCACAATACGATGTTGATGAACCATGAACCACTGTAGACTTTATATAGAACAAAATAACACCTAATTTTCCCTCCAATACTAGAATTCAAGTTCTCAAATAAGGTATCACATGAAATTGACTAAAAATGCATTTGAATACAAGCATATGCTTGAATTACAAGGAAAATGGAGGGCTAAATAACCCTTAGGAACCAACATTACCTAAAATTGGGGGTGAATGACTGATTTCACTAGATTTTCTCTAGAAATTAGGGGCAAAAGATAAATTGGAGGGAGATTTTGCTAGGACGAAAATAATTTTTTTCATTTTCCTCATTAATATACAAGAGGCTATTAATTTTGGATTTATTTTTTTTCTAATAAATATTGGGTGAATATATTTTAGCTAAAAAAACCCTTTCCATATAAGAAAATAAGCCACTAAATTTTTGTAACCCCATTAATATAGCCCATAGGCTATATATAGCCCCTAAAATTATTCATGATTAATGAATCCCTACTATACACGTGTTACACACTTGTTATACTCAAGTTAATCTTGTTGATATGCTCCAAAAATCCTAAAATCTAACATAATATCTAAACATCTATCAACATAATTAATACACTTCACTAATTTTAACCCTCATAATACATAATTAAAAACAAATTACTTCATTAAACCATAAGTACTAAGTTGTATCTATGTTTACCTTTGATGCAATGCATTGAGTTATCATGTACATAACATTCTTGTTAACCATTTAAACATATTACCAACCTGCATTGCATAATTTAGGTTTTGCAAATATGACATCCTATCCATCTACAAGCCCAGGAAAATACTTGAAATATTAATGTTGAATATTACTTTCTCATAATGTTGAATATTTCTTTCTCATAAAATGTTTTATAATATCATTAATTATAAATATATATATATATATATATTGCTATTTTTATTTAAGTTTTATTGTTATAAATACACGTTAAACTCATAATAAATATATTATTATAATAATTATGTACACGTGTATACTAAGTTTCACATGATAGCTTAATTGACAAGACATGTGCACACTCTTCCAAATAGAGGGTAAGTCATGAGTTCTATCCTTTAGTGTTTTGGGTCAATCCTTTTGTTTAAATACTAGGGGTTGTGTTTAGAATAATTGATACTTATTGTCTTCCATCATCTATGAAGGAAGAAAATTGTTGGCATGGTAGCCACATTGATTGTATTAGTTTGTTTTAGTTGTGAATCAGTAAGCAAGTATACTCACTTAGTAATTAAAAAACTATGTAACCAACTAACCATTATGTTAATATGACTTACCAATGTTTTGTGCTTGTTTTCATTGGCATATTGAAAATAGTATGTTGAGATTTATCTGTTGGTACGAACCAACCCTTACAACCAACTAGTAATAACACATAAGATGAGAGTGAATTTCCCTTATAACACTTAAGATTTTAGGATAATACTGCTTTGTGGTTGTTTTCATTGGCATAATGAAAATAGTATGTTGAGACTTATATGTTGTTATGAACCAACCCTTACAACGAACGAGTAATAACACATTAGAGGAAAGTGAATTTCCCTTCTAAGAATTTTGCATGGGGTGACTAATCCATATGAAAGACTCCATATGGGTGGTAAATCATAAGAAGTGAATCAATGTGTAAATATAATTAATAGATTAATCTTGTTCCTAATATCTATCTCTTTATTTTCTTTAAAGATTATTTCGAGCTATAATATATTTTAAATTTTGGATTAGTTATGATTCCTATGTGTGCACGTTTAGATATTACCATTTACCATTTATTGGGTAATTCCATTAGGTAAATAATGGTTTTCTGTGAATACAACTCATGATCACTTTGAGAAATCCAATTAAAGGAAAAATGAAAAATGTATATCAATTGTCCATGGAAAGGCACCAAGTTCTTTAAATCCAATGTCTTACTAGTCATGTCAGTTTGAGTATTAATAGTTCAATGAACTTAGGATTGCTAACAAATAATCTCAATATGATATGTTGATTCTTGAAAAACTAAAATGAATTCATAATCTATGTGAGGGTATCNAACATTAGATACTTAGAGACCTGGAAGAGATGGTGTTTCCATGGAGGAATCTCATAATGGGCATCTTTGGTCATGAATAACTTCACTTATGATATTTACAATTTTATTTATTTTGGGACATTATGTTAAGAAATATAGTTATAGGTTTAATAGGATAGTGTTAAACCTTACATATACTAGGTATATGTTTGAATAGGACTATAGTGTTTTGGTTTGAATCTATAGTAAATTTTTGGTATAAATTTTGAACTTTTTGTACTTTTGGTTGTATGGATTTCCAACTCTTTCTTATAAATTATAACCATTTATATTAAAATAAATAAAAATAAATATATTGAATAAATCGAAGAAATTAATAATACCATGTTATAATTTCAGAGAACCAAATAACCGCTGAGAATAAAATGTTAAAATGTAACATGCACTTGTTTCCATAATGGAAACAAATACATTAGTTGCATCTTGTGATGTTTTATTTTAACCATGAAGCAAGGATTCCATTATTGAGAATATCATTAATATTTATTTGTACTT
>LPNX010925285.1:97933-166695 GCA_001517045.1 Pseudotsuga menziesii
GCTGACCACAACCCAAACAATGAAAGTGTCCATACTAGTTTATCAACCATCTTGTAACACCCTATTCTGACATGATGTTTTGTATATATTTAACCGCTTGAAATATTGGACATATGATGCGTCATTTGGATGGGTCACTATGTATGCAATACATAAACGACATAATTTAAATAATTCAAGTCTGTAAAAAAATATGTAGATTCCTAGTTTAATGACTAATTAAAAAATAATTACCATGCTAGGCATTAGATAAATGCTAGGACATAAAAAATTGAGACACATGTTGAGATCACATGGAAAATTGGGAAAAATGTTGATACTTGGGAAGCTAAGACAAGTGTTGATACATGGAAAATTGAAATAAATGCTAAGAAATTGACAACTAAGACAAATGTGGGAACATGAGAAATTGAGACAAATGATGAGACATGGAAAATTGAGACAAATTCTACCAAATGGACAACTAAGACAAATGTCAAAATATGAACATTTGTGAGAAATGTTAAAAAATGCTCACAATTTGGAAAGAGTCGTGACATGATGAAAATCGTGGGACATTGAAATATAGAACATAGACTTTGTTTACAAATATTTTCAAGTATTCCAACCACTAGTAAGATACATGACTATTTATTTGTGGTAGTTAACATTATCAACAAGATCAACATTCGTATGCCTTGTAAAAACACCATCAAGTGACAAGAAGCACAAAACATGTTCTTTGAATAAGTTTGGGTGCACTTTGAGATACCCAAGAGCATCATCTCAGATAGGGATACCATATTTCTTAGTGCATTATGGACTACACTTTGGGAGAATATGGACACAAAGATTAAGAGATCTACTACATTCCATCCATAGACATATGGGAAATCAAAAGTATTCAATAGGAATTTGGTGCATCTTTTGAGGGGCTACAATCAAAAGCATATAAAGACTTGGGGTGAAAAATTGATCTACATACAACACTCTTATAAAAGATAAGTCCAAACTTCCATTGGAAATTTCCCCTTTGAAACTTTTTTTTGGGTATATACCACCCTCACCTCTATATTTTGTTTATGGTCAACAAGGGGGAATGAGAGAAGAAGTCATGGATGAAACATTAAGAGATGAACAATTCATTGGTAAGATTAGGAAAATATATTTACATGTAGATGAAGCACTTAATAGGTCACAGGAAAAGTACACGGAAATACATGACAAACACAAGGTTGAGAAAACATTTAGGGTGGGATATCAAGTATGGTTGCACTTGAATAAGGAAATAATATTAGGTCTTGGTAATAATATCAAGGAATTACGACATGATACTTTTGAAGTGTTGGCAAGGGCAGGAGACACTTCCTACATACTCACTCTGTCCCCATATATGTGCATTTATTGAGTAGCAAATATGAAAAATACGAAACTCTATTAAACTTCCATGTTGTACTAGGAACTTGAGTAAGTATTACCTTTTATAAAGGACTTAGCACTATAGATTCAAGCATAGTTAGTAGAAAAAATAGTTTTACAGAAGAATTTTCAAACAACTAGGTGAGTACATTATGAACTCTGGTAGGTGGGGTTGAAAGGAAAACCCCTAGGAAAGGATAAATTGTACTCCAAGAAGAAGGTAGAGGAAAGATAAAATATTTTGGCGGCCAAAATCCTCCAAAAATTGGGAGGTGTGTTTCAAAATGGACCAATATATAATTTTTCATCTATTTGGGTGCTTACTAGGTGGAGAGATTAGATGAATTGGCATGTAGGGACCATTTTAGGGGTAGGCCTCACTTTGCACATTTGGGATCCAAAACATTCTAAGATATGTTTGAGGTTCTAAACAATGTTTTTTGGGGTTAAGAGATAATCTCATAAGAATTTCCCCTTGACTTGATTCTACACTCAGATACCTTTCCAACGGTCCAAGAATCGCTTCAAACATAGTTTGTATGAAGAAGTTATGCCTAAATCAAGTTCACCTATATGGTTGACAATATAAGTACCATGTGGATTACACATAAACTTTCATTTATCACACATGCAGATCTAGTCACAAATGGAATTTTAATAACATTCTAGAAGGTCCCAAATCCTAACCCTAATAGGTAGTTGGGGCATGAAAAAACATAAAAAAATTAACCCTATATGACTATCAACCTATGTTAGATATCACGTTGTTAGGGAAAGAAGGGGTTTCATTTTTTCATGTTATTGTATTTTTCCATATATGAGAAACAACACAAGAATGGGTACTAGAAAATAAAAGAGGAAGGATGATATTTTGTAGTATCCAATTTAGCCGTAGAGTCATAGGTAACTCCATATAGAGTACCACTTTCTTTGTATTTTCATTATATATTAAAGAGCAAGGAAAATTCCTAAATGTTTGTTGGGTTTTTCCAGGGTAAACGTTTTGTTATTGTATGGATTGTATATGTCTTTTCTCTAGTTATTTGTTTTTCAATTCTATGTATTTAGCATACAATGGATATACGCTAATAAAAATAAATAAGTTGTAAGATTCGTTGTGATCACTAGTAGAAAAAGTGAGATAAATGACAAAAAGAACTACACAAAATTGCATCTAAATGGCTAAATTTAGTCATGTGACTAATAGTCATTTATTTCCAGTCACTTATAACCCAACTAAATACATGACTAAAATTGTTAGTCATTTATTGATTGTTCTTATTGATCAGTTTGGTCATATATTTAGTCACTGATTGATGTTAACTAGTCATTTTTTAGTCATTGATTGTTGTTAACTAGTCATTTATTTAGTCATTGATTGTTGTTAACTAGTCATTTATTTAGTCATTGCTTGTGGCTAACTTGTCATTAAGTGGAATCAACTGATCATTTATTTAGTCATTGATTGTTGTTAATTGGTCATTCATTTAGTTATTTATGGTTGTTAACTAGGAATTTAATTAGTCATTGATTTATATAGATGGGGAATGCAGGAATCGAACCACCAACATCTCTCTTGTAAGGAAGGTGCTCTTCCATTGAGCTAGTATCCTTTATGAATTGAGGAATATAGATACTTTGTATTTTATATTAGTTATCACTGCTTTATATTTAATATTCATATTCATATTATTATTTCAAGTAAATAAGATAAGATAAAGTTTGAAACTAAGATTATTTTCCTCCCAACATCTGACAATTAGATAATATCTAGAACATGAACTCTTAGGGAACTTTATATCATCTTCCTTCAAGGATTCCCCCACAACTTCTTAGATAACATAATTTGGCGAATTTCACATTAAATGTGCACAAAAAGTAAACACCAAAAATATATTTCAAATTACCAAAAGTTGGCATAAATAAGGATTGGATCCACATAATAATAGTGTTACCACCTAAGTTGTACTTAGTGGTTTTTTATCAAGAGAGCCTGGTGAACCGGACAAAGATGATTTGTTCGGACTTCAAAAGACCTTCGGAAGTGCTTTTGGGAAGTGCTTGTTGTACTATATCACATGTTCATACCCCACAGGGGAGTTATAATAAGATGTTCTATAATGATAGTGTCTGTAAAAGACTCGGTCTCTTAGACTTTATTTTTCAATCCGATCAACCCAGGGTGTTTATTCCCTTGGTTATTATTGGTTGTTGAATAAACGACTAATAATTTCTGAGTTTTTCACTCAATACCTCCAAAGTTGGGGTGGTCGGCTTAGCACTTAGGCCTATTGAGGTTATTAGAGTCTATGTATCAATGTATAAACATGTTAGGCATCATGGTCGAGTCATATGAAAATGTCTAAGTCCCCCTAGGTGGTCAGCTTAGCACTTAGGCCTATTGAGGTTATTAGAGTCTATGTATCAATGTATAAACATGCTAGGCATCATGGTCGAGTCATATGAACATGTGGGCTCTTCTGGAAGCTATGCAGTTGATGATTCAGTCAGTAGGTCGATGTGTCAGCTCAATCAGCCCTCCGATTGACAGGTAGACTCAGTGGAAGCTCAGTTTAGCTTTAGATCAGTCATTGATGGACTCTCCTTCAGCTGCAGTTTTCTATCTCCTTGGGATTTGCACCCCCTCTAGGCTGGGGTTTCAATTTTTTGTATAAATAAAGCATGGTTTCCTCCTCTCCAAGCTAGCTAGAGTTGGATTGAGGAGCTATTGATGTTGTAATAATATGTAATATCTTTTGCTATTGGAATAAAGTGAAGCTTTGGAGGCTAAAATTTTGTAATGCTCTTATATGTGTCGAATTAACATTGTCTTGCAGCTTTTTGTTACCGATGTCTTTCTCTCAATTTCTGCATCTAAATCCTGTCTGGCCTGAATGATTTAGTTGAATCAATAGGAGTATAGTTGGGCAAGTGATATTACTTGTTTTTCAATATCTCATAGTATATATGTTTGAAGATTAAATTATACATGTTTAAATAAGTTTATTTGCATGTAATCCCTCTCTTTTTTAATATATCTCTATCCAGATCTCATAAGGTTTTTGTGCAGGATTGTTTGTTAGTTTTCAGGTAGCAGGGGTTGGACGAACTATGGATCTAGCTTGAATCCACTGGACATCCGACTGTTTTGTGAAGGCATTTTCTCTCGGCATTCCACTAACCTGTCTTTTTTGCAGATCCATTCCAGCAACAAGCGCTCTTCTGTTCCTCTTCCTCCTTCAAATTTCTTAAAACCAGTCTGGTTACTTGTTTTGCAACTTTAGAATTTTTTAGATCTATCAATTTCAGAATTCATTTTACATAGATCCTGCTGCCTTAAATATCATAAAATAGATCTCATTCCTAAAGAAATTTTACAAGCATTCTAGATCTAGTTTTAGGGAAAATTGTCATTTTTCAAGGCTATGAAAGTAGATCTAAATCTTGTTGAATGCATGGTTGTTTCCTTAGAATTTGAAAATTTATATTCATCAATTTAAGTTCTTCATATTGGATTCCCCAAATTCAGGCCAAGATCACAAGGAAATCTTGCTTTCCTTGGTTCTTTTTCCGCTTCTTTAAAAACTAGTTTTAACTTAGAATTTTTTGGGTAAAAAATTTGTTCATCCAAAATTACTTTCAAAGTACTTTTGGGCATATTTAAATGTGATAATCTTGCTGTTTTTTAGTAGGTGTAATAGAAATGAGGAGGAGGTGCTGTCCGGAAAGTATTTTTAGACCATTCGAAACCCCCTAGGGGGTCTTTGTCTTCCCAAAATTTCCAAAATTTTGCAATTTGTAAACCTTTGGTCTCATTCCGTATAAGGAACAAGTGGATTAATTTCAGTTTGTTGATATTGTAATTTCTGCTAATAAAAAGAAAAGTATTTTCGAATAGGCTCTTTCGAGCCTATTAACCTTCCCCCCTAGGGGGATTCGTATCCGTGTCATTTTTTTTTATATTTTTTCATATTTTTTCAATCTAGTGTAGTTCTAATCTGTAGGATTGTATACTTTGATAATATTTTGCATTATTCCATATTTTCAATTCAAAAGTAATCATACTACTTACCCCACGACTTCCCGAGTAACCCGCAAGGGGAAAGAGATGTGTGGTAGGACTAATTAGAAAATCAATGTTGTGTATATCTGATTCAATTTTCTTTAATTGTTTTAATAATCATAATAAAATCAACCCCTCCTTGATTCCCTGATTGATGTCCACTTGGACTGAAAGAGGTTCCTGGAGGGTTTTCTTTTTAATAAGAACACCTCTCTTAAATATTTACTAAAAATAAAAAAGACTCCAGTGTGTATGCTCTGTACTTGGCTGTAGTTCGTTTGATCAGTCAAGCTACATCAAAATCACTTCAGTGACTAGATTAATTAGTCTTCACCTCCCAAATTGACAAACCATCAAGCGAAAATCCAACGCCTCGAACAAACTGTAAGTGGTGGAAAAATACCCAAAGGAGTGGGAACAACTGTAAAGTCACCTCGAAGTGTAAATTTGAGCATATAGATCTATAGACAAATACACAACTCACAAGGTGGATCTCACAATTTACTTAGAAATTGAAGAATGAAACAGTGCAAAAAGGCTTGCAGATGTGAATGCTTTCATTAATCAAAAAGGTAATCCGATGATAATTATAATCAAGTAAAATGGCTTTAATAGCCACATTAAATTCGAATCCACATGAGGAAATTTGAATTGATAGACTCTACTTGACTGTAGGTAACTAAGACCTTGTCTAAATCACTATTGGAAGACTCAGTAGTTAACTGACCTTGTCTAAACCATAACCGGAGTTCATCGGAGCTCTAAAACACAACTCAAGTGTTACATTCAGTGTTGACTAAGGTTAAATGACTGTGGTAAGTGAGAAATGCGCCCCACATGTGTGCAGTCAAGTAAAACTAGCGCTAACTGAATGCAGAGGACTAGAAATGAATGTAACTGACTCCTAACTTAGCTTGACTAGTCATTAACTGAAGTGAACTGACCTTGGTTGGTTTCGACACTCCGAGTGGCTTCCTAAATTGTAGGGATTGGTCTAGGAGGCTCCTAAACTGATGCAATCAAGTGCAATCAGTGGCAGTGAGCTTCAATTAGTGTTCCCCGCACTTTAGTAACTGAAACATGTGCCCCAATTAGGTCAAGTGGACCCAATGGTGTTAATGACTATAAATAGATTGGATGGACTCCCGATTTAGACATGACTCCCAATTTAGACATATGACTGAATTTGGAAAAGGGAGGATTAATAATCCTAACACAAGGCACCGATCTCTGTCACACCCTGATGGGTGCGTTATAAACAACAGTCTTCAAGACTCCATTCTAGCCCACAAACACCTTGCAGGTAGCCATGAAAGTTCACTTTTTGACATACTCCAAGTACCCCTTGGGTATATCTGGAGTCTTTTTTTCGCCTAATTTAATTCATTCAAATTCCACATTAATTTAAAATCTACCAAGAGACATTTGCAAAACATTCTTTCAAGCGCATGCAAGCACATTATTTTCTCCATTGACTCCATTTCAGGCACTGGTGATTTATTTGATCAATTATTTCGATTATATATATATTGAGTGTCATTGCTGTGCTTATCTCCTATAAATCTTGCATCTTGTTATCTTTTGTTTCCACTGGTTAATTTCAAAACTCCTAAACAACTTAATCAATATAACATCATCACACTAAGTAATTAGCCTTAGTAATTTAATAGGGTCTACCCCCTTGGCTTTTTTAGGAGTTAGCCTGAATGAAGGAGTCAAGAACAAGGTGACAGCCTTGACTCGAGACTTGCCCCCAAGGACACACAAAGTGGCTTGAAGATTTATGCCATGTAACCTAGGTGTGTGAAAGGTGGCAACACTTTTTGGTGCCGTTGCCGAGGACAAATATTTTTATTCTTGGAGTAGGAATTTTGTTTTCTTCTTTTTTGTTTTTGCTTTGTTTGATGAATTCTTAGAGTAGATCTTTAATTTTCATCTGGCAACTCTACTGACTTTTTTTTTAGTTTTTTTATTTTTACAAAGAAAATCAAAGAATATTTTTGTGAGAGTTCTTAAATGTATATTTTTATTCTCACATGGTGACTCCATTGAAGGGATAAAACCCTTGTTTCTCACAAAACATTTTTGAGATCAATTGTGTGTAGGTGATCCCACGTAGCAGTAAAATTTAAAGCTCAACTCCATTTTTCAGTTCGAGACAGTCTCCATGATCACTTATTCTTGATATGGATATTAAAAGAATAGAAATTGTTGCTAGAGTTTCCTGTGATTATCCTTCCATTGATTTCTACAGGATCCCTGGATTTCCTAATCATCTCGTTAGTGAAATGACATCTACTTCCCTTCCAGGATTTTGGGGAGATGATAAAGATCACTCAGCCAAATCCATGTTATGATTTTTCTGTCACATATGAGTTAAAACAACATTCAACATGAGGATCATATGATGGTGGTGTTTGCTCATTCTCTGCAAGGGAACGCTTCATGTTGGCTTCATGAGTGTTTTCCTGAGAAATCTATTACGTCCCTTGCAAAATTCTTCGAAATATTTTTGAAGCAATGGCATTATGATGGGAATGATATTAAATTATTCGGTGCTAAATCATTCATTAAGACCAATTTGAAGTAAATCTTTCCTTGGAAAGAGTTTCATATGGAATATCCTGAGATATGGAGTAGCAACATGGTGTACAACACCCAACATTCAGAAATCCATTATGATTCCATTGAGTCTATGCATGAAGAGCCATTAGTTGAAAAAATTGTTGAAGACCCTCCTCATGTAACATCAACAGAGAATAGTAATGATTGGGAACACTTTCATGATTATTTTAGTGATGATGATCACATTTGTACTCTAGATCTACCTAAGGATAAAACCATTGCAGAATCTTATAGTGAAACTTATGGTGAAAATCGTAATGTGCATAATGGGACTCCTACATGTTCTCCATATAATGATGACAGTCTAGAAGGTTTACTGCCTTGTGACCATTTTTCTGAAGAAGATGAATATGAAAATGAGGACAAGTATAACTTGGAGCATGATACAAGTGACAAAGACTTCCTTATATCCGACAAAGATGTTGAAGAGGAGTCCTGGACATTCATGGAAAATCTAGTCTATGAGGAAAATGATGAACCAAAAACCTTTGATGGTTTTATTGATTCTCCTATCTATAGCATATCTAAAGGAGAGAGCATGGACCTTGTGGCCTTGGGAAATTTTGATATGGAAAAGGAGCATGCAGTTTATCCATATGATCAATCTGAGCCATATATAAGTATTAGTAATGAAGACAAAGAGAAATTGATATCAACAATGGGGAATCCATCACATCTGACATAGATGGTGGTGATGACTATTGGAATTTTTGTGAATATCTTATTGAGAATCCCATATATGCTATATCCAGAAAGGGGAGTGTCTATTTAGAAATTTGTGGAAGTCCAATCTACTATACTTCCATAGAGCGAAGTGTGGATTTGGAGACCTGGGAAAATCCTAGTATGGAAAAGCAACATTCAAAACTCTTATATGATCATTCGGAGTCATATCATGCAGAGCTGCACAAAGGTATCAATAATGAAGACATTGAGAAGTAGTGTTGTGAAAAGATAGATGTGATGTAGTCAATGGAATTTCAGTCTCAACTATCATCTTCACATATAGAGTTTCCTTATGATTTGGAGTTGCTTGGGGCTTATACAATGAGTTATCATCTGGTAAGCCTTGATGATCAGTATGATGGTGTAGTCAATATTCCTCATCATTCCGATTTGTACATCAACACTATCCAGTCATGGATAGAAGCAGCCTGCGCAAGCACCTACCAGTTTGGGAAGAAGTTTGACGACATTATTCATGCCTATGATTTCTTATCTAGCCCACCCATTTCGGATCATCACGCAGGTTTGCATTTTCTAACTAAAGTATCTTTACTTTGGCCAGTGACCAAAGACAAGGCAAATATTCTTTATGTTAATAAAATGCTTAGGTGGTTACATTGGATTTTTTATTACACTTAACCCTTTTTTATATCATGCTTAGAGTAGGAAAATAAGCTCCTTAAAAGAGAGCATTTACTTTCTGCATTTCTATTTTTTTCTTAGCTATAATAAAAAAAAAATTCATTAGTTAGTTACATTTTTTTTGTTTAAATAAATCAGCTAATGGTTCATTTGGTTTTTTATAAATCTTGTGCTATTGAGGTTTTCTTGTCAAGTTGAGATGTTTTTACAGGGTGTAAAAACCAGAGATTTCGGTGTTCTCGTATCCTCTCCTTGCCTTAAGACCAAATCGGGCACACGTCCCGCAGATGGAGCCAGATGTTACCACCTAAGTTGTACTTATTGGTTTTTTATAAAGAGAGCCCGGTGAACCGGACAAATATGATTTGTTCAGACTTTAGACTGACTTTAGAAGACCTTCGGAAGTGCTTCTGGGAAGTTCTTGTTGTATTATATCACATGTTCATACCCCATGGGGGAGCTGTAATAAGATGTTCTAGAATGATAGTGTATGTAAAAGACTCGGTCTCTTAGAATTTATTTGTCAATATGATCATACCAAGGTGCTTTTTCCCTTGGTTATTATTGGTTTTTGAATAAACGACTGATAATTTCTGAGTTTTTCACACAATACCTCCAAACTTGGGGTGGTCGGCTTAGCATTTAGGCCTATTGAGGTTATTAGAGTCTATGTGTCAATATATGAAAATGCTAGGAATCATGGTCGAGTCATATGAACATGTCTAAGTCCCCCTAGGTTTTTTATTTTTTTTATTTTTTAAGTTTTTTAAATTTTAATTTTTCTACAAAAACTTAGGCTATTTTTTAGTAGTCTAATTGGAAAATTTGGTTTTGTAATAAAAGTGGCCCAAATAATCATTTTCAGACATGGGGGTTCTCATTTTCAAGCTTAGAGCACCATGTAAACCCATAGACCCACTTTTTCTTAGTTTTGAGTGATTTTCCATCACTCAGGTCAGAAAGCCCCAAAAAATCAAGTATTGATTATTTTAATTAGTAAATTGTTGAATAATGGAGCAAATCCAAAATCCTAGATCAATGGATTCTCAACCGAATTGATTGAAATCAGTATCATGGGCACCAGATTAACCAGAGATTGAACTTCAGCCTCCTTTATGAAGGGGGTAATCAAGGAAGATCCAGAATTGAACTTCAACCTCCTTTATGGGGAATTGCACCCTCTCTCTCTCCTCCACACGTGTGGGCTCTTCTAGAAGCTTTGTGGTTGATGATTCAGTCAGCAGGTTGATGTGTCAGCTCAATCGACCCTCCGATTGATAGTTAGACTCAGTGGAAGCTCATTTAAGCTTTAGATCAGGCATTGATGGACTCTCCTTCAGCTCCAGTTGTCTATCTCCTCAGTGGAAGCTCATTTAAGCTTTAGATCAGGCATTGATGGACTCTCCTTCAGCTCCAGTTGTCTATCTCCTTGGGATTTGTGCCCCCTCTGGGATGGGGTTTCAATTTTTTATATAAATAAAACATGGTTGCCTCCTCTCCAAGCTAGTTAGAGTTGGATTGAGGAGCTATTGCTGTTGTAATATTGTGTAATATCTTTTGCTATTGGAATAAAGTTAAGATTTGGAGGCTAAAACGATGTAATGCTCTTATATGTGTGGAATTAACATTGTCTTGCAGCTTTCTGTTACTAGTGTCTTTCTCTCAATTTATGCATCTAAATCATGTCTGGCCTGAATGATTCAGCTGAATCAATAGGAGTATAGATGGGCAAGTAAAATTACTTATTTTTCAATATCTCATAGTATATATGTTTGAATATTCATATTATAAATGTTTAAATAAGTTTATTTGCATGTAATCCCTCTCTTTTTTCATATATCTCTATCCAGATCTCATAAGGTTTTTGTGCAGGATTGTTTCTTAGTTTTCAAGTAGCAGGGGTTGGACCAACTATGGATCTAGCTTGAATCCACTAGGAATATGACTATTTTGTGAAGGCATTGTCCCTCGGCATTCCACTAACTAGTCTTTTTTGCAGATCCATTCCAGCAACAAGCGCTCTTCTGTTCCTCTTCCTCCTTCAAATTTATTAAAATCAGTCTGGTTACTTGTTTTGCAGCTTTAGAATTATTTAGATCTATCAATTTCAGAATTCATTTTACATAGATCTTGCTTCCTTAAATATCATAAACTAGATCTCATTCCTAAAGAAATTTTACAAGCATTCTAGATCTAGTTTTAGGGAAAATTGTCATTTTTCAAGGCCATGAAAGTAGATCTAAAGCTTGTTGAATGTATGGTTGTTTCCTTAGAATATGAAAATTTATATTCAGTAATTAAATTGATTCATATTGGCTTCCCCAAAAGCAGGCCAAGATCCTAAGGAAAGCTTTCTTTCCTTGGTTCTTTTTCCGCTTCTTTAAAAACTAGTTTTAACTTAGAATTTTTGGGTAAAACATTTGTTCATCCAAAATTACTTTTAACTGTGATAATATTGCTGGTTTTTAGTAGGTGTAACATAAACGAGGAGTAGGTGCTGTTCGGAAAGCATTTTTGGACCATTTGAAACCCCCCAAGGGGTCTTTGTCTTCCCAAAATTTAAAAAGTTTGCAATTTGTAAACCTTTGGTCTCATTCCGTATAAGGACCAAGTGGATTAATTTTAGTTTTCTTATATTGTAATTGCTGCTAATAAAATGAAAATTCTTTTTGAAGAGGCTCTTTCGATCCTATTCACTTCCGTGTCATTTTTTTTACATTTTTTCATCTTTTTTCAATCTATTGTAGTTCTAATATGCAAGATTGTATACTTTGATAATATTTTACATTATTCCATATTTTCATTTCAAAAGTAATCATACTACTTACCCCACAACCTCCCGAGTGACCCTCAAGGGGAAAGAGATGTGTGGCAGGACTAATTAGAAAACCGGTGTTGTGTATCTCTGATTCCATTTTCTTTAATTGTTTTAATAATCATAATAAAAATCAACCTCTCCTTGATTCCCCAATTGATGTCCACTTGGACCGAAATTGGTTCCTAGAGGGTTTTCTTTTTAATAAGAACACCTCTCTTAAAAATTTACTAAAAATAACAAAGACTCCAGTGTGTATGCTCTATACTTGGATGTGGTTCGTCTGATCAGTCAAGTTGCATCAAAAGCACTTGAGTGACTAGATTAATTAGTCTTCACCTCCCAAATTGACAAATCATCAGGAGAAAATCCAATGCCTTGAACAAACTATAAGCGGTGGCAAAATACCCAAAAGAGTGGGAACAACTCGAAAGTGACCTCCAGGTGCTGATCACTGTCACACCTTGACGGGTGCGTTATGAACAACAGTCTCTGAGAGTCCATTCCATCCCACAAACACCTTGCGGGTAGCTGTGAAAGTTCACTTTTGGACATACTCCAAGTACCCCTCGGGTATATCTGGAGTCTCCTTTTCGCCTAATTTAATTCATTCACATTCTACATTAATTTAAAATCTACCAAGAGACATTTGCAAAACATTCTTTCAAGCGCATGCAAGCACATTATTTTCTCTGTTGACTCCATTTAAGGCACTGATGATTTATTTGATCAATTCTTTCGATTATATATATATTGAGTGTCATTGTTGTGCTTATCTGCTTTAAATATTGCATCTTGTTATCTTTTGTTTCCACTGGTTAATTTCAAAACTCCTAAACAACTTAATAAATATAACATCATCACACTAAGTAATTATCCTTAGTAATTTAATAGGGTCTACCCTCCTTGGCTTCGTTAGGAGTTAGCCTAAACAGAGGAATCAAGAACAAGGTGATAGCCTTGACTCGAGACTTTCCCCCAAGGACACATCGAGTGGCTTGAGATTTATGCCATGTAACCCAGGTGTGTGTAAGGTGGAAACAAATAGGAATTCAATTAATCACTTGACACTAGTATAAAAACATATTACAATGTTATCGATTTCCATCGACTTCATCTCAAACATTATTCACCCCAATTTCAAATATCAAGATGCATTCAAAGGAGGGAACCACTAGACCATCATGATATCCATAATAGTTCATGACATGGCCAAGATTCAATCCTATGTTATGGAGACCTATGTATGCTGATTCCTATAGAATTTTCTACCAAAGTGTGTTTCAATTGAAATTATATCTAGCTACATTCTCAATGATAATTACTAAAAAAGTTAGAAACTTAATGATGGAATCAATCGGTGAGTAACATTATCCAGATACATGGAAATGGGCATACAAGATGTTGACTGTTACATGCTTATATGGTCTACTTTCATGCAAACATGACATTTTCAATTGAAAGCATATTTTCATTTTGAAATTTGGCCACACAAATAGTTTATAAAATGGAGAAGAAACTATTTATCTCATTGGTCCATTTTCATGAAATTTGATTTTCACTTCATGTTAAAGCTTGCAAAGATAATAAAGTTGGTACGTAGTGTTGGCACAAAATTATATGCTCTAAAATTATTGATAGAGATCAAGTGATATAAGAATTTTTTTTTTAATAATGTTCTCTAAACATAAAAGTCATCACCGTTCAATAGCATAAATCCATTAATCATACAATGTCCGAAGTTTAAAACTTTTCAAGTTATTCATAAATCAATGTAAAGCTAAAGTAGTGGTAGAAACTATGTTGTTTAAAACAATAGGAGATTAATAAGGTTGCATATACTTGCATGTAGGGAACGTTTAACATCAAGTATCCAAAGAGGTAGATCCACTTGGCTCTTGGAGCTTCCTTTGAAGAAATTTTTCCAAAGAAAAAATCTTATTTGTGGAAATTGGCCCACCCGAATGAGCAACTCTTCACAGACCCTAGCAACAAAACCTATTTTTCCCTAGTAAAAATCACAAAACATATATAATATTAACATTTTAACATCACAGATTTTACCACAATTTTTTTTGTCTAAACAAAAAAGTAGACATTATTAAAACTAATTCACCAACATCCAAAATCTTCAAAGTATACATATATTATAGTAACATTACCCTTTACACTTACTACATTGACATTTATCATCTCAATAAAAACAAAAGGAAACACTTAAAAACTACCTTGAAATAAGGGCACTACTTGTGTAATGTCCCCATTTTAAATAATTGCATAGCAGGAAAATTCCACCAATCCTACTAGTTCCCTAGGTTGGGTGGAAACATTGGAAAGTTAATAAGGGAGCAAATAAATGGTGTTTAGACATTAGAAGGAATAAATATTTATTTAATGGATTTAATTAAATTAATTCAAGTGAAAAATGAAATGGCTATGGAGAATGGAGACACATGGAGACTATGGGGCCCACTCAAGCTAGAATTCCTCTGTTAAATAGCATCCTCCTCTTGCAATCTCGAATCTATGGGAAGACTAATGTTTTTTGATGGATTATAAGGTTAATATACTTGTCCATATACTTCATAGGTATAATTTGGAATGAATTGTAACTTAAATGGGGTGAGGAAGAGCCAAATGAGAGTTTCATGGACACTTAGTTAGATTCCCCTTACATTTATGACATCTATGACACCAATGATGGAGATTCTATGACACTTATGACACAAGTCAGATATGAAGGATGACATATGACATATATGGCATGTCAGGTCGAAATATACCATCTAATAGATCTCTCATGTGAGTTTGGGAAGCTCAATGGGCTCCTACTCAAATTTGGGGAAGGTGGAAGGCTAGGAAAGAGGGGACACATGTCAATTCATGAGCACACACCCTAATTAGACTTGGATTGAGTTCGTGGATGGATTGGGAAACTTATAAGGCTAATTAATTTTATAAAATACAGGAATAAACCAATATAATGGCCTTTTGATCATTTGTGAAATTTCTTGTTGTGAAGAGAGAGAGCTAGTGGATGACTAGTTCATGCCTTGGCCAATTCTGAGGGTGAAAGATTATCATCCTAGTTGGTGTTGGGAGAGGCCACTTAGGTATTTCAAGGAGCTTCAATGGATTCTCATTTACAGGTGAAAGCTACAACATCTCATGGATACATCAAATTTCATCTTGTTCTTCCTTTCATCTCAAGTTTTCTCACCATATTTCAGCTCCATGGAGTGAGGCGCACTTGGTGAGCTATTCATCTATTTGAGGGAGATTATCTTTCTTAAGTATTTTGTATTATGATTTAAATTATATTTTATTTAATCTCAGAAATATCTCAGGTCAAAAGGCTAAGAAATCTCATGTATTATTGCTCAATAATGAAGAAACAATGCCTTTTACCCACTACCTTGTTGTAAACTCTTGTAATCTTGATGAATTCGAATGGATGTGTAAAATATTTATGATTTATAAATGAATGGAATGTAATTAAATCATATCATGGGTTTCATGTTCATTAACTTATAACTTGTGGTGATTGGGTCGAATTTTATAATCATTGGAGCAAACTATACCTAATTTCCCCAAGGGTCCAAAACTAGTTTTTTGTATTTGATTGAAAGAAGTGATAATAGCCATGGGAGATCGATTGGTTATGAATATTAGTCTCTGATAATGTATTCTACACATACCCTTATTCTATTTCATAATTCTAGTGGTTTTCTTCACATTTGGGGAGCCATTTCTACCACTTACTGCGGGGGATTTGAGCCCAAAATTGCCAATAAAATCCTCTATCTTGTTCAGAATTTAGTACAGACTTGCAGAAGTGTTTGGAGGGCCATAATACATCCATAAACATAATAATTAAGTTATTATATAATTCATACACCTTATCTGAATATTTGGAAGCAATTGGGATGATTTGGAGACCAAGACACTAAAACTAGTCAAGAGCCAAAATTGTGAAAAAAATGGAAAATTGGGCATTTTGGTAAAAAAATTTAAAAAGGGTTATTAAAGTGGTATTATAGAATGATATTGGCACCTGATGTGGTTTGATATTTGTGAGGACAATAATTTAGGTACCACTGTTATATATTGAAACCCAAAAGTGCGTTTGTTGAAGAGGAAACTATGACTAGGGATGAAAAGGCAACCTCATATGATGGTGAGGAGCTTATAAAAATTATGGAACCTATATTTGAAGACATGAATAAGAATATTATGAAAGGATTTGAATTTTTGTCTATCCAAATCTGGGAAAATATATATTTATTTTTAAGAAAACCAAGGGGGGAAATGCATCAACTTGCTTGAAGGAGCAAAAGGAGGAGACCCATGAACCACCTAGTTCTGAAATAGGTGAAGTAGAAGAAGTAGTTCATGAAGAGGATCGAAATTCACACCCAAGTGACTCTGAAAAATATGAAGAGACATCACAAGAGTATGAAGAAGTTTCTATTGAAAATACTGAATATGAACTTGAAGAGATCCAAACACTTGATGTGGTGGAAGAGAAACTTGAATTGTCTCTTGATGAAGGTTATGCAATTTTTAAAGAAGAGCATGATTCCTATACATTGGAACCAATATATGACAAAGGTTTCACACTTTTGAAGGAGCTACATGATACTACCCATGGGGATACTTCCCATGATGAAACTTCTGCACTTTTTGATCACCCAATGAGTTACTTCATTCTCCTACATCCTACAATTCCATGTTTTGCAGCATTAGTCTCAATGAATTATGGGTGAAAGGGTTCTTTTTGATGGCGCAACATGAGGAGTATGGAACTCCTAGATTTACTTTTTCTGTTGACATGGTTGGATCACATTCTTATTCAAATTTGCAGTATCATCCTTTGTTACTTTATGATGATACACACCTGCATGGATGCACCTATGATAGGCATTTGAGTCGCTTGAAGATTCATGGTTTTTCTTGCTCAACACTTGGTTCATTTGATGTTGGAGGAACTTTATCCAAAATTGGGGTGAATAGATTTATGATTGGAGAACAATTTTGTTTCCAGACACATACTTTGTTATATATTTATGATCCTCTCATTCATGAATGTATGGGTGAGACTTCTTTGAGTCATTTGAAGTCTCCTTGTTTCTCTTGCTCATTATTTGGTTCAGCTTTTAGTGGAGATTATTCATTCCCTTCTCGGATGAAATAATACATGGCTGAATATTTTGATGAATATCACATATTTTTGGAGAAGAATAATAGGACATGGGATCCTCACCTATGTCATTGGAGCAGATTTGATTGGTCACTTGAAGCTTGTATGGACTTGGAAAATAGTGGTCTACTTACTTGGAGGTATAAGAACTTTCATGACCTTTTGATGAGGCACATCCTTGATGTAATCTTTTGTTATCTTGTTATGTACTTTGATGATATATATTATGTACTCATGATGTTTGAAAGAATTCATACAAGAAAATGGGATCCCACAATTATGTTTCCTAATGGTATGGGTTGGAGAGCACTCTTAATTGTTGGACTGCAATACAAGCAACACCTAGAGATTGTGTTGAAAACTTTGCAAGAACAGACTTTGTATGCTAAGATGTCTAAATGTGAATTTTGGATGAAAGAACTATTATATCTTGGGCACATTATTGGGAAAGATGGAGTGAAAGTTCACATGGAAAATATCAGGTCTATCTTAGAATGGCCATCACCAAAAAACATCATAGAATTAAGAGGCTTCATTGGAATATGTACATACTATCATGAAGTTTGTGAAAGGGTTCTCCAAGTTGAATTCTCCACTCACTGATTTGAATAAGGAGGATGCTTTAAAGTGGAATAAAGAGGCTGAAAAGGCCTTCCAAAAAATTAAAGAGGTAATGACTAGTTGTCCCATACTTGCATTACCTGATTTTTCTAAGCCTTTTGTTGTTGAATGTGATGCCTCAGGTGGAGGAGTAGGGGTTGTCCTAAAGCAAGGGCAACACCCGATAGCCTTTGAGAGAAAAAAATTGCAGCCTCATGAAAATATTTACTCCATATATGACAAAGATATGTTGGCCATCATGCATGCCTTGGCCAAATTTTGACAATACTTGGTAGGAAACAAGTTTGTGGTGAAAACTGACCACAATAGTCTAAGACACTTCCTTACCCAAAAGGATCTAAATGAAAGGAAACAAAAGTGGGTAAGAAAGATACAAGATTATGATTTTGATATTGAATATGTGAAAGGAAAGAATAGCATTGTAGTAGATGCATTATCTCAAAGACCTTCTTTTTCTCTCATGGACATTACTAAAAATTGGAAAGACATGCTACTAGTTGAATATGCCAAAGATAAGTTTGCTCGTAATGTGTTAGATGGACTCATGGGAGATGATAACTACAGAATTTTGAATGGGCTGATATACTATAAGGGAAGAATTTCTTTGGTTCGATATTCAGAGCTTAAGTACAAAGTTTTGTAGGAAGCACATGATTCCCCACTAGCAGGCCATCCGGTGATCTTCAAAGCCTATAGGAAACTAAGGCAAAGGTTCTATTGGAAGGGGCTGAAGGAATATTTTCAGAATTATGTGAATGAATTTAAGGTATGTCAGAAAAACAAATCATAACTCACACACCCAGTTGGTTTATTACAACCATTTCCCATTTTGGAGCAAAAATGGGACAGTATATCGATGGATTTCATCACCGGTTTGCCCAAATATTTGGGCAAGGATTGAATATATGTGGTAGTGGATATCTTGACTAGGTTTGCTCATTTATTTTCTTTTACGTCATATTTTAGTGCTGTGCAAGTGGATGACCTTTCTTTCAAAGAAATCTTTAGATTGCATGGGCTCCCCAAGAGGATTGTGAGTGATAGAGATGGTAGATTAATGAGTGCTTTTTGGTAAGAAATTTTTAGATTGGTGGGCACTCAGTTGAATCCAAGTACAAGAAACCATCCCCAAACTGATGAAAAAATATATAGGGTGAATAAATGGTTGGAAGGGTACCTCCGAAACTATGTGGGAGAACAACAAAAAGCTTGGACAAAATGGCTACACTTGGGTGAGTTTTGCTACAACACCACCTTTCACATGTCAATAGGGATGTCTCCTTTCATATCATTATATGATTATGATGCACTTACATTTTCTGATATGATATTTGTTGATAGTAGAGCTCCAAAAGCTAAATATTGGGTGGAAGAAAGCCAAGAAATTTTAAAGCTTTTAAAAGACAATTTGCAGGTTGCCCAAAATCAGCAAAAACAATATGCAGATAAACATAGAGAGGAAAGGAACTTTCAGGTTGATTATTTAGTGTATTTGAGGTTTAATCTATACAAAGAAACATCTCTCAAAAGGGATGGAGCAGAAAATCTAAAGCCAAGATACTATGGGACCTACAAGGTAATTCAGAAGATTAGAGAAGTAGCACATGAGTTGGAACTTCTAGAAGGGATTAAAATTCAGAATGTATTTCATGTTTCATGTCTCAAGAAAGATATTGGTCAAAAAGTTTTCATTTCATATACACTGCCTCCTTTGTATGATGAAGGAAAACTCACACTTATTCCGGAAAAGGTTTTGAAGACAAGGGAGAGAAGCTTGAGGAGCAGAACAATCAAAGAATACTTGGTGTAGTGGAAGGATCTACCAAGTGAATATGCCACATGGAAAGAGGAGAATATTTTGCAGCATCCAAATCTGAAATTTCTGAGGAAAAGTAATATTGGGTGGGGAGGACTGTAATGTCACCATTTTCAATAATTACATAGCAGGAAGATTCCATCAATCCTACTAGTTTCGTAGGTTGGGTGGAAACATTGGAAAGTTAATAAGGGAGATAATAAATGGTCTTTAGACATTAGAAGGAATAAATATTTATTTAATGGAGTTAATTAAATTAATGCAAGTGAAAAATGAAATGTCTATGGATAATGGAGACACATGGAGACTATGGGGCCCACTCAAACTAGAATTCCTATGTTAAATGGCATCCTCCTCTTGCTATCTCGAATCTATAGAAAGCCTAATGTCCATATAATTCATAGGTTGAATTTGGGATTAATTGTAACTTACATGGGGAGAGGAAGAGCCAAACGGGAGTTTCATGGACACTTGGCTAGATTCCCCTTACATTTATGACATCTATGACACCAATGATGGAGATTCTATGACAATTATGACACAAGTCAGATATGAAGGCTGAAATATGACATATATGACATGTAAAGTATAAATATACCATCCAGTAGAGCTTTCATGTGAGTTTTGGAAGCTCAATGGGCTCCTACTCAAATTTGGGGAAGGTGGAATGCTAGGAAAGAGGGGACACATGTCAATTCATGAGCACACACCCTAATTCGACTTGGATTGAGTTTGTGGATGGATTAGGAAACTTAGAAGGCTAAGGAATTTTATAAAATACAGGAAGAAACCAAGAGAATGGACTTTTTATAATTTGTGAAATTTATTGTTTTGAAGAGAGAGAGCTAGTGGATGACTAGTTCATGCCTTAGCCAATTTCGAGGGTGAAAGTTCCCATCCTAATTGGTGTTGGGAGAGGCCACTCAGGTATTTAAAGGATCTTCAATGGAGTCTTATTTATAGGTGCAATCTACAGCAGCTTGTCTACACATCAAATTTCATCTTGTTCTTCCTTTCATCTCAATTTTTCTCACCATATTTCAGCTTCATGGAGTGAGGCGCACTTGGTGAGCTATTCATCTATTTAAGGGAGATTCTCTTTCTTCAGTATTTTGTATTATGATGTAAAATATATTTTATTTAATTTCATAAATATCTCAGGTCGAAAGGCCAAGAAATATCATGTAGTATTGCTCAATAATGAAGAAACAGTGCAATTTCCCCACTACCCTGCTATAAACTCTTGTAATCTTGATGAATTCGAATGGATATGTAAAATATTGATGATTTATGAATGAATGGAATGTTATTGAAGAATATTATGGGTTTCATGTTCATTAACTGATAATTTTTGGCCATTGGGTCGAATTGCATAACCATTGGAAAAAACTACACCTCATTTCCCCAAGGGTCCAAAACTAGTTTTTTATATTTGATTGAAGGAAGTGATAACAGCCATGGGAGGTCGATTGGTTATGAATATGAGTCTCTTAAAATGTATTATATACATCACCTACTTTAATTTCATAATTCTAGTGGGTTTCTTCACATTTGTGGAGCCATTTCTACCACTTACCCAAGGGGGATTTGAGCCCAAAATTGCCAATGAAATCCTCTATCTTGTTCAGAATTTAGTACAGACTTGAAAAATTGTTTGGAGGGCCATAATACATCCCTGAAAATAATAATTAAGTTATTATATGATTCATACACCTTCTCTAAATATTTGGAATCAATTGGGCTGATTTGGAGACCAAGACACTAAAACTAGTCAAGAGCCAAAATTGTGAAAAAATTGGAAAATTGGGTATTTTGGTAAAAAAATTAAAAAAGGGTCATTACAAATTGCTTCTTATTTAGAGCACGCATCCATTGAGTATTCTCACACATCATTTCATAGTCATGCAAACTATATAAAAACAACCATTTCATTAGGTTTTGTAAACTTCGATATACTATCCATCCATGCTTTGCCCTTATATTGAAAAAAAAACATAGTTTAGATTAACCTTCACTAGAATAGACAAAGTGGAGTAGGGTGTGTATAGTATAGAAAAGAATAACATATTAGCCACAACCAATTCGTTATTTCCATTTTTCTTTAATTCCATTTAAACATTGGCTTCAACAAGCTTATATCTCTACAATTGTCATTTAGAGAAATTCAAGTAACCAACAACTCTCATAGGTAAGCACTACTTTTATCTTACAATCAACATGTGCTATTATTGGGAGATTGCATATTTTCTTGAGGAAGAGGTTGTACTATTTTAGGATAAAATCATTGTTTTTATTTTAAAAAGAGCACTAAACTATGATATCCATTTATTGTATGAAATCACTTGTTGCATGAAATCAAGTTAAAGGTATGGCATTGAGAATCAACACAAATGAGGCGATGGTTAACATATATGGTGACATTCTTTCATTTTTACCTTTATTAGAGACATGTATATATAACATTAAGACCCCAGAAGAAGCAGGTCATCACCCAGGAATAGAGAATCATTTCATGGCCCTTCGAGTGGATGAAGTACAAACTCATGTTGTACTCAAGAAGTTAGGTAGGAAGAGTCCATATCTTGTACTAATATATGGAAAGTACAATTTGGTCAAATTATTGGGCAACTATGTGGATAAAGTAAGAAATATACAATAGTTTCGGGCATATCTTATCCTCAAGACAACCATAATTAATGATTTAATGAGAAATTTTAGCAACCCGTGTGGTTGGATGCAGAACTCGAAATACCATCTTTCCCCTTCCATCAACACTTTCTAATCGGTTTATGTATGCATGCGATTTCTCTCCATGTGCCATCAACCTAGTTAATAATCACAAAGATTAAGTGCATTTGTGTATGATGCAACTGTAGATGACCTTACAACTGAAATTCCTTGAGCTTCAGTTGACATTGTGACCTTGTGTCACATGAGAACATCTCCCAGGAATTGCAACATATTAGACATGTTCTAAATCCAAATGGACATGCACTTCTGTAAGAATATGCTACAAGTGACCTTTCATAGGAAAAATTTACCAACAAGGAACAAAAGATCAATTATAATCTCTATGTTATAGGTGATTGGACTGTAGCATTTTACTTTTATGAAGAAGCCTAAACAACATTTTTATAAAGAATGGATTTTGATAATATCTATGTTAGAAGGGATTGAACTCAAGCATATTACTTTTATAAAGAATAATTGACAACCTTTTGATAAAAAATGGCTTTATTTCTAAGAAAATTGAAGTCGCTTTAAAAGAGTAGAGAATCTCCAAAGGATTGGTGATTGATTGGCGTTAGATTCAAGGAGATTTTTTCTTCAATGTTGGCATTACCACTTCTCGTTTAAACATTAATAAGAATAAACATGGGATGGTGCGATTTACCCAGAACTTGTCATAGGTTTTGCTTAATGTTTTCCTCGGAGTTCAAAATTTGGTAAATTTCAAAGCCTGCCATTGAAATCATCAAACTTTATATTAAATTTTGGCATCCGTTGTAGAAACTCAAGATTTCTAAGAGATATAGAAGATGGGGGCCATAATGCACGAAGAAGATTTTGATAATATATATGTTAGAAGGGATTGAACTCAAGCAGATTACTTTTCGAAAGAATAATTGACAACATTTTGATAAAAAATGGCTTTATTTCTAAGAAAATTGAAGTCGCTTTAAAAGAGTAGAGAATCTCCAAAGGATTGGGGATGGATTGGCGTTGGATTCAAGGAGAATTTTTCTTCAATGTTGGCACTACCACTTCTCATTTAAACATTAGTAAGAATAAACATGGGATGGTGCGATTTACCGAGAACTTGTCATAGGTTTTGCTTAATTTTTTCGTTGGTAAATTTCAAAGCCTGCCATTGAAATCATCAAAATTTATATTAAATTTTGGCATCCGGTGTAGAAACTCAAGATTTCTAAGAGATATAGAAGATGGAGGCCATAATGCACTAAGAATATTATAACTCTAACATGTTAAGTGGATGTGATGCCAAGTTAATGAAGAATATAAAGATATGTACAATACACAAGAATATAAAGAAAATACAATATCCCATATGTATGTTTCATTACCTACCTCCTAAACATGCCTTATATTCTCCTCAATGGATTCCATACTTTCTCTCTTACTTATGTTGCTAAATTAACTATTTCTAAGATATGCACTAGCTAAAAAAACCATAATGCAATGAGCAACTTATGACACTAACCTCATAAGAGGATGTGGTGTTGAGTCATTGGAGATCATAAATATATGTGCAATATATAAGAATATACAATAAAATACCATTGTCCATGGGACTATATCATCACCTAGCTCCTAGATCCATCCTATATTCTCATTAGTGCCTCTGTGATACATTCTCCCTTTGCTTCCACTGCTAAACGAATATAGATCCATATAAATTCAGTTCTACAAAGCGTTGAGAGGGATCCAATATAAAAACATTTCACCACTAAACTAAAACACACATCCCTCTCACCACTATGTTACATCACACTGATGTATGCAATTTGTTTTATGGGATAGATAAACAACTCCCCCCACTTGGGCTCCACTATGCCCTCTCACCACCAGGGATAATTTTAAGGAACCATACTTATTTAAAAATGTATAAATGTTGGAGAATCTAACCAATTCTTAGAACACCAACTATAAAATGTTTGGCAATACTTTTCAAAAAATATTTCAACTTCCAAGGATTTTATATTGTTTATATAATAATTTGGTGATTTTTAGGGTGAAATTTTTTTACCCCATCAAAACTAGGCGAAAAAGGGCTTCAATAAATGCAAAATGACGAATATTGTTTTGGAGAAAAACATGAAAAATAGACCATTGGCTAAATTTCTCCCCTAAAATTATCCCTGCTCACTAGTATGCTATATCACATTAATTTATGCATCATTGACAAACATACACTTCCCCCACCCGAGCTGTAGAAATGTGCCTTCTTGACGGAATCAACTATGCCTAAATACCTATCACTCCAAAAACATTGTTCATGTGTCCCTGAAATTCTGTAAAATCAATGGAAAACTTCATTGAACATTATTTTTCTTAGCAAAAATTTCCAAAATTCCATTGTTAACAATATGAAAAAGAATTGGGTGACTTTGCTTGGGACAACAATGGAAAATTGTTATCTCTTATGGGAATGTAATAATCTTAATATGCCTTCCCTATTCCCAGATTATAAATTATGACTTCTATTGAGAACAATAAGGTCCATAACGTTTTAATGTTTGATGCAAGCTTTGACACTAATAGGATTTAGTTATTAGATAATAGAAATGGTAGCACTGAAGATTCTAGGATGCCTTTGTGAAGGTATAAGAGTCAAGAATATTATCACATTGATACCACCCTCCATATATTTAGGTTGTCCATATAAATATTTAAACATGTAGATCTATTCCTTTGCAATGTAGACATGATAGTGGCAAAGAACCCAGTTTTGAGCAATATAAGTCACAATATTTGAGCACACAATTTCTCTTGATTGGAATAAAAAGTTTTATTCAGTGATTGAATGTTAATGAAGTCAAAATATGATCTAGGATACTAAATAACATGCTTACCTAGGATGGAATATTTTCAAATGACACAACGAACAAATTTGGATAGCTCAAATTTTGTCTTATAGTTTATATTCTAAACATGTGATATTATTCATATCTAGGCAGATGGAGATTGAAATAGTTTCACTTCCACTAAAATATTAGGGTGCACAATTTCCTTTTGAAATTGTATAGTCTCAGCATTGGAAATATATAACTTTGAATATGATTTTCTCAAATTTGGTAACAAATACCTACATAGATAGGTTGTATTGAAAATAAGGCATAAGCTATAAATTCTATGATGTTTCTTATTTTCCTATTCATGCTTATTTGTATGATAGAAAATATACTCTTGACTCCATCCCTGAAGATTTTTCACAAATGATAATAGTAGGAGGGAAGCAAATACTTAATCATGTTGGGAATAACAAAGGTCCTTGGAGCATATTGTAATTTTTCACATGTTGTGTGACACAATTTTACACTTGGACGCATGCAGGCAGGATGGACTGATGCATCAACAATTGATTTCCACACAACATAAACAAATCATCAAAACTATAATTGATATTTATCACAACAAGGGCATAAAATCAAGTGGTTAGGACTAGGAGGAACTATCCTCAACACAACTTTAGGATCACAAACATTTACCTAACTTAAATTGGCAAGAAAGTCACCATGAAAAATGAGTGAAGATCTTGACTCATCTTGGGAAAAACTAAGCAAGTATAAAAATGTAAAAAATTACAGATATGTTTAGTGAGAAAAATATAAAATACACTTTTTTTGTAGGTCAAGTCAAACTTGTTGATCCAATCATACTTGTATATTTAAAATAAAAAAATCCCTAATCAGTGACAATAGAAGTTCCACTCATAGCTAGAAAAGTGATGCAATGGAATTAACAAACACTAAATTCATTAGTGAAAATGGAATCCCTTCATTTCAAAGCATAAAATATGATCTAAGTCCTAACTCTTACCAATTTCTGACATTCATAATACAAAACTTACCTGTCATTATAGAAATATCCTATAGTAGGACCTTTCTTCTAGCACCAAATCCTAGAGATTTTATAGAAACAACTTTTACTATTCCATGCAATTTACTAACAACCAACATAGCCAATGTTTTCCCTAAAATATATTCAACAATAATAAGTAGGGGAACATTCAACTACGTTGTATTTTCAAGTAAAGTAATAATATCTTTAATTGTAGTAATTTTCTGGTTAGTGACTAAAACTATAGCATTTTCAAACTCCACAAGCAACTTTTCCTTGTTTGTAACAAACTGGGGAGATATATAACCCCTATCAATTTGCACCACAATCACACTTCTAATTGTTACAAAAACCTAACAAAAAGGCATCTTGGTAAGACTAGTTTAGTGTTGTATAATCTCCATGCTTACCTCCAATCACTCCTCAACAGTAATAGTGGTTTCAAAAGGAAAAGAAGACTCTATAGAGAGAACACCATAAAGCCCAACTTTTTCTAAAACATCAACAATCATAGTTCCTACGAAATCATCATTTTCAACAAATATCGAAGCCACAACTACATAATGAAATTTGATTTGTTAAGAGTGCACTAGTTTAAATCACAACAATGTTCCATAGTTTTGACAGAAATATCATTCAACACAACCTTTCTTACAAACCTTTAATGTCCTCCCATACTTTATAGATCTAGAATTCCTCTTTAGATCCTCAATAAGTCCCTACATAGTTTTATCAATCCCCCTTTTCAAGGAAACTGAATTGGCTCTTGAGTTGACATTTAATAGTTCTATCCTAATAATTTCCTGTATTAGAACAAAGGTAGTTGTTGTATGACCACCTTCTAAATCATTGGTATTACTTGCAACCTACAATTTTTTAAAACTTGCTCGGGATCAATTTACTAATGAGAAATTCGAAAGGGGAATTCATTATCCAATTTTCCTCGTATGTTAAAGAAAAATATGGAACTTGGAATCTGATAAACATTAGTAACCTCTTGGATCAAAGAAACTCTTGCATTTTCCATTGCATTAGGAAGTTCAATCACATGAGCAATTGCAACTCCATCATTAATATCTTTTGGAATTCCAAACTCATCTAATAGAACATGATGACCTACATAGAACCCTAAAGTGGATGAGTTAATGCTTATATAAATAGAATGAAATGAAAATAAGAAAACAAACATTAAGTAGAAAACTTGTTTGTTATTATTAAATAAATAAGAACAATATCAGATGCAATATAACAAAACAATGATATTAAAGTTGTTCCATGCAAATTTCCTTGAAAAAATGGCCCTTGAAGAGAATACAACAAGCTCTTCTTAGCAATTTATTTGGATAATATGGATCATAACATTTTTGCAAAGAAAAATGGAAATACAACCATATTATTTTATTAAATTCCAATGATTGATGACATAAGTAGGTAAATGGGACTAAAACATACATCCAACATGAATACAATGTGGGATTGTGAAAGAAGCTAGTGGATAATGCTAAAAGAAAAATAGAAAAAATGGAGGGAAAAAAGGTAAAACGAGAGAAGAAGAAAAGGTTGCTAGAGGAACAAGTGTTTTGCAGGAATTATTAGATATGTTTGTTACAAAGGAAAATAATGTCTACAAGTTGATTTTTGCTAGAGGGGCAATAAGAAATGTTAAATTAAATCATTTACCATATTAATTTAACCATAAATTATATAGAAATAATCTTGATCAATCTACCTTCAATGGATTTCTAATGATATTTTATTACTACGTAGAAATACACACACACAGACACACACAGAGAAACAAAAACAAACCTTTGGGACTTTTTTGGTACCTAAATCTGATAGTTCTTTCCTCAAGCTTCTCAGGAAACATACCTACCAAATAGCTTATAGATTGGTAGGCATGGTGAAAGATTCCAACATGTCATTACATGAGATGGTTAAATATATTAGAGAAACTTGATAATTCAATTATGAACAATGGATTCAAATCCCACTTGAATGTTGATAGTGAAAGAATGTGTTATGGGGATTTTGACCTATGGTTCAACTCACCAAGAGCTAGAAAATTCTCTTTTTTGAGGTTCAAAAAAAATTGGCATCCTAACAAACAATCAGAACATCAACTATTTTCTAATGATTAAAAATACATTACGCCAATAGGTGGGGGCACATTGTGTAATACCCTCACTCCCCATTTAATAACCTCTTTCATTATCATCCTTATCTTTTGGGCATTTTTCTCTTGTTTTCTTAGAACGTTTTGTAGGAGTATGATTTATCCCATTTGGTAGTAGTAATATTTACCTAAGTGACTCTTTACATGAGCTAAAAGGACGAGCAAAATTTTTTGTTGAGATTACATATGGTAGATCTAGTACAAGGTTTTCACACTTTTCAAAATGATTTATTATGTTTTCAACACCTAGTTTCACCATCAAATCATGATCAAGTCACTCACATTATTCATATGCAATCACTTTCAGATATCATAAATACAGAGATTGAGTTATTATATAAACATTTATTTTCATAACCTAGACAACAAAAAGGAGAAGAAAATACTAAATTTCTACAACAAACAACAAGTAGATCATCCTGTGTGGGTTACGAAGTTGCACCACTTTCTCTCCCCACTGGTGCACTGTCACATAAGGGTTTGTTGAATCTCTATTGTAACACAACAAATACAATTCTTTCTCAAGAACAACCATGTTTTGACAAAATGAACATGGATTCACATAGAATAAAAAAAACATTATATTTTAGAAGGGCAATCATGAGGGCGTTGTTCCACATAAAAAAATAGAGTAGAAATGAAGGACCAAGTTTTTCCCTAATTATCTTTGAAGCACAAGTTTTGATCTCATGAGTGTTTTGAATACCCCTTTGGAAGATTCTTGTTGGACATATATATGAAAATAATTGCTAGCCCCCCATTGATTTCATAGAGATCGAATGAGTCCAAATGTCACAGAAATTCAACCATTTTGAAAGGGTGTCTTAGAGACTAGGTATCCCTCTGAGATATCAGAGAGATTAGAATCCATACCTGAAGCCAAACGATGGGAGAAAAGTAGAAAAAAACTCCATGATATGTGCTCTTAAGTGAGATGAGAAAATATGCAGAACCTCTGTAATGGAAGATAATAGAAAATTTGAACTAAAGCAAAAAAATCCCAATTTCTTTTCTATTGGGAAGAAAACTCCAATTTATGTTCTATAAATTTTTCATTCTCACCGACCATGGAAATTTGATTTTTAAAAAATGAGTTAATATTATCATATTATATATAATATATTGTACAATAAAAACATATTAAAAAAATATTGTATTAATATCAAAAACATATTAAAAAACATATTATTATCATTAAAACATATGAATATTAATATCAATACTAATATTAATATTAACATTAATATGTAGACCCATTGTTGCTTTTTCTAACAATAGATTAACAAATGACTTGATATTGGAAACCATATAGGGCGCTACATATATAATAAAAACTAATATATATTTCAATATCTAAGTTATCAAATATTAGCTTATATGAGTATTTAGTTATTTTTTAGTCAATAAGGGTATTTAGTCTTTTTTAGTCATTTGTAATTGTGTGCCTAAGTATTTTGTATACGATGACTAAAATAGTCATTTTATTTAGTAATTTTTAGTTGTCTTTCTCTAATTTAGTATTTTTAGCTTAAAAACAATCAACTGACTAACTTGTTTAGTCACATAGTCATTTATCTCACTTTTTCTTCTAGTGGATGAACTGTTCCAGTGGAATATCCATGGAAGTTTACAAATCATATTGGTATAAGAAAAATTTTCTTTGGAATTTTTTGGAAAATCACAGGATAGTGGAGGTATAAAGAAAAGGTCTTTAAAACCTATCCATGGTGAATGAGTATGGTGAAGGAGTGACGAACAAGTATGAGCAGTGATTTACAATGTTGGAAATACATATTGTTGATATCACACGCAACATGTTAATCCTCATGAAGGATCTGTTAGAGAAAACTAACCCTCTCCATATCATCATTCTCCTACTTAGTGACTTAGGACATGATTTCATAACTCTAGCGGGAGAAACCCCATTCAATTTGACCACTTGAGTGACCCTAGAACTTCTTTGAAGCTCTTAATGGCCTAACCTTTGATTTTTAGAAATATTGAATTCTATTTCGACATATCAGGGAAAATTTCTTCAATTAGGGTTTATTTTCGTTGATTTTGGGGACCACATTGCAAGTTAGAGTTCTAGAGTGAATGTGAATTTACTCCATTGTTCAGGGACTCCATGTACCTTTTTTTAAGCTAGTATGGGATAGTAACGCACTCCTTAAGTGTTTTTAGGGATTTTCTCCTCATGCATATGCATTCACTCAGCTGCATGTGCATGCACTTAGTTGCATGTGCCTCATTTAGTTCACATTAGGTTTAGGAATTCATGAGTCATTTTAACTCATCTTGAAGAGTATGCATGGATAACTAAGGGTCTCTCACTCTAGTTAAGCTTGCCTCACTATATTCTCATGCACTGTGGGAGTAATTTGTATTGCCTCCTTATTCATTGAAGCGTGATGTGATATAACTTTATCTCATATTTTGTACTCCTCCTTTGTGTAATGATTAATGTTTAACACATTTATTGCATGAATTTTATTTTGATGATATCTTTCACAATATTCCTAGTTTAATATCTAGATCTATATGCTCAAATTTTGCATGGTACCAAAGCTATAGGGTTGCTAAATAGTTGGTATACTAGTTTTATAGGGATCTACTATTATTGAAGGTTGAATGAGGCCCCAAAAGCTTCACAACATATACCCTACAGACATATTCATATCCATTAACATGATGAAAGAGTCCTTGGAAGCTTCACAACATATGGACTACAAGGACATACACACATTTGTCACTAGTAGAATTTAGGAAAATAAATGTGTAGGTGACTAAGAAAGTTAGTCACAATAGTGTTTTAAAGCTAAATAGTACTAAATTTGAGAAAACAACTAAAAATGACTAATTTAGCCATGGGATAAAAAAATTGACTAGATAATAAGTGACACAACTAAAATTTACTAAATCGTTGAATTAGTCCAAACATAATTAATATTTTCTCTAGAGATGATATAACCCACTGACCCATGAACGTGTTTGATGTAGATCGCTAAGGGAAATTATACACATATATTATACATATATCTAGCTAATTATAATTCGTAATCTAATCAAGCTTTGATGTAGGTTGTCCAATGAAAATGAAAATTGCATTTTTGACAATGAAATTTTACAATTTAGTAAATTTTAACACTGCAAATGGGCCCATGTTAGCTCTCATTTCTCACACATGCAGAGCTAGTTAAGTGTGGACTTTAAAAAATATATAAAAGGTACAAAACCCTAACCCTACTCGTGAGTTGGGCATGCAAAAACCCTAAAATTAACCCTAGCTGTCTATCTGGCTATGTTAGATACCACATTGTTAGAAAAATAAGAGGTTACATTATTTTGATGATATTGTCTTGTTCCATAGATGAGAAACAACATGCGAGTGGATATTAGAGTGGAATAGAGGGAGGAGGAGATCCTTTAGTAACCATTTTGGCCACAAAGTCATAGGTAACTCCATAGAGATTACCATTTTCTTTGTATTTGCATTCGATATGAAAAATCAAGGCATAGTCCTCACTTTTGGATGAGTTTTTCTCAATAGTGGGTTTTCTCATGATAAATATTGTATTATTGCTTGGATTATGTATTTATTTGCTCTAGTTATTTGTCTTTCACTTCCAATTATTTAGCATTCACTTCTAGTTATTTCTTATTTAGCATTTAATACCTCTTTACTAGTAATTGTTTTTTCACATAAAATTAATAATTCCATCTTATTGAACCTATTGACTTAGTCATAGCCATTCAATTTCTTTTGATAGTTATCCAATGAAATATTTGGAAATGTTCTCCTATAATAAACTTAAGACAATAAATGAAACATATAAATACTTTCCATTTACAAGCTTAGATGTAAAGAAAAATGCATAACATTTAATAACAATAGTTTGCATATAAATATATATTCGAAAGTTTATCAATGATCGTCTTGTTGCAAAATGCTTTACAAATTTAGAAGTATGAGATTCTCTTGACGATACTAGCATTATCTATTTAGAATATAAAATATCTATATAATGTATTGATGTACTGTAACACAATTAAAATAAATCAAGATAAGAATATTATGAGGTTTGAATCTTAAGTGACGACCAGAATTTAACAAATCATAGATTAATTTGAGATGGAAGAATACTCATATAGTATCATGTTTCAATTATCAATATACATACGTTGATATAATAACAACAACAAAAACAACAATAACAAAGAGATACTTTCCACAACTGACTTAGCAGACACATGGCCATGATGACAGGGCTCTACATGGCATACAGCAGGCACTGCCCAATGTCTAGATGACGCCACCCTTGCACACACACCCTCCTCCATTCAAACTGGAGGAGATCTCAATTCCCACCATGAGACATGTCCTTTCGGCAGTTAAAGCCTAGCATGATGAGGTAAGCACATTAATTGGTCAACCATTATGTGCCTTTGGTTCTGCGCTAGGGGGTTAATTTCTCTTCATCCTGCCAGCCTCCATTGTTTTTTCCTGCAATGCTCTGCTAACCTTCGGCAAGTCTCCTTCTGAAGCCTCCACTAGTGCTCTCCTTTGCTCCGCCACCTGCTACTCCTTCACCTTCTCCTCCCTGGTTTCCTGTGTTCAGCATGACGCCTCGACAACATGACATTCCCAGGAGGGGACGGGGCCGAGGATGTGTTATCAATCCTAGAGCGACGCCCTTCAATGCTCGGGCTAGATCTGAAGGCTTTGACGTTGAAGTGTCGTCTTCCCTGAGAACCATGATGGACGACTGGGAATATGAGCTCACCAACTCTCTCTCGGCTGCCAATCGTACTCCTGACCGTCAAAGGAATTATTGGGTGATGAATAAAAAATTTAACCCGCCTCATCTTGCGCTCTATAAACCTCCACGCCGCTCTAGAGGCTAATCCCCTTGGCTCTGTTGTTCTTGGTCCTTCTACTCCCTCATCTCCTCCTGTCCCTACTCCCTCCCTCGCCCCTGTCATTCTGGTCTCTTCCTCCACACTGGTCCTTATGGAAATCACCCCCTTCCTCCCCCACAACCTCAAAGGAAATTCATCTCTCCTACAGGGAAAACCACCAGCGTCATCGTTCCCAGGAAGACCGACCCCCTGTTGGTCAAGCAACACAGCTCTGATTCCAAGAATGGCTTGAGCAGCTCCAACAGCAGTGGCACCTCCAGCAACGAGGATCGTTCTAGTGATGAAGCAGACGACTCCAAAGGCCAAGAAGGGAAATTGGGTTTTGGTTTTGGCATGCCAATTATCGACAAACCCTTCACCAAATTGCAATTCCAGGTTTTTGGTTCAGTTCTTCTTCGATGGGTTGTTTTTCTGGGATAGTGGCCCTTCAGGGCATTATTTGTTAAGTTCGGCTTGATATTTTTGTGCAACAATCTTAAACTCGATTATGTATGGATTTGTTTTCCCTTTAAAAGGGAGGATCATCTTGACAGCTCCAGTCTGCCTCTCCCCTTCAAGTAGATGAGTATTTTTTTCTCTAATTTTGCTTATCTGCAAGATAGATATGCTGCTTTGTACTTCTATTTGTATCATTATTTCCTTTTAATAGAATAGATATAAACTTACCAAAAAAAAAAAAACATATAGATACTTTACTAGTACTAATAGGATAATGAACACTCTACCTTAAACCCTCTACAATATTGGGTAATGAAAGTTTTCATCAAAGATATGATAAAGATGTTGGTTGATGAAGCTTATTATTATTATTATCTAGATATAGATATAGAATTCATATTGCCAACATAAAATTATCCATCTTTGATTATAGTGAAGATTTCTAATCATAAAAGACTATGAATGAACAACCTTTTGTTGTGATTATTGAAAGACAAATCATCTAGAGAGTTACTTTCCAAACCAAATTGTTCTTAATACTAGCATAAATCCATTTTAAATTCAGATCTATCAAGCACTTAGAGGATCCAGTTTCTTGAGGTGTACATGTTTTTACGATTTGAATCCCACTTAGTACTTGATAGATCTGAGTTTAAAATGAATCTATGCTAGTTTTGTTTTTAATATTTTTTATTTATGTATGCTAGCCTAACTTGACTAACGTAACATGATCTCCCTCGTGCTGGGTTAGAAAGAAAAAGACCTAACTTCTCTACCTTGTATTCTTTAATAACATTTTAAATTCTTTTAGCAACAACATGAAGTAGAAAGAAAAAGACCTAACTTCTCTACCTTGTATTCTTTAATAACATTTTAAATTCTTTTAGCAACAACATGAAGTAGCTTATTTGTAAATATTTTGTGATGCTTAGGATCCAAGCTCCACATATCTTGAAAAAAAGGTTTTCATTGTTAAGTAGACCAAGAAGTTCTAGTGAAATGATAATCACTGATCCAATCAAGGCATTGGATTGCCGTTGTGCACCATCTCTCTTCTCTGTCATTTCCCAGAAATCATTGAGTTGGAGATGGATCATTGTATTCTGTCAAACTTGTATCTATCTTGTATCTGCAATTTCTCTGCCGTGTCTTTTGGACGAGGAAGCAGTTTCTCTTCCGCGTTTGAAGCGCTCCAAATTTATGACGCCCACTGTCGGCCATTGACCTCCACAAATTGCACTGAAGTCTTTCCATTACACATTCCATCCGACCTTGACCTTAACGAGTGACAATAAAGTCTTTTTGTTAGTCTAGTCTTCATGCGGGATCAACTGGGGCAATAATGCTTTGGCTCTAAAATACCTAAAGCCGATGAAATTTCAAAGATGGCATTAATGCAGCAGCCTCCTATTTATATAGCAACGCCGATTCTGTTACTGCCACAGCATACAACATAGTTTTTTGTACCCGTTTTCAATCCTGATAATCTTGCAGCCGTTGCAGTTCTCTTCTAACATGGGCAACACACGTCAGATGCTGTTCTTCCTCGCTTATTTTCTTGTTCTTGTTGTTGTTACAACCCAAGCTCCTTCACCGACCTCTTCTGCATCTCCAACTCCTCCGTCGTCTCCATCTCCAGCTATTTCACCTCTTCCCTCAGCTGGTGGGTTGCATAGAGGTTCTCTTATAGTGGGTGTGGCTCGTCTGCTTGTTTCTGTGGCTCTCTTTATTTTCTGGATGATGTGAAGGAGGCACCTGTCCTGTTGCATTGGGTTGGATATAATAATTTTATTACTTGGTTCATGTTTACTGTTTACTTGGTACACGAGTCTTCTAGCGTTAGATGGCTCAACCTTGCATGGGAATCTATATTCCAAATTGTTCGGAATGTAATGGGCTTATATGCTTAAGCTTGCATGGGAATCTAGATTCCAAATTGTTTGGAATGTAATGGGCTTATACCAAATTTGGCTCCTAGCTTTGGTTTCGTACTAAATAAAAAGCCACACACCATGGCGATATATGTAATGAATTTTTCTTCTTGATACTTATTAATATATGTCCAAATTAATTAATGTTATTTTTACATATAATTTTATTGATGTTATATTTTATTGGTTGTTATTTTGTATCATTTTTGAAGGTTTACTTATAATGATTTATTACTAAATTGTTGGTGTGGTAGTTATATATATTGTTTTAGTTGTGAATGAGTAAGTAATTTTACTAACTTCGCAAGCAAAAATCATTGTGTTATTACGAGACACCACTTTCTTGTGGTTATCTTTATTGGTATAATGATAATGGTGCGTTTGGGACTTATATGTTGCTATAAACCAATATTCATAACTAACATGAGATTCCTTATAAGAGTTAAGGTTTTAGCATTTGGTGACTATACCATATGCGAGATTTAAGTGGGTGGTAAATCCTAGGAAGTGAATCAATATGTAGATTTAATGAATAGATTAATTTTGTTCCTAATCTCTATAACTTTTTATTTTTTTAATGTTTATTTGTAACTATAATATATTTTAAATCTTGGATTAGTTATGATATTGATGTGTGCATGTTTATATCTTGTCATTTATTATTCATTGGGTAATTAAAGGTTTTATGTGAATACAACTCATGGCTATTTCTTTGTTGCATTTTAAATATTTTCCACGAATGTATAAAGAATTTGAGAAAGCTCATTGAAAAAAAAATGACAAATATATATCTAATGTCCACTAAAGGGAACAAGGGCTTTATATCTCATGCCTTAAGTTAGTCATGTAAAACTAAGTAGTATTAGTTCAATGAAATTAGGATTTCCAACAAACGATCTCAATATCATATTATAATTTTAACTGCAAAACTACATCAAAGTCATGATTGTTGGGGAAACCTCTCATCCTAAACTATAGAACAGATTAAAAGAAAGAATAAGGGAGCATTATTCCAAGAAGAAAGGTAGTGTCTTAAGACATTGTTGAAGCACTTAAGCACATCGCATCATGATCAAAACATCACGATGCATAATGAGCATGATAATCATCTCAAAGTGATATATTAGGGTCGCTTATTTCTAGTTTTCATATCTAATCAACTTCTTGAAAGTGAGGAAGATCTAGTCCACAAGTAGGGGTCTTGGTCCAAGCCATTTCCACAGAATCTGCAATGTCCCAAATTTTAGTCAGTTGTTTTAGTTGCAATGACCATGGTTGTTAGAACAATATTCCCATCATATGTATGCCATGGACCTTCATGTTGTTCTACCTAGTGTTATTTGGCTTCATCACGGGGGCTTCACTCAGGGAATCTCTGACATAGCACATTCAGGCATGGCATATGAAACAATACCCCTAATTTCAATAAATATTGGAAAATACCTCCCAAAATTGTTTTTTTAACCCCCTCCCAATATGCCTCCCCGATTTTTAAAAACCCCTATTTTCACTATATATTGTATGTATTCATTTTTTCATTTACATTTTTATACCCCTTTATATATCTACCTAGTATATTGACATGATACCCCTCTTATGACCCCACATGCATTCTATAATGTACCGTTCTTCTTTCGATGTATATTTTGGATGCACATTACTTCACCCACAATGAAATTATTCAATCGCATATCATTATGATTTGCGGCATCTAATGGTCTAATGAAGAGATGGGAGATCACTTCTTGTATGTTGCTAGAGCCAATGCACATAGTACAAAATGTAGATTCAATGTTGTTGGACCCCAATTGTTGACTAATCCTCTTGTGGTCTGGTTATACAAGTCCCTAGGGCCTGTAGCAAGCACTAGGAGGCTGACTAAGCCTCCCAAGGCCTGTAATAGGCAATAGTGGCTGGGTATCCAAGCCCCCAAGATCTTATAAAATGACCTTTGTCAATAAATATAGCATTTAAAAAGTGACTTTCTCCACTTGATTTGTAAGATCCAAGTAATGTGTTGTACTATAGGATAACAGGTTAAATCTTATATAATCACCAGAAAACTTCATGGCTATTTATGAATGAAAGTAATTTCCTGCTTTCTCTGCTTGTTTTGAGAGTAAAATATATGCCATCCTTCATATTTCAACACCTAATTGTAAAACATATGACTAAAATCTATCCTTTTAATTGATGAACAAAAACTATTCCCAATACTATCTTCTTATGATGTTTTCTCTGATGCATTGACCATAAACAATGAATGAAATGTTTATAACGATACAAATGAAGCCTTTATTCATTAATGGAATACATATTACTATATTTGTACTGCGTAAAAATGATCAAACAATATTAGATAATTTTATTGATATCCATGAGTGACCAAAGTAGGTCAATGGAATTGCACAGTGGATAATAGAACCGTCAACAAGACACAATAATAATGTGGAGTTCCATGGCTACTCCTATGTGAAAAAAGAAAGAAATTTAGAAGTACCAAGTGTCATGCAACACTAAAACAAACAATATAATAAATTACAACATTAAAAATCCCAAACCAATAGTAGATAATGTATATTTCTCTATCAAATAAAGAAGGAACTTTGAAAGGTTATGGATCCAACATCAATAAAGAAAACAATGTTTTTCTCTAACAATATAGTATGGATTATTCCGTGTATTTCATTATAAAAAATTATCCTTTTGGATCCGACATCATGAGGTATCTTAGAGTTCTTACAACTTTTTTAACTTCCTTATTTGACACTCTTAGAGAACCCCTCCTTGAAGCCTGTACAGCCGCATTGGTGACAAAGAACACCTACATTGACAAATGATATTCCCCTTCAAACACTCTTTGGACTAACATATGAAGGAAAATGGGAAAACAAAAGACACACAAATTCAAGTGCATATCAGCTCAACATGCTACAAGTATATTCAAGATAAAGACTCTACTCCAAATTCGAAATACAAAAAAAGAGGAAATACCTCATCATTTTTTATCAATCAATGCTTTCACAAAGGAATCAACTTCAATAAAATTTTGTGTAGAAAGAGCTAACCAATGCTTGACTTCCCTGTCAAGATTTGTTTCATTTTCCAAATTGATGGGCAGGTGCATGAGGGAGCAGGAAGTAGAGAACTATTTTAGCTACAAGCATACCAACAATTATATTAAAAATATAACAACAACATTTGAAAGAAACATTAATTGTCAATGCTAATAAAAGGGAAACTAGATTCATATATACCTTTCCCAACTATGATCTCAAGGCTTTCCAAAACACTCAATGCACACTCAATGATGCATTCAACTCAGTGGGCCAAATATTTCGACCATCAACTGCTTTGTTAGTTGGGAATACAACCTCCTTGATGAGGCTGAGAGTCATTTTTCCATGCACAAGATGAAGCCCAATAGAAGAGATACCCTTAGAGGAAGCAATGGTCCTGTAAAGAGAAAAGTTTCATAGCATAATATGTAGAGCATATATGAAATCAATTCTTCTAATAATAAAATACAAGCATAAGGAAGACTTAAAAAAAACTCATAAAGGAAAATAAGGTAGGCTCTTACTTGTAAGTCTCACTGGGTATATCAACAAAATAAGTTTTTATTAGCAGATTGACATCGAAGGATGCCCATTCCATGTAAGAGTATGCCTTCATAAATTCCTCCAATTTTATGAGCATCAAGGTCCATTACAAGAAATGATTCATCGAACTAAACCCAAGCTGCACCAGCTGCTAGACACTCGAACACAACTTCCCTGAATAAATTGGACGAATTTGACAAATTAGTTCTCTAGCTTCTTAAAACCTTTTTTTTACATTCTGTTAACTAGAATCTTGTAGCTCGTGAATGAAAGAACTGAATGTTTATCCATGCATCACTTCCGCTATTATCCATGTCTTTATATGAGATTATGTCTGATAGTTTTCAATGGATACTTAAGTCACTAATTCAAGAACATGACATAACTCTATGAGTTAACAAGCATAAAATCATAGTGAATTTATTATACCCCAAGGAGGGGCAGGATACCCTTATTTCTTCGGCATATTACGGTGGATAAATTTCCCTAAGGAGGTGACCATTTACCCATCTACAATACAGGTGATTACTAAGCTGCAAAAACACAACAGAAAAATTAAATTAAGTATTTTTCAGGGAATTGATGAAAATTTATCAAGTGACATGACGAATATATTCTAACTTGCAAAGAAAATACAAGCACCAACAACATATATTTATCTCTTATTCTCACAATTTAATCTTCTTTTTATCAGTTGGCCCACTGAAGAGAGGAGAAAGCGGACAACATTTAAAATTGAAGGGAAGAAGAACAATTAGCTTAAGTTTTCATGTTCAATACAACAAAGCCCTTTCCACCTACTTGATCATGAGCTCCATTTGAAATTTTTTATTTTATGAATGATAGATGTTATTGAGAAAGATAATAATACTAGTGCATTTCATATTCATTTATAAATGTTATCCAACTAAATACAAAGAAGAAAACAAGGAATTGTAGTTAGAGGCATAGAATCACTAGAAGACCTATGGGTGTTGGAGTAATCGTTGCTCAGCCTCCATATTTGGAATCTTCACTTCAATGTATTGACCTTTCAAAGGAAAAAATAAACGCATATCAACACAATAGTGACATAGAGATGTTGTAAAAAAACTAATAGGAATATGGAAAGGAAACAACCTTGACACTCAAATTAACATAGAATAGAAACAATACATTTACATCATTTGTCCAACATTAGTCCAATAAAAAGAAGTCACAATGGTTATCCAATATGTACAATCGTTTTACTAGTTTCTCTTTAGGAACTAATAATTTAGACATGATTGTTCAAATATTACTAGAAGACATCAATGCCCTATGTGTAGTTTGTAATATGTATGACTATATCAGGTCCCTTTCTGTTGGGGTATCTCTTAAATATCCATGCCTTACCAGTCCCTTTAGGAATATTATGAATGCAAATTTATCCACTTTCCATTCCGTCGTCTTGTATTAGATTTGTGCATTGGGATGCAACTAGAAGAAGAAACATGGACCAATTTTTTCAACATCGCATTGTTATTTTATCTTAGCAACAACCATATTCCTATTAAACTCCAGAAATAAATATTCCAAATGGTTTGAATCAACAAACAAACTCCATGTAATAAAGGGTGGATTCCAACTGTAAACTCTGATAAACTAAAGTTCAATGAGCATCATGAATATGACCCATCTTGTGTAGTATGCTAAAGACTTGCTATTGCTAATAGTCCCAAACCTAAATTTTAGGAGAGAAATAATTGCTTTTGAGAAAAATTTAGTTCATATTTGATAGATAATAGTGAAGAGGTATCAAACAACATTCTTCATACTACCTCACCCCTATTAAAATCCTAAAAAGAGAATTTCCCTACCTCAGGAACTAATGCTTCCTTGGATAGGAGATCTCAAGCAACAGAGCATTAAAACTTTGGAAATTTGGGTACTAGATCAATACTAGGCCAAGGGATGTGTCAAGATCCACTTTCAGATGAAATAGGTTCTGCGAGTTCAATTGGTCGAGTCTCGAGTACTGGTGTACAATATTGAAGTGATTGAGTACTTAGTTTGATGTCACACGAATTATTATAGAGTACGCGGTAAGTTCCATTTCCATAATGGGAAGGAATGAAAGTTTGTTTGGAAGTATGGGTTTCCAATGTGTTTGCATGTTCTTGTTAATATCTCATTAATGGTATTAGATTATTAGGGGTCTCAAGCAACAAAGAAATAAAACCTTGGAGCGGTCTCAAGCAACATAACAATAAAACTATCTTTTAATGAAAAACATCAAGGGGGTTGTAGGGAAGAACGAAGCTGCAATCCAATTCTTGATAGAATTCAGGCTCGTTCTCTATAAAATAAAACAGGATAGGGTTAATGGCCTTATCGAATACATTGGGCCTTTTTTTTCTCTGTCAGTCTCTTAGTTGAATGTGGTGTCCACTGGAATTCCTCCTATAGAAATTTCGATATCCTAGGGAATACATCCTCTAGTTGGCACACCAGTATCCTGAATGTGGCCCCCAATGGGTGCATTGAACCCCTGTGTGATCTGATCCTAAATTGATCTAGTTTCTTCTTCTCTTAGTGCTCGACTAGTTGACATGTGTGAGCATCTTTAATCATTTTTTATGTTTTTTTCTATTTTGGTTTGCATGTTCTATGTTTTGTCTTTTTGTATTGTAAATTGATTTAAATTTAAATTTAATTAATTATATGCCCAAAATTTCCATCATAGGATATTAACATTAGATTAAATTTAACACTAACGTTAGGTAAACTTTAACATTAACATTAGATACCCACTTAGGCCATCATTCCAACCCTCAAAACCCCAATTTCATTAAAGGAGGGACCAATAGGTTTCTAAAAATCATTTGCATGAGTCCTATGAGAAAATATATTGTATATAGGAGGGTTGACATGGATTTCCCAAGGAAAACTAGTGATCATATTGGTATTGTCCTTCATAAAAATTGTGTGCACATAAAACTCAAAACTTTGGTTTTGAAAGCAATTGGAGGTCTTTTAATTAAAATAATTCATTCAAGGATTGACAAGGAAACAAGCATACATAAAATAATCCTCCCAAATAACTAAATAGAGTGTATAAAAAAAAATTATATGCATATACACTTAAAAAGCAATTAGTAAGCAAAGCATATACCTATAGGAAAAAGCATTCTAAAATTCAAATTGTAAAGTGGAAACTTCTTGGAAACCCAATAGGTGGTTTCTTGAGGTTCATATATTTCATATTATAGATCTTAAATAGGAAAAGGAATTATTATTTCATAAATCCTTTTTTTAATATTTGGGATGCCAAAATTTCTAATGCATTTTCCACATGACTTAAAAAATAATTGATTGCTACAACAACCACTTCATCTACTAACATATATAACGATACATAAGTCAATCCCTGTTGGAAACCCCTTACCTTTTCCCTCTAGTTGATTGATATCTTGATAGGACTGATATGGTGGTGATTTGGATGATGGTGATGATGATGAGGATGATGTTGACGAAGATGAAGATGATCACGATGATGCTGATGATGCTGATGGTGATGACGACAATGATTGGGATGATGACAATGGTGATGATGATGGTAATCAAGACAATAACAATGAGACGTCCATGCTGAAAATTGATGGAAATAATGATTATGTAAGGACATGATGCATCCTTGAGTAAACCCTTCCATATTGTCAAGGCACGTTCCTAGTCTAACCATGTCAAATTTCAATGCATACAAGCACAATTTGAAGAAATTTCAATGTTGGGCCCATTCACTGCTCACTATCCGGGTTCAATGAAGATGATGTTGAAGAGGAAGATGATGAATATTACAAGGTTTATGCACCACTAGTGAGTATGGTGAATATTTTTTATTTCCCTAAGTTGATAACCATGCCATGATGTAAAATAAAATTATTGTCTGATAAAAAAAAATGGATTAAATTGTTTGCATCGGAGCAAGGCAAGAGTTATGATGTGATGAGGATTAAGCAATGACATGAGCCATCCTTGACTCTTGAATATGATCATGAATTTCATGTTGATGATGATGATGATGATGAGCTTCTCTTCGTTTTGAGAATAATTGCATTCTCTACTTAACAGGGACAAGCACGTGAAGTTGGAAGCTCATATGCCCCCCTCGCATCTCTCTCAATTCCTCTTAACCTAATTTGACATAATAAACAACTTTTAACATAAACCATAGAATATTGCATAAAATTGAAGTACAACATGTAATTAATCCATATAATTAGTAAATTATTTGAAGATAATAAAAGGAAGAAAAAATACATTATACTACATACCTTGTATATTTGATCATTTTGATATTCTTAATTTTCTTCTCCATCCAAATCAAAATATGATGTATCATCTACTTCTGAATTGACGATCAAATGATTAACCATATCAATATCATCATTGTTATCACTTTGAAATATATGATTTGGGTCAAGTTCTTCTGGTTATTCTTCTGTAGATACATTTGGTTCAAATTATTTAGATTCTTCGTCTGACATGACATATGCTACACCGTGCTCATTAACCTCTACATCATTTTGATCTTCTTCATTATCAAGTACTTCTTACTCTACATGATACTTTACAGGACTTCCTCTTGGATCACATCTAACAACAAATTATCAACTCGCTTTACCTGAAACCTCTGAGTAAAAGACCTATTCACATTGGATTGAAAGAACATAGGTATTTTTTCCTGGCTCAACCATCCTTGTATTAACAATGGAAAATACATTATTATATTCAATAATAGTTCTCTCAATATCACATTCATTCATTCGTAACCTACACCATTTGACGTCAAACAAAACTAATTTGAAGGATCCAAAGCCACACTCAATTATATCATCCAAATACCCATAATATCTATTTTTAGAGTCTTCTAAATGTATATCACTCCTAAAGGAAACACTAATGACCTGGAATACTGCAGTTTCCCATAATTATAAGGTTTCCTCCTTTCATCCAACTTTTTAATGCAAAATTTATGACCATTGCACCACATATCCTTGTGGTATTTCAACTACAATATGCTAGACACGTAAAAAATGCATTGTCAATTCATAAGCATATTATTATAACTTGGAAAGTATCGTGTGTAGAAAAGAAACAAAATGAACACATTACTATGATAAAACAAAAGTTAATGATCTTACATATTTAGCTTTTAAACCATATGCTAAATCAATTTTCCTCTACATAATATTAGTATCTTGACCAAGATGATCTCTTTTAACCAACGTAGACACCCCTTCCTATGATAACCTTCCATAATGTACTTGTTTACATCTTTCAATCCATATGTTCATCCAAACAATTTTTTTTTTGTAACTAGGGGAATTGGCAACTGGGGATGGGTTGGTACTCGCATGACACGGGGTCTAGGGATCTAATTCCACTACCACTATACCCCTAGGTGCATCCACAGGGCCCGATCCATGGCACACAGGTAAATTTGGGGGGTATTTGAACACGAGACCTTCCAATTACAACCAATTTCAACGATTCCACTTTACCACTTGCTCTGCTCCCCCACTAGCTTCATCCAATCAATATTAATAGTGATGTATAAATGTAGATAATCCCACTCTCTACCACTTATATGAAAAAATAATAATTCACCAAATATTACATATCATGCTAAAAATGTACGATATCGGAAAAACGTACAATATACCAATAATAAGTATGGTACACAAAAAAAAACTGAATTCAAATTTATTATAAATATCCACCATCTACTTACCTTTCATTTTACTCAATATACCTTTCCCCAACAGGTTCTCCCCTTGGAATTTGTTGATCAAATTCACATCCCAAGTGCACCCCACTTGCATATTTGATGCTAATAATGGAATATATTTAATAATATACGCCATGGATTGATATACCATATATCCCTACACCATATAACCCTCAAAATGTGCTCTTTTTCTTACCAAATCCTTCAATGATTTCAAGCACATCTCCACCATTCACATTGACCTTTCGTGTACATGTCTACACATTTCAATCTCCTCGGCTTGGTGTATGAGGTAGTTTTCTTGTGCATTGAAGAATGTCAAAGGTAGATAACTTTTTGTTTCAAACATTAGTTGAGGCATTCTTATCCTCCAATAATTTTTATCTTCTTTATGAATTTATTTTGATGACAACCATATATAAATTATGTAAGGAAATAACATGTTTCAACAAAAACGTTCTATACATTAGTTCAAGCAAAAAAAATGCCATTAAGTCGAAAAAAAATTGAACACATGTTTTCAATAAAAATCGCTACTTACCTCATGCATTTGTCAAGATCATATATAACTTGTTTGGCATTGTTTTCAAAGTTGTATGGGAAAGATAGAGGTAGGACATACTGTAACCATAAAAATAAATAATTATTTGTTTCAAAAGCAGGAAAAAAATAGAAAAGGAAAGTATACCAAATAAATATATAATATACCCAAACAATTACCTTAATGAAGTTATATCAATCATGATTTTTACCCCACTGTATTTTCCTTTCTTTGTTTAGATGCTATTAATGTTTGAAGAAAATCCTGCGCAAAACTTAATGTTTTGAATGACCTCTTTAACATCATTTATTTGTATCCCTATTAGTAACCAAGGAAGCCTATTTCAATATTCATCCCTATTTGAATGAATCACACTTTGTAATGCATTATTGGCTTCCTAAATGTCACTACAAATTTTGGAAATCTTTTCCTTGTCATGCCTACCATCCAAGATTCTCCATAATGCTTATGTTACATTCTTCCCGCTATGCATTGTATCAAACAAATGAATTGTTTGTTTGTCCTCATAGTAGGGAAAAATATTGAATTGTGTATGGGATAACTTTTCATTCATCGTGGAATCCCATTAATGCCTTGTCGACCTCCATGAAGGATAAAATAAATTACAACAATAATCCTCAACAAATACAACAATAATTGTCAATTATAGTAAACAAAATGAAATAACAATAATTATTACAAACAATAAAACATATATTATACATAGAAAATTTGTATACCTCGACGATTTCTATTATATTCCACCTTCCATAGGTAGGGAGTCATTCTTTGTGGTTTTGATCCAGTCTCTTCTTTCCCATTGAAAAAATGTTTTCAGTGGCTCGATACCAATGGTTCTTAGAGAGTAAGTATATATACTAATCAAACACTTCCTTTCCTAAACTTCTTGAACAACGAGATTTCATGTTACAAAAATGAAAGTCACATACCACAAAAATGTGTTAGCCCTAGGGAATCATGAATTTTCCATAAAAGTATTTCACATAATTGAAATTCCTTTTTCCATAGTGTCCTAGACACGTCATACATAGTGATTCCGCCCCATAACTAAAGCAACTCATTGATACAAGGCTCGATATATACATTCATATAGTTAACTTGGTACTTGCCTAATTTTTCAAAATACAAGTAATTACTAACATTTGTACATAATAGCAAATAAATAAGTACAATAATTTATGCAACAAACAAGAGAAATGAAATGTTCAGTTAAAAAAATTTGTAAACAAATACTTGGAACAATCATTGCCAACATTATGTTCTCCCGCTTTATTGACATCCAAGGAGGAATGTTATCATTGTTAACAAAAATTGGCCACACTAAGTAAATGTACTTGACCTCGCCAAATGGATTGACATCATCAGCTACCAATGAAATATGCTTAACGTTACAAGGTTCTTCTTTGAAAACTAACCATTTTTCCTTGATGTTCCTAAATGCAAAACCATCTGCAGGAATTTGAAGAACGCCATCTCCACTTTTGTTTAGTGCATGGTAATCCATAATATCTGCTATTCTTTCACACCTAAACAATCGCTTCAAATATGGTATTATGGGAATGCGACGAAGAACCTTGTGAGGCACCTATTTTGTTAGTTGATTGGTTTGATACCTACCGATATGACATTGTGGGAATTTTGTTTCTGAAACATATTGTCCTATTGTCCATAGTATATAATATGATAATTAGGACATACATGAATATCTTGATTCTCCATTCCAATATCTTTCATAATGACGGATAAATCTATGTATGTGATAGGTTGTTACATCTAAAATTGGCATCTATGCTCAATCCCCTGAAGTGGTATGGCCAAGACATATTTTGGAGAATATTTTTCCCAATCCTAGGATGTCTGACACACCTTGTCCCTTGACATAGGACATCAGACCCTCCCAACGCATTCTTCCTACTAAAAAAGTGTGTCAATCACACCTTTTCCCTCAAGACAAGGAGTGTCAGCACTACTTTCCCTTTTGTAGAGAGTGTCAGCACTGTTAAAAAGGAAAAAAATGAGGCTTCAAGAACCTTCTAGATGAAAGTCCTCATGGAGGATGATCCCAACTTCTTGGATTAGGTGGCACTTGATCTCCTATCCCCTATGGATCATTCCCTACCTTACTCCCAAAATATCTCAACCCCTTTGGGCTTTCCTTGGCCTAATTATACAAGTTTCCTCTCATGAGTGGAGAAGAAGAGAATACCAAGAGATCATCTTCATATTGTTGGAATCATAGTTGGTGTAGGAGGAAAGAGAGTGTCATTGTGAGTGAGGCTTGTAAATCCTGTAGAGTGTGTGTAAGAGTGATGTCGAAAGTATTGTGAGATTAAGGCTTTAACATCAAGGCTTCAGTTGTAGCTTCTTACTCTCTATATTTTCAATACAAACATGTTCTCCTTTTCCATAATTGATTTGTGTTAATATCAGTTTCTTATTACTCTTTTCATTGGCTATTAGTATAGATATTTGGATTGTCTTGTTGCTTTCACCATTTTGTCTTGTTCTTCATGTTATTTACAGTTACACTCGATCGCAAAGGATCTGTAAGGAAAGGACAACCTCTATTACTGAGTTAAGGAAAGCGTAAACATTGTTGTGGTTTTTTGTTCTAGATCTGCCTCATGCAGGATAAGGTAACAAAGTGTGTCCGCACTAGTTGAACTATTCTCAGTAACATAGGATATATATTTGAATCTAGTAACAGAAATTCACCTAACAATCTACAACATAAAAAATAATTAGTTAATGTAAAGAACATTGATTGTACTAAATATTGTAAAATAGAAATAAATTATAAAATTATCCCAATGTGATGAAACATACCTTAGAATCGGTGTCATACAATTGTCTGACAAACCATTTAAAACCTTTAATTTCATCAACAATAAATTAACAGAGAGAATATTTTCTCTTGATCCTTCATAAAGTGGTTGTTTTTCCTTGTCGAGTAGAGGTAGATCTTGAATATCATGAAAGTTGTCATCATCCATTTGAGTGAATGTTTCTTGAATCAATCTATTTGTCCCATTATCTTCAACTATTTTATCATCATATTCTTCCATAGGATCATTAACTTCAAGATCTTCAGAATTCACTCCATATTGTTCAGATTGTGAAACATTATATCTACTAGTACTTGGCACATTCTCTGACGCTAGACATCTAGGGGGAATTGTATTTATAATTCAAAATAATCAAGCAGAATTAGTGTGGCAAATATGAACAATATAAAGACATATAATGAATAAATAAAACTTACCTAGAGATGGTAATCATTCTCCCCTTCGATGTTTCCATTTTTGCTACAATGTACTTTAGCTATTTTTATCGAAATTCTTTTGAGATTGAAGCATCTGCATTCAGTACAAGGGAAATAACATTGGTCGTCACCCGTTTCCTTGAAATCCGCCCACAACCTATCAAGGATCCTTTCATTTTCTTCAACACCAATGTTGTCTGACATTATTCCCTACCAAAATAGAGTGATGATTATCTTATAGACTGAACTAGTGGAATACCGAGACTTTAAATATAAAATAGATCTTCTTTATGTTTAGAAAATGGTCCTTGTAACCTTTTTGAACTGTTGCTATTATAGAAAACTTGTCGAAACATCTATTAAATTTCTTATATTTGTAAATTATCAAAACTGTTGGTATTCCAATGCATGCAAGATTAGTCAACCTTGACTTTTTCAACATCAAGTAGTCAAAAGTGATCATTACAAAAGTCTAATTGTTATCCAATATGGGGTGTTGGTGCTCCAATAATATACCGTCGAAATACCCACAACAACATACTATATGTTGAAGTTACGGTGGATAATGAACAAACGTTGGTAAATCGGCGTGAAGACATGTGAATATCGGTGGTTCAATAATGTCCATCAGTAAACCAACAATGCTAGGATAAATTTTTTAAAAAAAAAATTTAACAATATTTTTAGACAGTCTTTTTGTACCATAGGATTTTTTCGCCGAATTTTTTATCCTAAATGTTATAGTGTTTAAGCTCAACATTCCACCATACCTTGGTTTGTATCTAGTATCTAATGTGGATTTGCTTCAACCATATTTTCCAACATTGTTGGAATGGTTTGACTTACCTCCAACGGATCCAAAACACATCCATCTAGATTTTCAAGTGCCCCTTTCCATCGACACCATTTTCATACAACAAGCATGCCACACAAGGACACAAACAATTCACTTGTTTCAGGTGGCTAAAGCAAGACAACTCCGAGCTCAAGGAAAGTGGTCTCCTCTCATTTAATTGGAGCACATGTTTCTTCATCTTCTTAAGCGATAAATGAGGATAATTTTCAATTATTGGGGAAGGTCTGATCCATTCCATGAGTCGATCTGTGCCATTAGCTAGTGCCTAGTCCCATTCGACTTCTTGACCGGATCTTAGTCAAGACGACTGAGTTGAACATGCATATTAGTCAATCCATCAACTCAATCAAATATGTTGATTAATCGATCCATCGAATTAATCAAATTACACAATATTTTGCAAGATTCGTTCATCATACATGTCACACAACATTCGATGATTCAAACACATATCAGTGGGCATTATGAACAATCAGAAGGAAGTGAGACGATGTCGTCAATGTGGCAACAATGTCTCTTTATCTTCATCTAGCCAATAGATGGAAAGAAAATGGTTGGTCTCCTTAATCAAGTGCAAATTCTTCTTTAAAACTAAAACATGGTGGGAAGCATGGGGATTCACCTTGTTGAGCAATATCTTATCATGTTCATTCATAAAGGGGGGTTTTTTAATGTGAAAAATAAGGTCACTATATTGTAGGTATTGGGGGGCGAGGAATAAGGTATGGGGGGCTCAACAAAAGTATTTGTGTAAGTAATTATCAATATCTAGTGAAATTAGGTGTATTCTTTAATATCTCATGAATGAAGGCACTATGACATGGTTTCACTAAGTCAAGACCCCATGGTGGGAAGGAATCCAAGCATCTCTCAGAATTGTATATATGCATGTAAGTTTGAATATGGAAGTGTTCATTGTTCTTGATTGCACTAAGATGGGTTTCGAAAGAGAATGGTCGATTGGTTCCTTATGACTGCTTCATTCGATCTTCGTTCATGTAAACAAGTCTTTCAACTCAGTACACCTTGATACAGGTTGACTTACAGACTTAAGAGACCAATGTCCCACATACAACAACTCAATACAACTAGTATTTTCACCCTTGGTGTTTCACCGTTATCAATTTTTTATTTGCACTTTCAAGTGATTGGGATTGTGTATTGCTTTCATACATTTCTGTTTGGTTATTATTACATTGGTTTTCTTATTTAGTCCAATATTATTTTCTTTTGCCATGACAGAGCTTGACTCATTCAATCGACTCTGTTATCCTTTCATCGACTCCTTGAGCAACACGAATCATCCAAATTACGCAATTCCAACAACATATGTCTACAATTCCAAGCAGATTAACACCAAAAGAATCATAAAAACATAAAACATTTAACCTAGCCTACACCATTTTGAAACCAAAATTTCCAAAATCATTTTTTACTTTTAAAAACCATAAAAATATTTATTTTCATAATAATATTAATAAATATTAAATCTCAGATATTTGGTATTTTCTATTGCTTTTAGTCATTTCTATTTAGTTATTATATACATTGGTTTTGGTATTCAGTCCAATATTATTTGTCAATTGTAAATACCATGAACTTAGGGACATCACCCTGCGACACCACGACACCATATAACATGAAGATTCAACATACCAACTCCATGAATCTTCTTCATCAATTTCCCTTTCATGAATTCATAGGCCTTATCAGTATTTCTTTTCTCTTTCATGTTTCTCTTTGCTATTTCAAGTCAGAGCTTCCGTTTTTCTTTAGAAGTCAAGGAAATGCACTTCAAGGCCACGGTATTCATCTCTTTATTCTCCAAAAAGTCTAATTCTATGGAATTTTACAAAGCCATGTACGACTGACATACAAACTCCATGAATCTTCTTCACCGATTCCCTTTCATGAATCCATTATCCATATGGCCCACATCTTTCTTGTTTTTTCTCTGCCTTGTCTGTCAACTGCTCCAGCTTTATCAATCTCATCGACACAAATCCAAAAATCCAAAATAGGACGCCCGCTGTCCGCCATTGACGTCCATGATTGCCGCTGAAGTATTTCCATTACAGCCACTAGGTTCTAAGGCTATTGCAGAGGCTGGGATTCATTATTTTGAGTCTCTGTTTAAGGAAGAAGCTGATCTCCATCTTCCTGAGATTGAGCATAGTGCAGGTTTTTTTCCCTCATCTATTTCTGAGGAAGATAATTGTGAGCTTATGAAGCCTGTCACTTTGCAAGATATTAAGCATATCCTTTCCATTAGCAAAAATGACAAGAGTCCGGGACCTGATGGAATTCCTGTAGAGGTTTACAGATGTCATTTTGATGCTTTGGGAGAGGATCTTCTGAGAGTTATTGAGGTTTCTCGGATAAATAGTAAAATTATTGCGATTTTCAACTCAACTTTTCTTGCTCTTATCCCAAAGACTGATCATCCCTTATCCTTTGAGGATTTTCGGCCTATCTCTTTGTGTAATTTTGTTTACAAAATTATGGGTAAGATTATTTCTATCCGGATCAGAAATGTTTTGGGTAGGTGCATATCTGGTGAATAGTTTGGGTTTTTGCCAGGTAGGCAGATTCATGATGTAGTTTGGGTCATTCACGAAGGTATGCATTCTATGCATTGTAAAAGCTTAAAGGCTGTAATGATAAAAATTTATTTATCTAAAGCTTATGATCATGTTAGCTAGACATTTCTTCAGGTCATACTTTCCAAAATGGGTTTTGCTGGGAATTTCATTTCTTGGGTCACGAGTAGCCTTTCCTCTATATCCTTCTCCCTGCTTGTAAATAGAGTAGCTACAACTTTCTTTAAATCTGGTAGGGGTCTTAGACAAGGTTGTCCCTTGGCACCTTTACTTTTTCTTATTGTGGTTGAAGGTCTAGGAAGGGCTATTCTATTTGCCAAATACTGTGAGACATATCATGAATTATCTTTGGGTAATCATATTGTCTTAACTCATGTTCTTTTTGTGGATGATATAGTATGGTCAATGATGGTTCTGGACAATCTCTTTCTACTTTATATGATATTTTAATGATCTTCTGTAAGGCATCTGGGATGAATATTAATGATGAAAAATATTCTTTATTTCCTTCTTGTCTGGAAGAAACTGAGGTTATTACTTTATAGAATACTTTTACATTTCCAGTTGACAGAATTGAAAATGGTATGAAGTACCTTGGGTTTTATCTAAAACCTTGTAGATATCTATTTAAGGACTTGGATTGGCTAATTATTAAGGTAGAGAAAACGATTAACAGTTGGATCTTTCACTGGTTATCAAAGGGGGTGCTGCAGCTGCAACTATTTACCCAAATTTTAAAATTTTGGACCCTCCTTTTAATTTTATCTTGCCTGGATTTGTTTTGGATTTTTGAACTTGGTTGTTCCTCTGCTACAATTTTGATTTTTGAGTTTGATTCGAAATAAACTATTTTCTTTCATTGCGGGGTTTGAACGATCTAAAAAGCCTTTGCTTAGCTGATGCTTTTTTACTTTGGAATTTCAATTTTTGACTTGTAAATGTTTTTATTTACCACTGTCGAAAGTATTTTGAACAGTGAATTGGGGCCGTAGTTCCCTACACAACCATCGTTGCAGAAACTAAATGATGAATGATCCGACGGACAATTTTAATCCTCTCTGGTTCCGTGGTTTTTATTTTTCAGACCTTTGATTTTTTTCAACGACTATGTTTTTTATTTTATCGGAATATTTTTAACTAGCGTTCGAAGCATTAGTCTCCTGTATCACCACCGTTTCGGAGGACGAATGGAGAATGGGCCATTGGATAAGTTTAAATTCGTCGATTCCGTGGTTTTATTGGTTCAAACTTTTGCGTTGTGATGATTTTTTTTCTTTTTGTTTTCGCTATCAGGATGTTGTTTGACAGTTGGTCGGAGTTATAGTCTCAAGCGACGCTGCCATTTTGGAAACCTTGTTGTTTACCTTACCAACGCTACGGAGATCCTTATTTTATTTTTGTCGATTCGTAGTCTTAAATTTTTCGATCGCCAAAGTTTTCATTGGATCGCGGAAGCCGTAGTTTGATTGTTACCCGCCATTGCAGCTCCTCAATGAACTAATATCCCGATGCTTAGCTGTTCCGTTCGCCAATGGTTTGTCTTGAATTTCGTCGATGTTTTCTTTTTGCTACGAAACCCTTAGTCCATGTGACTTCCGCCATTGCAGCTCCTTAGCAAGCTGACCAACTGATGCTATAGTTGTTTTGATCTCTGATGCTGTAGCTTTTAATGATTTATTTCATCGACGTTTTATGCTGACACGGGATCGTTAGTCTTTTTGGTTTCCACCATTGCAGCGGCTTAGTGAACTAACCTTCCGACTTGTAGTTTTTCCATTCATCGATGAGGATTTTTATCTGTCCGATGCTTAATTTTCTCATCGATGAGGGTTTTTCCCACTGTTTTGTGGGGTTTTCCCGACGAGAGCACAGTACAGGACCTCATTTTTTATGATTATTTTTACTGTTAGTATGGTTTACATTTTTTGAAAAGATGCAATCCAAATTAACGATGAATTTTTTGTTTTAATTGCAGATGGACTTAGAAGATCCTCCAGACCCAGTTTGATGATTACTGTTGTGAGGAAGGACAAAGAAGAAGGGATTTGGTTGAAAAGTGATAGGTAGAGATGTTCTGAGATCAATGGGATCTTAAAAAGGACAAATAAAAGACAAAGCATAATTGATAGCAGCAAAGGCCCATGCTTGGAAAAGGTTCATTAGTTACCGAGTTGGTCCTATTTTATGAAGTACTCATAAGTCTTAATCCAAAATGTAACGCATTATATGAATCATGAGAACTCACAAAAGGACAAAATTGTGAGAATAAACTGTTGGGGGAAGCCCAAGGGTTTTTTTGTTTTGTTTAAATATAGGAAAGTTAGAGGGAATATGGAATTTTTCTCGGTTAGATTTGTGAGAACATGCTGTAAGAAGAGCTATTTCCTTTTGCAATAGATAATTACAATTTTGTTGTTGGAGAAAGCTTGGTGGAACTTTTTCAAATTATGTGCTATGGATTTGTTGAAGAGGAACTATTTTGTTTTCAGCTTTGTGTCCATTAACTGTGAGATCGTTCTAACTTTTGAACCTATGTTCTTGTATGAATGTTCGCTAGTTTATTCTCTGAAATTTCCACTATGAGTAATGAATGTTTTTCATAAACAATGAGCTATCTTGTTGTTCATCTATCTTTTAATGTTCATGTGTTTTGAAATAAGTAATATCTATCTGTGATTTTTATTAATGCATGCGCAGTAATACATTACTCATTAAATGATAATCTTGCTCCCTAGGGATAGGTTAGATAGTTAGTTTTAGTTTTCTTGTTGTGTGTGATTTAGATGCGAGAGAGCTAAGACAAGAGGTAAGAACCTGTGCATCACATTGTGACCGCTCCTCGTATTCTTTATCAATCTACATTCTTAGATAGGCACTTGCATATCATACTAAAAAAATAAAAAAATAAAATATACACGGTGGACTGGGCCATAACCAGTAAAACCCTTTATTTTGGTTACTTGACCTACAGTAGCCGGACCGTAAACCGGACAGATTCCCCATACCAAATAGTAACGGGCTAGTTGGGAACGTTTACTAGGGAGAATCCCTTGCTGTTGTTGCCTACGATTTTCCAGGCCTCAACAGTTTTTTGTGCTAGAAGTAGGACCGCCAGTGTATGGCTAGCCGAGGAAACCCATTTTCTCGAGATTATTCTACCGGTGACAATTCTAAAAACAGTTTGTTTCCCAATCCAATTCCTAAAGAGAAGGGTAAATAACAATTGTATTTGGTCGATAATGAAGTAGTTAATAATATGAGAAGACATACTAGGAAATATGTGAAGACGATTGGAGGATTACCAATTATCCCTGACTTACCCAGAAGAGAATATAAAAAGAAAGACCGCCCTATATTGGAAGACACAATGTTGGTTGGAGACTTGGAAGAACTTGTAGAAACAGCCTTACAGGAAGTTGTACAGCCTTTGAATCAAGTAGGCCCAAATACACCTTACAATTCACCTATTAATACTCCTATTCATTCACCACCTCACTCTCCACCCAGACTCATGGTAGGCATAAATGCAAACCAGCCACCCAACCCACCAAATCCACCACCTGCTTGGAAGGCTAGGTCACCTCTAAACCTAGAACCTCCTTTGCATGACTTGCCTCAGGCTTTTGAGAAAATGCAGCCCAAGTTTGACCCAGGTGAAAAGATTTTAGTAGATGATCATTTGAAAAGCTTTTACTTGGCTATAGAAGGGATAAAGGCTAGAGATCATGAAGATGTAGTTTGCATATTGTTTCCACATACCCTGAAGGGAGCAGCAACCTCATGGTATTTTTCTCTTCCTGCAAACTCAATCCCAGACTGGGACACTTTTGAAAGGATATTCAGAAATAAATATGCATCCCAAAAAACTCACACAGCTCTAATGAAAGGGTTGTGTGCATTAAAGAAATAAAGAAAAGAGAAAGTGCATAGTTTCACCCAAAGGTTTGCTTCTTATCTTAATAATTTTTCTGCAACTGATAAACCATCTGATAAAGTTCTGATCGAATACTATACTTCAGCTTTAGGGCCTGACTTGGCCATGTTTTCCAAGATGCAAGTCAAACCTACGTTGTCAGAAACATATGAAGAGGCGTAGAGAGTAGAAGCTGAAAAAGAGAGAATAGAAGACTATCCTGAGTAGTCAGGAAAAAAAACTTTTAGTAAGAAAGCCTTATTATTTACTAATCCCAAGGAAGAGCAGTCACATGACTTTGAGGGGATCGTAAAAATGATGCAAAAGTTATCTAACAGAATAATAGATTTGGAAAAAGAAAAGGAAACTGAAAAATCTTTTAAGCCTTACTATAAGAGGAGAGAGGACAACAATCGACATAAACCTCCTACACACAATCCTGCAACAATGAACTTGACAGAGGTAGGTATGGATAACGTTTGCACTTTTCATTAACAACCCCATTCTAAAAAAAATTGTCCTCAATGGATAAATTCGATGACATTAGTTATGAATCAGCTATTGGACTCTAAATTAACAGAATTTGATAATGAAGAAGAAAAAAATAGTAAACCCACAGAAAAACAAGAGGATGATGCTCTGGTTTTATGGGACTGTGTCTCACTTTTTGATACAGAAGAGGAAGAAACAACAGAAACAAATGTGGCAACAAGAAGTCAAGGCTTGTTAAGTAAAGACAGATCAGTAATCCCAAAAATTAAGAGACTTCAAGAGAACGTAAAGAAAATTCAGAAAAGCACCACAACTGATAAAATACCTAAATTCACCATTACGAGTCAAGATCCAAAGCAAATCAACATTCCTGTCAAGCCCATTGAAGAGAAGACTGATGATGTAAAAAAGAATCTCAAAGAGCATAAGATGGAATATGACATTGTGGAAGATATTAAGAGGGCTAAGGAAAATATCTTGCTGTTTGAAATGTGTAATATGCCTCAGCAGAAAGAAAGATTGTTAAAATCACATGAGATACCTGAAGAAAAGCTTCCCACTGACAATCAACCAGAAGAAGAGGAAATTGGTGAAGTAAGTGTGGGAGGTAAGCCTAAATGCAAAACTCCACCGTTTCTCCTAACTTCTGAAATTTTCAACCATAACATACACAATTGTTTAGTGGACTCAGGGGCATCAGTAAATGTTATCCCGCTTTCAGTCTGTGAAAAGATAAATGGACAGCCTAAACCATCTACCTGGCATTTTATTCAGTTAGACAAAACAAATGTCAAGGTAATTGGGGAAATGGAGGATGTTTTGATTCAACTATCTTCAAATGAAAAGGTATGTCAGTTCATAGATATTGTAGTAGCAGAAATACCTGAAGCTTATGGACTTGTTTTGTGTCAGGATTGGTCAGAAAAGATAAATGGGTATTTTGCTTTAGATTGGTCACATTTGTGGTTACCTTATAAGGGAAGTCCCAATCAAATTAAAGTATTAAGAGAGCCCCACATGAAGCACAATGTTACTCAGCTGGAGGGTAAGAATGAACCAATGAATTCTGTATTGGGGAATTACTTCATTGAACTAGAACTAGGAAACTACCAAGCAGAAGAAGTCAGCGACACACCAGACACACATCTTGATCTCCTTCGGTTTTCATGGGCTGATGAATTTGATTGTAAAATATTAGAATTAGTTTCAGATGTAGTTGTTGATTCAAGTACAATAGAAATAGATAGTTTTTGGACGCTTTTTTTATGGATCTAAAACTTTGGAAGGATCAGGAGCTAGTTGTGTCCCGATTGATCCAAAGAAGAATAAACATTTTCTTTCATGTAGATTAGAGTTTGAATGTACCAATAAAACAGCCGAATATGAAGCATTAGTTCAAGGACTAAGAAAAGTAATTGAATTAAAAGTAGAAAATCTGAACGTATATGGGGATTCTGAAATAATTGTAAAACATATTCGAAAACATATACATTTCATCTCACCCCATTTAAAAGCTTATCAGAATGAAGTATGGGATTTGCTGACAAATTTTTATGCATTTAATATTTTATCCATTCTTAGACTTAAGAATGCAGCAGCTGACTTGTTAGCTACCTTGGCTGCAAGGCTTCTTCCTACAAATAACAAATGTTCTATTGAATTACTTTTCAGGCCTTCAGTTCCAAACATAATTACTAATCTATGAGTTTTTTATGATGATCAACAAATCTTGGAATGTTTAATGAATGATGAAACTTTCAAAGGGGAAATTGTCGATGACGAAGAACACCAAGTTGAGTTAAAATTTGACAACTTCATTCCTAAAGGGGTCAGGACTTTAGATAAGATGTTTGATTTAGATAGCAAGTTCAGAAGACTAGCAAATGTCAAGACTCACAACTCGTCTTTGCAATTCAAGCTGATAAATTTGGGAAATGAAGTTAAACCCAAATATGTAAATTTGGGAAAGTGTTGTTCCTCGGGTGAAAGAAATAAGTTCATTAGTTTGCTCAAACAGTACAAAGATGTATTTTCCTGGACATATGAAGAACTTAAAACATATGATACCAAGATTATACGACACATCATTCCTATTAGACCTGGATTAATGCCTTATTAGCAACATTGAGGAAGATGCATCCAAAACTGGAGTCGTTAATTCAAAGTGAAGTGAAGAAATTATTGGATGCCAAAATTATATTCAAAGTTAGACACTCATAATGGGTTTCAAATTTGGTACCAATAAGGAAGAAATCTGGAGAAATAAGACTATGTGTAGATTTCAAAAACCTAAATCGTGCTTCAGACAAAGACAACTATCCAGTCCCTCCCATGGAACAGATATTGCAGATAGTTTCGGGTTCTGAGTTATTTTCGTTATTAGATGGATTCTATGGCTACAATCAAGTGTTAGTGGTTGAAGAAGACAGACTTAAGACTACATTCAGAACAAAATGGTGAACTTTTGCTTACAGAAGGATGCCCTTCGGACTCATTAAAGCTAGAGATACTTTCCAGAGGGCTATGGATATGGATTTTCACGGTCTAATTTTCCGTAGTGTTCTAGTGTATCTCGATGATGTAACAATATTTTCAAAGAAGAGAGAAGAACACACATTCCATTTAAAACAAATTTTTGAGCGTTGTCGAAAATACTGCATCTCACTGAATCCAAGGAAATGTGTGTTTGTCATTATAGAAGGAAAGCTACTGGGTCACGTGGTTTCTAAAAACAGGATCTCCATAGACCCAGAAAGGATCAAAGCTATTGAATAGATCCCCTTACCCCATAACAAAAAAGGGATCCAATCATTCATGGGGACAATAAATTTCGTGCGAAGGTTTGTGTCGGATTTCACTCAACTTGTTAAACCTTTGCAGCAAATGGTGAAACAAAGTGTACAATTCAAGTGGGCTGATGTAGATAAGAATGCATTCAGTAAAATAAAGACATCTATTGCTCATGCACCCTCTCTCAAAAGTCCATATTTTGTGAAGGATTTCATTTTGTACACTTTCACTTCTGACGATTCACTAGCAGCGGTGCTTACTCAGAAGGAAGATGGGGGAGATGAGTTTCCCATATCATTTATGAGCCCTAGTCTACAGGGGGCCGAATTGAATTACCCAGCGGTAGATAAAAAATCTTATGCAGTCTTCAAAGCGGTAAAACAATTCAGGCCATACATACTTAAGAACTGGACAAAGGTAATAGTTCCACACCCAGCTGTGAGGTCTCTTTTCGTACAAAAGAAATTAGGATAAAGAAGGGGCAATTGGGTAACAACTTTATGAGAATATGACCTCAAATTCAAACCAGCATGCACAGTTAAAGGACAAGGACTGTGCAAATTAATGGCTGAAGGTAAAAACAATGAAGAAAACAATTGGGAAAATGAAGCTGAATTACATATGATGGATGTATGTCCTCTTTTCACAGTTCCAGATTCTTGGTACTAAGACCTTGTTCATTACCTTCAGGAAGGATTGTTGCCAGAACATTGGAATTCTAAATAGTGAAGAGAGTTGCGCCTTAAATCAGCTGCATATCATACCATTGATAAAATTTTATTCAAGAAAAATTATGATGGAGTCCTCAAATGCTTAGAGAAAGAAGACACAAAAAAGGTCATAACAGAGTTACATGATGGGCTGGCTAGAGGCCATTTTTTCAGAGATATGTGTGGAAATTGAACCTAGGTGTTAGAACAATTACACTCACAAAAATTGCCAATTACACATGCAAATTACACACAAAGGAGACTGAATATGGAGCAAAACACTAATCTATATTGAATAAGTGTACAATAGCCGACCCTGTGAAGTCATAGGCTGCCAAAATAAATAATTACATGAGATATTTGAATGCATAAGGATGCCATTCGAATTTGGTCAAAAGCAGGCTTACTAAATCTAAGCAAATCCCTCATAGGTGCATAAAGCAATTTCCAAATATGTCTAGGAGCTCACGAATTGGAAAAATCAATTAGGAAAGCTAATAGATGATGGAAGGACAACTCATACATGCTTTTCTTAGGAGAAAAGAGTGGACGATGATGAGGACAAAAAATAAGTTAACTTCACCTAGTCAAACTTTCCCAATTGCCTTAAAACTCAGCAAAAGCAGGCAATAAAGCAGAAAAAGTAGACATGCACTAGGAAGGATAGGAATAAAACAGATTTGATTCCAAGTGGTTTCCCAAGTGCTCCATGACTCAATTTTAGCAAGTTTGACCACTTTGGACATGTGGAGGACAACTTGCATAAGGTGGAATATGGAAACTAGGCATATAAGACAAAAATGGATTAATTAATGTCTAAGGTAGCTAACTATGGGTTGATTATTCTAACACCCCCCCTTAAGCCTAACTTATGAGTAAAATATCAGAAAATTATAGGGCCTAGCAACAAGGGTTAGTCACCCTTTACATACTGCATGTCCATTTAACCAAGGAAAGAGGCAAAAACCCAGTGGGAAAAATCCTCCCTTAAACATGGACAGTAAACAAAATTTGAAAATCTTGTCATCACTCATGCTTCACAGCATGATCAGAAATCCCTAGTAGTGATTTGAGATTGTTGAATGTCTTCTCACAAAAAACTTTGGTGAAGATATCTGCTACTTGTTCTGAATATGAACAGAAGAGTAGGTGAATGGTTCCATCATGTACAAGCTATCTGATGTAGTGCATATGGATCTCAATGTGTTTGGTTCTCTGTCTCTGAACTGGATCATTGCATATTCGAATGGTACTCTAATTATCACAATATATAGTAGTTGAGTATTCTGATTCGAAGCCACACTCGCCACGTAACCCCTGCAACCATAAACATTGAGTTGCTACATTTACAACTCCTCTGTACTCTGCTTCTGTAGATGAGAGTGCAATGGCACTCTGTTTCTTGCTTGACCAGCTGATTGGTCCTTCAGAAAGCATGAACACATATCCTGATGTTTACTTTCGATCTATGTTGTCACCTTCCCAATCACTGTCAGTAAACCCAATCAAATCAAGATCAGATTTAGCTTTGTAGAAGACCCCATGAGTCCTTGTTCCTTGAACAAAGTTAAGGATCCTTTTGGCTGCTCTCCAATGGATCTCATGAGGCTGATCCATGTATCTTGAAGCCACACTTACTGCATAATAAATATTAGGTCGAGTATGTGTAAGGTACAGCAAAAACCTAATCAGTTGCCAATACATTGTATTGTTTACCATAGGTGAATAATCTGCTTCTTCAAGCTTAACTCCTGAAAGGAAGGGAGTCTTGCTTGGCTTGTAATCCTTCATGTTGAACTTGTTCAGAAAATCCAAGGCATACTTGGACTGATGTACTTTAATTCCATGTTTGGTTTGAGCAATCTCAAGACCCAAGAACGGGCTCAATAACCCCAAATCTGTCATAGAGGATGCATGGTTCATTGCATCCTTCAGGGAGGCAATTTCATCCTTTGAGCTTCCTGTAATGAGAAGGTCATCAACATACAAGAAAATAATCATTAAAGAACCATGAATCAGCTTCAAATAGACATTAGGATCTGAATTGCATCGAACAAAATTCAATGATAGCAGAAAGTTATCAATCTTGGCATACCAAGCCCTGGGGGCTTGCTTAAGCCCATCCAATGATTTCTTTAGCCTGCACACAAGAGATGGATTAGTAGAAAATCCTTGAGGATGCTGCATGTAAATATCTTCAGTAAGATCTCCATTCAGGAAAGCACACTTCACATCCATGTGATGTACCTCCCACTGCTTCGAAGCTGCAATGGCTAAGGCTAGCCTGATGGAGTCCATCTTTGCCACTGGTGCAAAGGTCTCATTGTAGTCCATGCCATGTACCTATGAGTAGCCCTTGGCTACCAATATTGCCTTATATTTCAAAGTTGAACCATCAGCAGTAAACTTGGTTTTGTAAACCCACTTACATTGAACTAGCTTCCTCCCTGGGGGAAGATCAACCAGCTCCCAAGTGTTGTTCTTCTGGAGTGAGCTGAACTCTTCTTTCATGGATATTTGGCATCTTGGATCATGTGCTACATATTCATATGTTTTTGGGTCTGATTCAACCATCATATAACATTTATCTGCAAACAAAGGGTCTTTCATACACGGAGCACTCTCAAACTAAGATCTAGTCCTCCTAGGATGATTAGGATTTCCAGCTAGTTCTCCAGCTGCATGAATGGTCTTTGCTGCCCATTTTGGTCTTGTAGGAATGTTAGGATATGCAATTAAACCATCATTATCAGACATATTATAATCAACAAACTCAACTATCTCTTACTTACATTCAATGGTTTTGGTGGTGAAGAGGATTCTCCAACTTCCATTGCTGCTAAAGGCTCTTCCTGGAACTGAACACTCCTTTCAATGAAGGATTTGTTTGTGCTCAAATTGATCAGCTTGTACCCTTTTGAATATTTAGAGTACCCAACAAATAGACACTCTTGTCTTTGGGGCTGCAAAGCCTTCCCCTTTTCTGTTTGAATTCTAGCCCAAGCCCTTGAGCCAAAAATCCTAAAATGGGTCACATATGGCTTGTGCCCACTCCATGATTTGAAAGGAGTCATACCATCAAGCTATTTATTAGGCACCCTATTATGGATATAGGCTGCATAGTTTATAGCTTCGAACCAAAACTTTGGTGGCAAAGTCTTAGCCTCCATCATGTAGGTTGCCATCTCTTTCAATGATCTGTTCTTCCTCTTAGCAACACCATTTTGTTGTGGTGTGTAAGGGATAGAATGCTCCATCTAAATACCTGCATCTGCACAATATTGAATGAACTCATACTTGACATAATCACCACCATTTTCAAATCTAAGGACCTTGAGTTTCCTCCCATACTGGTTTTCAACCAAAGCCTTAAAGACTTTGAAGAGGCCAAAAACTTCAGACTTGTGTTTCAGGAAGTAAACCGAGCAATACCTGGAAAATTCATCTATGAATGTCAATGCATATTTGGCCTGAATCATTGTCATATGAGGAAATGGGCCAGCAACATCACTGTGGATCAACTCAAGAGGTGCAAAGGTTCTCTCATGACTAACTTTCTCAAATTTATGCTCTGGGTGTTTTCTTAAGATGCAACCTTGACAGACTCCTTTGGAAAACTTAATCTTTGGTAACCCTATGACCATTTATTTTTCACTAAGATCAAAAAGATACTTATAGTTAAGATGGCCAAAGCTTCCTTGCCTCATTAGCATGAATCAGAAGAGCAGAGGGGTTTGAGTAGGGTAGGAAGTGTGAGAACATGTATACCTTCGAAGTGTGATTTACAGCTCCTTTTGCAATGACTTTACCACTTGAGATCTCTGTGATCTCAACTTCATCAGGGGAGAATATGACCTTCTTTGGAGACCCTATGTGGGTCATCTGATACACTGATAAGAGTTTAGAGGCAAGACCTGGAACATACAATACATTGCTGAACTTACCATGGTCAAGATCAATCCTTCCTTTTCCCAAAATTTCAGTGAGAGAGTCATCTCCCATTACTATTGGTGGACCTTTAGACATGTCAAGTGAGGTGAATGCCTTCTTGGTCGAAACCATATGTCTTGAAGCTCCAGAATCAATGATGAAACTAGGTGATCTTGTTCTGCCAGCAACCAATGCATGAACTCTCTCTCTGTCTTCTGAATTTGATCCTCCTTCCCTCTTCTTTTAGCTATCAAGAAGGGAGATGCCATTCTTCTCCAGGAGTTGGGTCAGCATGTCAATTTTCTTCTTCATGCAGGATCTTTCAAGATGATTTCCCTTATTGCAGTATGCGCACTTTCTCATTTCTCCTTTGTTCTTCTTCTTCTGGAAGTTATTCTTGGAACCTTGGGGCTCCTATGGAGACTTGTTCTTGTCTCTCTTTTGCTCAGGTGGCTTCTTAGCTTTCTTCTTGCCTTTTGAATCCACCCTCGAGTCTCCAGCAACCAGATCTTGGTCTTTGGAAGGTTTGATGGTGCCCATCATCACCAATTCATCTTGTTCTTGTGTGAGAGATTCCATGAAATCTGCAAGGCTAGGCATTTTCCAGGATCGAGCTGTCAACCTTGTGGCATGGAAGGTCGAGAAAAACACTGAATAGTTAGGGCCAAGCTTCGAGAGTATGGCCAAAACCAGTTTCTCCTCCTTCTTTTCGATTCCACATTGTTTTAGCTGCAAAACAAGGGCTTTGAACTTGGAAAAGTAGAGTTGGAGGGATTCGAAGTTGTTGGGACTCAAAGAGATCAATTCATTTTCAATTTGATGTCCCCTCATCTCATCTGTCTTACCAAAACGCTCAACAAGATTCTCCCATACTTAATTTGGTGATGTTAATCCATCAAGATGGAAAAGGAGATCTCTGGATATGCTCAGACACAGGAGACCATAGGCCTCATCCCTCCTGATGTGCCATTTAATTTTCTTTGCAGCTGAATTGGGCTCTGCTTTTGTTGCCATAGTCACTCTGTAGAGGCATTTCTCTCTCAACAGTATCTCCATCTCTGCTTTCCATTCAAAGAAGTTAAATGGAGTCAAGATGATCTTCTGAGATTGATCCATAGCTCAGAAATTGTCCCTTCAGTCAGTAGAATGCTCCCAGTCAATGATGTCGAACCTGCAATAACAAATTGGAAGGAGAGAAATTGATCTACAAAGGCTCTGATACCATGTGGAAATTGAACCCAGGTGTTAGAACAATTACACTCACAAAAATTTCCAATTACACATGCAAATTACACACAAAGGAGACTGGATATGGAGCAGAACACTAATCTGTATTGAATAAGTGTAAAATAGCCAACCCTGTAAAGTCATATGCTACCACAATAAATAATTACATGAGATATTCGAATGCATAAGTATTCCATTCGAATTTGGTCAAAACCAGGCTTACTAAATCTAAGCAAATCCCCCATAGGTGCATAAATTAGTTTCCAAATCTATCTAGGAGCTCACGAATTGGAAAAATAAATTAGGCAAGCTAATAGATGATGGAAGGATGACTCATACATGATTTTCTTAGGAGAAAAGAGTGGAGTATGATGAGGACAAGAAACAAGTTAACTTCACCTAGTCAAACTTTCCCTATTGCCTTAAAACTCAGCAAAAGTAGGCAATAAAGCGGAAAAAGTAGACATGCGCTAGGAAGGCCAGGAATAAAGAAGATTTGATTCCAAGTGGTTTCCCAAGCGCTCCATGACTCAATTTCAGCAAATTTGACCACTTTGGACATGTGGAGGACAACTTGCATAAGGTGGAATATGGAAACTAGGAAAATAAGACAAAAATGGATTAATTAATGTCTAAGGTAGCTAACTATGGGTTGATTATTCTAACAATACGACATCCCACAAGATTCTCAGAGCTAGATACTATTGGCCCACGCTGTTTAAGGATGCTCATGCCCATGTTAGAAAGTGTGATATATACCAAAGGTGTGGGGGAAGACAAGCCAAAGCAGTAATACCATTGGAGCCATTGATGATAACAGAACCATTTGAGCAGTGGGGAATTGATATCATTGGAGAAATAAAACCAAATTCTTCCTTGCAGGACAAATATATTTTAACAGCAACTGACTTCTTCACTAGATGGGTCAAGGCCATTCCGCTATGTAAGGTCAATGAAGATGTGGTCATGGATTTCTTGGAAGACCATATTATGACCAGGTTTGGGGTTCCAATTTCCCTGGTTTTTTATAATGCTACTTATTTTTCTTCTATTAGATTAACTGCATTTGCTCATGAAAAAGGAATTAAGTTACATTATTCTGCCAACTACTACCCCCAAGGGAATGGTTTGGCAGAATCTACAAACAAGAATCTGAATAGGATATTAAAAAAGATTGTGATAGAAAACCAGAGAAGTTGGCATTTAGCATTACCGAATGCTCTTTGGTCTGATAGGGTCACACCCAAGAATTCCTTAGGTGTGTCACTGTATACCCTTGTTTATGGAAAAGAGGCTATACTTCCTCTTAACATTATGCTACCATCTTCCATAATAGCCCAAGAGTCTAGAGGCACAAATAACGAAATCCTGCAACTTAGAATCTATAATATTTTGAACGCGGAAGAGTCTAGAGCCAGGTCCAAAGAACATTTTAAGCAACAACAGGAGGTAGTGAAAAGGTGCTTTGATAAGCACAAAGCTGGAACAAAGGAATTTAAAGTGGGAGACTTGGTTCTTAAGTGGGATCACCTGCATGATAAAAAGGGGAAGCACACGAAGTTTCAACAGTTATGGGTAGGCCCTTTTCAGATTGCAGCAAAACTTGGCCCCTTAACGTATAAATTGCAAGACTTACAGGGGTGGGAAGAGAACTTACCAGTAAATGGTTTGGTTCTCAAACCTTATTTGTCCTGATTTTTTGTTTTTTGTTTTGTGCATAAATAAACTGATTTGATTGTCTATTTTGATTTATTTTATTTTTGTTTTTCTTTAGTTTAGATTTTGATTGATTTCAATAAAAAGAGACAAACTTTTGGTTGCATGGAGAACATCAAAATTCTGCATTAACTAAAATCCTTGATTATAAGACTGTGTACTATTGTGTTATCTGAAAGAATTTTTTCTAGTTTAACAGTTTTCCTGAATGGCTATGAACACATTGAATCCCTACTTAATCCCTATAAAATAACTAAGGATCAAAAGTCTGGAATACTATTCCGAGGCTCCTTCCATCTCACATTTAAAAATGTCCTAGGGGGTGACAGCAAAAGACCCATGGAAAGGAAGCAAGGTAAACGGTATATTATATATAAATAATCCCATGCCAAGAATTGAAAGCTAAAAGGAAAATAAGAGTCAAAAATATCCTAGGAAAGCTATATGTATCAAAATGAAGTACTGAACCATATAAGTACAAAATTGCCAAAGTTCTTCTCCATCCATGAGCTGAAAATTAAATACATCTCTCACACAAAAGGACACTATGGATAGAGGAGCCTGAATAAAAATTCAGAAAGAAAGGCATGCAAGAGGACTCAAAAGAAAGGAAAAAAGTCCAAAAGCACAAAAAGTGAAAAATGGCATGGGAATGAGGAACAAATGAATATTTGTGTTTACCATATGTTACAATCCTATGGTGTCCAAGCTGGAAGCTACCTGAAGACAGAGGTAAAAAAATGAAACTCACATTCCTGGCCTCAAAAGAGTTATCTTGACTTTGAGATTTTGGTTTCAATTTTCCGAAATTGGACTATCATCAATGATTAAAAGTACATATATTTTCCATTTGGGAAATCCTGACATCTAGAAGAATTCAGCATGTTGGTTTTATTGACAAACAGTCTGTTACTTAAGGAAGAAATTGTCCAGAGATCTGGGTTCACCAAGTAGTCGCCAATTGTTGCAGCTACAACTATTTTCCCAAATTTTAAAATTTTGGACCCTCCTTTTAATTTTATCTTTCCTGGCTTTGTTTTGGATTGCTGAACTCGGTCATTCCTCTGCTACAATTTTGATTTTTGAGTTTGATTCGAAGTAAACTGTTTTCTTTCATTTCGGGGGTTGAATGATCTAAAAATCCTTTGCTTAGCTGATGCTTCTTTACTTTGGAATTTCAAGTTTTGACTTGTAAATGTTTTTATTTATCACTGTCGTGTTGTGCCCCTACCCAACAGCCTTTAAAAACCATTATTTCATCGAATAAAATTGTGTTTTGTTTTGATGAAATGTTTAAATTTCATATAGTAAAAGTGAAGAATTGATAACTACTGAAATGATGATATTCCAGAAGCTACTGAAACATGAAATTCAAAGTTTTTAAAAGAAACCTTTGC
>LPNX010925285.1:166987-285264 GCA_001517045.1 Pseudotsuga menziesii
AAAGAAACATTCATTAAATGAATTAGAGGGTGCTGAACTGTGAGGGTGCAATGAGATTATTTCTTGGGTTACATATCATGACTGACAGCAAAGGAATGATTGCAAACACCTCGTTTCTCTGCTGATAGTTAATGTGTAAACAGCTAATAATAATAATTGTTGAATTAGTTTGTAGTCTCATGCATTAGCTGTCTTCATTCGAGAAATTGTGAAGGATAAGAACACTGTGGTTTTTATCACATAATAACTCTAAAAATATGCTGTAGAGAATATGGTAAAAAATAAACAAGCAAATCTGTGAAGTGGTAGTGAGAGCTTAAAGATCGAGTTTGAAAATAAATAAATGTGGCTGACTTTAATAATTGATCACATGATTTTATGTTTCATTTCATTCCTGTTTTTGAATTTCGTTTATGATTTTGGTTATTTATTAATGTATTGGTTTTGATGTTAAGATTGGACGCAGATATTTGGGGATTATAGATCTCAATTGATTTTCAAATCACCCAAGCTCAAAGTTAAAGGGAGCAGCAGTTCAGTTTACTACCAGGATTGTGCAAGTCGCCGAAATCGCGTAGCTTAATAACAGACGATTTTGTGAGATTTATTGTGAGCAAATGGAGGCGAATCTTAAAAATCTGGCACATGGGTTTTCTTCAGAACAGACCCATTTAGCTAAAATCGGGGGGATTTCGCCAAAAAATGATGGATTTCAGGATATTTTTAGGGTTCTCTGAACGCGATTTTGGCAGTTGCGGCCGGCAACGAAATGTTTGTTTCCAGGAATTCGCCTATTGTAGAGCTGAATTTGTTTTGTTTTCTTTTGATCCTGGTTATTTAAACTCAGAAGAATTTGATTGAAAGGGGAGGAGACTGGACTGAGAGATTGCTCTCTCAGATCAAAACATTGTTGCCTGAATTATTCTGTAAATGTTCAACAGCATTGAAGAACTTCTTTTTCAAGGTTGGAAGATCAAATCAAGAGCTGGAGCTGGGGAAAGCAGATTGTATGCTGTTAAAGATTAAGAGATTTCTCTCTTGAAAGCTCAGAAATACTGCTGCTAAGGGATCGATAGTTAATGGAAGGAAAAGACAAGACTGGGTTTGATTTATTTGTGGCTTTGGACAGCTACCTGTTTGCAGCCTCAATCTTTTGAATTGGTGATACCTTAATATATGTTTACTGTTTGTATACATTGCATATACTCTTGGTATCTGTTAGTTCTGTTATTTCCTTTTTATAATTTATTTATATTTGTTAAAATTCTCTACAGAAGTTTACAAATATACATCTCTCATGTAATTATCGATTTTCATGTTTCGATTTTGCTGATGTATCATGTTGTGTAATTGACGATTGATATTGTTGTTTATATGATTTGTAATCATTACTGTCTGATTTTGTTAATATTTAAACTTCTTTAAATATTATCAAAGCGTATTCATGCAGTAGTTCCATTAGCATAAATCGATTTCATGGTTAATTTCTCGCATTGCTCTTGATCAGAATAAATTGATTTACATGTTGTTTCTTTTAAACTATTTTATAAAAAACAACCATTGAATCATATTCAGGTTATTTTCTGATTCTTGGTAATTAATGTATAGTTGTCAATAATGTAAATTTTATAACTCATTTAAACATGTTTTTGATTATTTATAAGCCTAGTTAATCGAATAGATTTGATTTATAGATTAAATTAATCAATTTACTAATTCATTAGTAAGTAGATTAATTAGTTTGATTTGTACATTTGATTTAATTAACCAAATTAATAGCTTTAGTTTTATCTTTTAGACTTAGTTTAGTTAGACTTTCAGGCTAACAGAACCTTTAAACCTGTCGGAAACAACCATCCCAAACAGCTTGGAACCTGCTCTAAGGATCTCGGTCTGGGTCGTTTCCCCCGTTGCGGGCTTAGTCAAATACGCCCGTCAACATGTCGGAAGTATTTTGAACAGAGAATAGGGGCCGTAGTTCCCTACACAGCTGCCATTGCGGAAACTAAATGATGAATGACCCGACGGACAGTTTTAATCCTTGTTGATTCCGTGGTTTATATTGTTCAGACCTTTTATTGTTTTTGATGACTATGCTTTTTATTTTATCGGAATATTTTTTAACTAGCGGTAGGAGCATTAGTCTCCTAAATCACCGCCGTTTCGGAGGACGAATGGAGAACGGGCCATAGTATAAGTTGAAATCCGTCAATTCCGTGGTTTTATTGGTTCAAACTTTTGCCTTGCGATGATTTTTTTCTTTTTGTTTTCGCTATCAGGATGTTGTTTGACAGTTGGGTGGAGTTATAGTCTCAAGCGGCGCTGCCGTTTTGGAAACCTTGTTGTTTATCTTACCGACGTTGCGGAGATCCTTATTTTATTTTTGCCGATCTGTAGTCTTAAAGTTTTCGATCGCCGAATTTTTCATTGGATTGCGGAAGCCGTAGCCTTTGATTGTTACCCGCTGTTGCAGCTCCTCAATGAACTAATTGCCTGATGCTTAGCTGTTCCGTTCGCTAATGGTTTGTCCTAACTTTCACCGATGTTTTATTTTTGTTGTGGAACCCTTAGTCCATGTGACTTCCACCGTTGTGACTCCTTAGAAAGCTGACCATCCGATGCTATAGTTGTTCTGATCTCCGATGCGACAGCTTTTAATGCTTTATTTCGCCTGCGTTTTATGCTGACTCGAGATCCTTAGAAGTTTTTGGTTTCTGCCATTGTGGTGGCTTAGTGAACTAACCTTCCAACTTGTAGTTTTTTCATTCACCAATGAGGAGTTTTATCTACTCGATGCTTAGTTTTCCCGCCGGAGAGGGTTTTTCCCGCCGTTTTGTGTGTGTTTTTACCTTATTTTATGGATGGTGGAGGTTTCAGATGCTTTTATCATTTTGGGGTTTTCGCAACGAGAGCGCAGTACAAGGCCTCACTTTTGATGATTAGTTTTACTGTTAGTATGGTTTATGTTTTTTGAAAAGATGCAATGCGAATTAACGATGAATTTTTTGTTTTAATTTGAGACGGACTTAAAAGATTCTCCAAACCCAGTTTGATAATTACTATTGCAAAGAAGGACAAAGCAGAAGGGACTTGGCTGAAAAGTGATAGGCAGAGATGTTCTAAGATCAATAGGATCTTAAAAAGGAAAAATAAAAGACAAAGCAGAATCAATAGCAGTAAAGGCCCAGGCTTGGAAAAGGTTCATCAATTACCGAGCTGGTCCCATTTTATGAAGTACTCATAAGTCTTAATCTGAAATGTAACGGATTATATGAATCATGAGCACTCACAAAAGGACAAAATTGTGAGATTAAATGGTTGAGGGATCCCAAAGGTCACCCGAGGGGGCGGCCCAAGGGTTTTGCTATTTTGTTTAAATATAGGAAAGTTAGAGGGAATATGGACTTTTTCCTAGTTAGATTTGTGAGAACATGTTGTAAGAAGAACTATTTCCTTTTGCAATAGATAATTACAATTTACCTATTGGAGAAAGCTTGGTGGAACTTTTTCAAATGATGTGCTATGGATTTGTTGAAGAGGAACTATTTCGTTTTCAGCTTTGTGTCCATTAACTGTGAGATCGTTCTAACTTTTGAACCTGTGTTCTTGTATGAATGTTCTCTAGTTTATTCTCTAAAATTTCCACTATGAGTAATGAATGTTTTTCATAAACAATGAGATATCTTGTTGTTCATCTATATTTTAATGTTCATGTGTTTTGAAATAAATAACATCTATCTGTGATTTTTCTTAATGCATGCGGAGTAATACATTACTCATTAAATGATAATCTTGCTCCCTAGGGATAGGTTAGATAGTTAGTTTTAGTTTTCTTGTTGTGTGTGATTTAGATGCAAGAGAGTTAAGACAAGAGGTAAGAACCTATGCATCACATTGTGACCGCTCCTCGTATTCTCTATCAATCTGCATTCTTAGATAGGCACTTGCATATCATACTAAAAAACTAAAATATACACGGTGGACCAGGCTGTAACTAGTAAAACCCTTTATTTTGGTTACTTGACCTACAGTAGCCGGACCGTACACCAGACGGATTCCCCATACCAAACAGTAATGGGCTAGTTGGGAACATTTACTGGGGAGAATCCCTTGCTATTGTTGCCTGCTATTTTCTAGGCCTCAACAAGGGGGTAAGCTGATACTGATTAAAGCGGTATTAGAGGCCATTCTGGTCTATTGGATGTACTTTTGGATACCGATGGGGATTATTGAAAAAATCAGAAAGCTTTGTTTCAAATTTCTTTGGTCTGGTAAACAAAATTCTTATGGTGTCCCTTGGATATCCTGGAAGATTTTGGCTAATTGAAAGTCTTTGGGTGGTTGGGGACTGAAAATTACTGTTGTTTTTGCTAAAGCTCTTGCAGCTAAAAATGTTTGGAATATTATCCATGGTAATGGGTTATGGGTTAAGATTGTTGTTCAGAAATATATTCATCCATTGAATATTCTGGAATGGATTAGATCTCATGTCAAAATGAAAAAGAATATATCAATTTGCTAGAAAGCTAGTCTATGGGCTTTTGATATAATTGGTAATTTTTTGGTATGGAATATTGGTAATGGTACTATTGTTTGTATCGGTTTAGATCATTGGATAGGATGTAAATAGAGACATGCTTTACCTTCTTCCATGATTGAAAAATTACATTTTGGTTGGTTTTTATTTTTTATCTGACATTGGACTTCATGATATGACAACATTGTTGGCTCAACAATGGATTACTGCAGATTCCATTGGTTTTACTAATCCTCAAGAGATTGATGTGTGGAATGGTTATGTAGCCATTCTTAAGTCTAATCATGTAAGGATTTCTAATGATGATGATACTCTAGTTTTGAACTTATCTAAATCTGGTTGGTATTCACCAAAGGAAGGATATGCTCATCTTATGAATAGAGATGTGGATCTTATCTGGTGGTGGAAAGTCTTATGGAAGCTGAAATGTCCTCTCAAAACAAAGTTATTTTGTTGGTTTCTCCTTTCTAGTAAAGCTCTGACCTAGGATGTTCTCATTAAGAAAGGTAGAGAAGGTCCTGGCAGGTGTTACTTGTGCAAAATGGAATGTGAATCCAATTTTCATATTGGAGTGGAGTGCCCTTTTACTCAGACTATTTGGTTAATCATTGAGGACAAGTTGAAACTCAATAATCATTGGAGTGGAGAAACTGTGTCAGCATGTTTCAAAACTTGGTGTTTCAATTTGGAGGTGGCAAATATTAAACCATTACCTAGCATTGTTTTATGGTTCATTTGGAAGGCCAGAAACTTGTCTTGTTTTGAGGATCTTACTTTAACACCAGCACATGTATCTAGTTTTAGTTTGGGAATGATGAAGAATATTCTGCAGAAGATTTTTGTGGTTTCGATAAGAACTATCTTTATGGAAGTTATTGATAAAACCTTTGCATGGGGTTTTTTTGATGGTTCTGCAGCAAGTGATCCAAAAATTTGTGGAGCTGGAGAATTATGTGCCCTCAAGCTACTTCTCTTTCTGGCTCGAAGGAACTCTTTGGATAAAATCCAGATTTTCGGTGATTCTCAGTTAGTAATTAACTGGGCATCTGATGCTTTGGCTAAAGCTGGAGGAAGGATATTGGAAGGATACTAGTCCATTAAGGAATATCGCGCAGATGAATTTGTGGAAACCTTTCAGATCTTCTAAAGAGGATTTTGGGGTACAGATCCTTGGGTTTGTTTGTTTTTGATGGAAACAAATTTTGTTTTTGTTTTGATGGAAACAACTATTGTTTTTCCTTCTCACTTGGTTGAAAATGCACAGATATCAATCTTTGAAACTGATGAACAGTTTTCTGTAATGCTGATAAAGTTTGTGAAATTGTCTTTTATTTTTTGATATGGCTGTTAATGCCTTGGGACATATGTCTTGGTGTTTTTGAACTCTTTATGGGTATTTATGTTGATTGTATCTACCAGCTTTAAGGTTGGGTATATATGTGTTAATGGACTTTTGTGCCATCTACTGAATGTAAATAAAGCTATTTACGAATTTTTTCCTTGGAAAAAAGAAAGTATCCATCATATACTGTAAAATATTTAGACTACATTTAAATTATATTGTCTTTGTTTAAAATTATGGACATCCAAAATGCATTTATACTTTTGGAAAAATATTTTTTTCTCTTTATTAATAATTGTTTTTCACAAAAATTTAATAAAGTCATTTTTAAAAATAAATATAAACTATATAAATAAATAGCCATAGTAATTTAATGTTTTTGATAATTGTTAAAAAAAATTATGAAGATATTTTCCTAAGATAAACTTAAAACCAGAAATAGTACATATAAATCCAATTTTTTATTAATAAAATTTAATGTAAAACAAAATATACAATCTATAACTATTCAATAACATAAGCTTTCATAAAAAAATGAATAAACATTAATTTCAAAGTTTATCATTATTTTTTTGGCTACAAAATGCTTTACAAATTTGGAAGTATGATAAAGAAAATAAGGAGGAACATACAATGAGGTTTGACAGAGGTTGATAATAGGATAACAAATCATATATTGTTTTGAAATGGAAGAGTATATTGATGAATGACACTTCAATGACTAATTTCCATGTAACTTACTATAAATGTAAGAAGTGAAGTAGCTATAAAAGAGTTATACAAATGATTATAATAACAAACATTTACTATATTGATAGAAAAATTAGCATTTCACCTTTGAAACCTCCATAATAATATTTTAGTATAAATATGATAACAACATTGGTCAATAAAGCATATGATCCAGATATAGACGTCATTATGCCAAAGTTGGAACACTATCATGCAGTGACCAACAAATAATTTTAATGAAAACTTTACTTTAAAAGGAGAGGCATATTTAGGGGAGGATTACCAAAAAGTGCCCCATATAAATTAAAGCATTTTTTGAGGATCCTTTTAGCCAAAAACTAGGTTGATTCCCCTAAAGAATTTCGTTCACACAAGACTACCAATGACTAGAAAAGGTTTTGATCATTGAAAGATAAGTTTTCATATATAGAGTCACTACCATTCTTTAACATTAATTCCCAGGATTTGCATCAATCCACAGGTGTGATGAATAATTTAGCACATAAAACTTATCCCTACATACTAGGAGAGTTAATTCACATTTACCCCAATACTTTGACATACAAGAAAGGAGCTAGTATGATCTATGGAACTCTCTTGGGACATTAGAGTTAGTTTCTATGAAATTCTTAAGTATTTTCCTACTCCTAAGAGGCTCTTACTAAAGATATTGAAAGTGACCATAAAAATTAGTCCACATGAGTGGTAACCAACACTTTTCAAATCAAAAACTTAGTTGCAAGAAAATTACGTTGAGGGCACATATGTGACATTCATCATGTTAATGTAGATTTAGAACTTGGTTGCAAGAAAAAGTAGTTTGTTAATATGAATGCCTAATTTATTAATCACCCTTTGAAATACAAATCTAAAACTTAGTTACAAGAAAAATAAGTTTATTACAGATAAGTGACATCGAGTGACTTTAATACGAATTTAAAACTGGGTGCCAGAAAATAATTAATAATCCAAATACCTATTTTCTTAACCACCTTTTGAAAGACTATAACACATAATCTAAGGACCCTAATTGAGTTGATCCAGGTTCCCATGCGCACAATGGGAACAAAATTTTGATTGAACGAATCGAGTACTATCATGGTTGAAGCATATTAAAAATGAGCAAAGTAGGAAATACACTACACACATAAAACATACAGACAGACAAATGCAAGAGTTTGAACCAAACTCTGTTGTTTCATTATTGTTCTATTACTTTCTTAATACTTTGCTTGTATATTACAATAGTATACATGTTTATATTGAGTGTTGAGAATGCTTGGGGTGTCTTCCCATTACATTCAGTTACAAGAAATTGGAATGGTTCAGAAGTTAAACCGTTACATATGACTGGAAGACAAAGAGACAATATGTCGTAATTGTGTTGATTTCTAGTGTGGACGATGCATGTCAAAGTGTTGAACTTGTCGAGTTTGTGTCGATTTTAGACTTGTAGAATTTGATTTTCAACCTCTCAAAGTCGATAAACAATGCCAACCGTTGGGTGGATCATTCCTCCTTTCTTAAGAAATCTTGATATCTTGACAGGATTGATATGGTGGTGATTATAATGATGGCGATGATGATGAGGATGATGCCATTGAAGATGAAGATGATCATAATGATTGTGATGATGCTGATGGTGATGAAGACAATGATGAGGATGAAAACGATGAGGACAATGATGATGATGATGGTAATCAAGATGACAACGATGAGACATGCATGATGAACATTGATGTAAATTATGATTATGTAAGTACATGATACATCAATGAGTAAAATTTTTGATACCGTTGAGGCACATGCCTAGTCTAACCATGTCAAATTTCAACACATACAAGCACAATTTGAATAAATTTCAACATTGGCCCCATTCATTGCTCACTATTCGAGTTCGATGAAGATGATGTTGATGAGGAAGATGATTACTATTAAAAGGTTGATGCACCACTAGTGAGTATGATCAATATTTTTTATTTCCCCCAGTTGATAACCATGGCATGATGTAAATTAAAAAGATTGTCTAATCGAAAACACGGATTAAATTGTTTGCATTGGAACGAAGCAAGATTTATGATGTAATGAGGATTATGGGACAACATGAGCCATCCTTTACTATTGAATATGATCATGAAGATAATGTTGATGATGATGATGATGAGCTTCTCTTCATTTTGAGAATAATTTAATTCTCTATTGATCAGGGACAACCACGTGAAGGTGGAAGCTCATATGCCCCCCCCCCCCCCCCCCCNAAACTTGAAGTACAAGATGTAATTAACCCATATAATTAGTAAATTATTTGAAGATAATAAAAGGAAGCAAAATTATATTAATTCATACATACCTTGTATATTTGATCATTTTGATATTCTTAATTGTCTTCTCCATCCAATTCAACATTTGAAAAATCAGCTAATTAAAAATTGAATATCAAATGATTAACCATATCAATATCATCATCAATATCACTTTCAAATGTATGATTTGGTTCAGGTTCTTCTAGTTCTTCTTCCATCGACACATTTGGTTCAACTTTTTCAGGTTCTTTTTCTAACATGACATCTACTACATCCTACTCATCATATTGATCTTCTTCATTATCAGGTACTTCTTCCTCTACATGATACTTTACAGACCTTCCTCTTGGATCATATCTAACAACAAATGATCAACTCACTTTACCTGAAACCTCTCAGTAAAAGACTTGTTCACATTGGCTTGAAAGAACATAGGGTTTTTTTCTTGGATCAACCATCCTTGTATTAACCATGGAAAATCCATTATTATGTTCAATAATATCTCTCTCATGATCACATTCATTCATTCATAACCTATACCATTTGACGTTAAACAAAACTAATTTGAAGGATCGATCCAAAATCACACTCAATTATATAAGCCAAATACCCATAATATCTATTTTTAGATTCTTCTAAATGCCTATCACTCCTAAAGGAAACACTAATGAACTAGAACACTACAGTTATCCCAAAATTAAAAAACTATGGAAACTATACATACCATTGAAAATAAAATGTTTCATCTGGATCAGCTTGGAAAACAAATTTTTGGCATGGGATAACTTGATTAAAATAGAGTTTGAAGGACTAAATATGTGTGTACTATGTAAGAATGAGTTTGAGTTTGTCAAACCTATATTTGTGGACTATATTTTTTCTGGATCTATTTGAGCATAGGTTCTATTATAAATTAATTGTTGAAACTTGGTCCTTGGAAAACACTGAATAAAATTTGTAGAATTGGGTTCTTCAAGTTCCTCATCACAAGGAACTCCCCTTTGTTGTTTGTTGTGCATTATGGAAGGTGATGAATCTATCGATATTTGGAGGAATTCAACAAGTAAAAATCATTTGTAGTAATATTATGGGCCTATATAGAGACTACCATAGAAACTAGGGATTTCCTAAGATATGGAAGAGGATTGAGCCAAAGTTTCCATCTAATGTTATCATTGGTTTCTTCGATGGTGCTACTATTGCTGGGTAGTGTGGGGACAGAATGGTTATCATTTTTTTTTGATAGAAAAATATTTTGTTTATGGATGGGGTGTGGTGTCAGAATGAATACTTGGGCCACATTACTTGCTTTATCAGTTTTTCTTCTCTTTTCATTATCTATGGGTTTACATATTATACATGTCTATGAAGACTCCAAGTCTAGGTTTGATTGGGTATATAGCAAGGCCTTACTTCAGGTGGATATATTGGAACAATGGTGAATACAGATCCAAGACCTTAAAGCTAGTTTTAATGGTTTGAGAGTAAATCACATGTACAGGAATTTTGATGTGGGGGTATATTTTCTATCCCAAATAGTTGTAGGTTCTCTTGAGGGGGTTATTTTCCTTAAAAAAACTGATGATTTTATCCTTGTTAATGAGGTTTCTGTGATGGCATATTAGGGCCTTTGGCCTATGATATCATACTCACATTCTTTTTTGTATTTTTTTATTGCGATACAGTCCACCAGATTTTCTGTACAAGTGGGATATTTTTTTCCCTACTCGACTTTTGGTGATATTTAGATTATGTGTAGTAGGATTTGCTTCCTATTTTTTTGTCTCCTTGTCTTTTGGATAATTTTAGTACTTGAAAGTTCTGACAACTTTTATGGAGGCCCCTCTTTATGGTATGGACTCTTGTAACTTTGATTTAATCTCAAAGTAGAAAGTTACCATTTTTTTATCTTGAAAAAAGGGAAGCAAAAGTATATAGAAGGTAGATTTGGAAATAACCAAATTATTAATGGAAAACAAATAAAAGGATACATAAATTTTGAGAAATGACAACTTTTTCTTACTCAATTGATTTGGTATGTTCAATAGGTCATCTCAATAAATTAGCATTCAACTGTTAGATTCACTTTTCCTCAATTTTTTTGATACCTCACGGTGTTATATACATCATTTTGGGGAATTGAGGGAAATCATGATTCTATCCATTCAACACCTTTTTAGCATTGTTTTCTTTTAACCCAAATACTTATTAGTTCTTTGATATATGATATCTTAGCAAGTCATACCTTAATTTTCATGTTAATATCACATGATATCCCAATTAAAGTTAAAATGGCTAAGTATGAAGTCTTATATTAGTTTAAGGGTCTATATATCCAATGATGACATGGTCTTGTGACTTATCCTTATGACACATGCTAGCGATGATGATTGGTTACCATTGATAGGTCAAGGGAAAATGATTTCAATTTTTATCTCAAAACCTAACCTTAACCATAATAATAACCCTAATATAGGAAAATAAGTTCCATAAACTCACAAAATAAAATAAGATCCATAATATCATCCCTAGACCCATCTCCAAGCTTTAATGAAGCATATACACACCTATACCAAGATATTACAAATATATCAATTCTTACAAGCATCAAAGCCAACACATTACCCAAGCCATTGGATCTATTCACATGGTTGAATTACCCTTGTTCAATGTCTAGGAAAACCCATTCACAAAGTCCAATCATACCCACAAAACCCACAACTTTTCACTCCATATATTAGGTCTTACAAGGATCAAATCCAAGACACTAGTCAGATTATCCACCATTTCAAAAATATTACAAAGACATACCACCCATAGATTAAATTACATATGCCAACCCAAAAAAACACATTAACTCAAATCCAACCCATAAACCCATAGTTCACCATCTCATCTATATAGAGGTCAAATTACCCAAGCCATTGGAGCTACTTACATGGTCTAATTATCATTTTGTAGAATCCAATAAAACCCATTAACAATATCCAAGTAAACCCATTAACATCATCTAAGAAAACACATAAAACCATAGCTTTACACTCCATATATCAAGTCTTACAAGCATCAAATCCAACCCATGGGTTATATTATTTTCCATTTAAAAACTATTAAAAATAAATACCAACCATATGTGTAGTTACACATGTCAACCTAAAAACCTACATGAAATAAAAGTGAACCCATAAACCCATCGGTCAAATTACCCTATCAACTATGCATAGGACAAATTACCCAGGATATTGGAGGTACTCACATCGTCGATTTACCCATTTGCAACATCCAAGAAAACACATTAGCATAATACAAGAAAATCCATAAAACCAACATCTTTGTTCTCCATCTATTAGGTCTTATAAGCATCAAAAGCAAACCAAACGTTATAATATCCACCATCTCATAAATATTACAAACACAGAGCCCCCACTAAACCCCTAAACCCACTTTTGAGAGTCAAATTAGTAATTTTCAATTATTAATTTTTATTTTCTCTCTAAAATGACTCAAAGGGTTAAATCAATGGGAAAATTGGAGAAAATCCAATTCCTAAATCAAAGGTATCTTGTTTGGGACTTGTCTCTGAGGTCTCAAAGTTTTTTAGGATCAAGTGTCTGGGTATTTATGAGCATATAAGAGCATCTTCAACCATCAAAGGAGGGGCTCCAACTCACTTCCACAAAAGGGGGGAGAATTCTCTCATGAAGGGTGGTTTTTCCACTTGGATGAAGTGGTTAGAGGAGGTAAAGGATTCCCAAACCAAGTGGGATACCTCAATATGGGTGGAAGCCTTCCCTCCCAGGAATTCAAAACTCCTCCCACTATTATCGCAACCCCCAAAACCACCTCACACTTGGAAAATTTACCCCCTTGGGGTTTGAGCTTCTTTTTTGTTATAAAAGTAGGGTTTTGCTCCTCAAACAAGAGGATGTATTGAACCTCTACTCATTGTATTGTTGTTATTTCATTTTGATTAATAATATTGAAGGCTTTGGAGGATCATGGTGGCATTGTCTCATGGTTATGCAAATTGGATAGTTTCTTAGGTGATATTCAACTAAATTAGGCTTTCTTATTTTTTGGTCAAGTTTGGTAGTATTTATCTAGCTTCTTTTGGATGAGAATTTGATGTTGTCAATTTTTTCATTTATGTTTTATTTGTAAAATATTTCAAGAGTAATAGATTGTACTCGCTTGTACTAATATTCTCCTTTTCTTTTATGATGAAATGTACTAGATTAACCATGCTTGTTTGAAGGATTTTCTAGTTTTTGCAGGTTGCTTTAGGTGAAATTTTTTTTTATCTCAGTTGCATCCACCTTCTTTTCCATTACATTATACCATCTTCATTCTAATGTGTTTTTCCCCACAAATGCTTCTTCTCTTTCACATTTTTCAAGATCAGGGCTTGAGTACCTCTCTCTTCTCTCTCTAAAATTCAACCCATAAACCCATAGGTCACCATCTCATCTACATAGAGGTCAAATTACCCAAGTCATTGGAGCTACTTACATGTTCAAATTATCATTTTGTAGAATCCAAGCAAACCCATTAACACTACCTAAGTAAAACCATTAAAATCATCTAAGAAAACACATAAAACCATAGCTTTGCACTCCATATATCAATTCTTACAAGCTTTAAATCCAACCCATGTGTTATATTATTTGTAATTTTGAAACTATTACAAACAAATACTAACCATATGTGTAGTTACACATGCCAGCCCAAAAACCTACATTAAATAAAAGCGAACCCATAAACCCATCGGTCAAATTACCCTATCAACTATGCATAGGTCAAATCACCCAAGTTATTAGAGGTACTCACATGGTCTATTTACCCATTTGAAACATCCAAGAAAACAAATTAACATCATCCAAGCAAATCCATAAACCAACATCTTTTTTCTCCATCTATTAGGTCTTATAAGCATCAAAAGGAAACCAAATGTTATAATATCCACCATCTCAGAAATATTACAAACACATGCCAACCTTTGGTTCAATCACACATGCCAACCCAAAAACCCTACATGAAGTCAAAGCCAACACATAGACCCATAGGTTGAATTACCCTATCATCTATGCAAAGGTCAAATTACCCAATCCATTAGATCTACATGTTATCCACTAAGATTCACTTAGGGGATTTTTCAAGTGAGCCACCAAGGATCAAAACAGATCATTGTTCTTACTCAGTGCTCAAGAAGTTTTTTCATTTCATCAGGGCCAATTGTGGTCCCTTGTTTTGCATGCTCACACCCCCTTTGGGGGATTGTAATAAATGTAAATAGCATGATGGTTTCTTTTTGTAAAAGTATTGGCCTCCTTAGGAATTGGTCATCAACGTCATCATCCTCGAGTTTTCTTTTCCCTCGTCAATTATGTGACGCTTTTTTAAGAGACATATAATTTTCGAGTTTTTCAATCAAAATCCTCCAAAGTCGGGATGGTGAAATTGGTGATTTTCTCTTAAAAGGTTATTAAATACTAGGGTCTATGTATTATACCATGCTAGTCATAGTACTAAATTTTTGTGGACATGCACTAAGTCTTTCATAAGATTTTTAATAAAATCATCGATAAGATGTATTTTAATTGTAAAATTTCAAAAGGTCGTAAAATTGGGCCTAAGGAACCAATTTGGTAATCGGGATGCTTTGTTTTGGACCCGAATCCCCCACTAAACCCATAAACCCACTTTTTATAGTTAAAATAGTAAATTTTGAATTATTAATTTTGATTTTCTCTCTAAAATGATTCAAAGGGTCAAATAAATGGGAAAATTGGAGAAAATCCAATTCCTAAATCAAAGGCATCTTGTTTAGGAATTATCTCTAAGGTGTCAAAGTTGTTGAGGATATTGTCTGGGACATTTATGAGGATAGAGGAGCATCTTCAACCCTCAAAGGAGGGGCTCCAACTAACTTTCACAAAAGCGAGGTGAATTCTCTCATGGAGCGTGGTTTTGTCACTTGGATGAAGTGGTTAAAGGAGTTAAAGGATTCCAAAACCAAGTGGGATACCTCAATATAGATGGCATACTTCCCTCCTAGGAATTCAAACCCACTCCCACCATTATCTCAACCCCAAAAACCACCTCACACTTGGAAAATTCGCCCCCTTGGGGTTTGAGCTTATTTTTTGCTATAAAAGTAGGGTTTTGCTCCTTAATCAGGAGGATGTATTGAACCTCTGTTCATTGTATTGTTGTTATTGATTTTTTATTAATAATATTGAAATATTTGGAGGATCATGGTGGCATTGTCTCATGGTTATACAAATTGGATAATTTCTAAGCTGATATTCAACAAAATTAGGCTTTCTTATTTTTTGGTGAAGTTTGGTAGTATTGATCTAGCTTCTTTTGGATGAGAATTTGTTGTTTTCAATTTGTTCATTTATGTTTTATTTGTAGAATATTTCAGGAGTAATATATTGTACTCAGTTGTACTAATATTCTCCTTGTCTTTTATGATGAAATGTACTAGATTAACCATGCTTGTTTAAAGGATTTTCTAGTTTTTGCAGCTTGATTTAGGTGAAAGGATTTTTTATCTCAGCTACATCCACCTTCTTTTCTGTTACATTATATCAGATTCAGTATAATATGTTTTTCCCCGTAGATGCTTCTTCTCTTTCGCATTTTTCAAGTTCAGGGCTCGAGGGCCTCTCTCTTCTTCTCTCAAATTCAAATCATTCTCAGTTACCGGTTCTTTGTGTTTGAAAAATTCCAGATCTGAAAAGTTTGATATTAAAACATAATTTTGTTAAGCATATATGTATAAGATATAGAATTTCTTTAAATTATCATCTCAAACTAGATCTAGATTCACACTTAAAGTTCTTGTTTTCATTAAAAAAAAAATCACAATTTTTCAAGTACTTGAGTAGTACAAGTTCTTGTAATTTTATTTGATCAATTCATGGGATTCTAAAATAAATTGCTCACTGGTTTTTATCAGGTCTGAGAAAAAGGAGAAGGAAACACTGCCAAAAATCAAATGATCATCTGGAGCACTCAAAATCCTTCCTTCTTCCCTCTTCTTCATTCATCTTTTATTCCAAAGAGTGTGTAAGTATTTTGATCCATTTTAAAGGGTCAAAAGCTATTTTATTTTCTGATTTCATCAATTTGTAAATTCCATCAATAAATAAAGAAAGTGGGCTACACAACACCCACACTCCATCTCCATTGGTGGAATTCACAGTTTCTTTCATGGTTTGCATTTTACTGATCAACACTTGCACACAATCCACCTTCTTGAAAGGATGTATAGATTAGCTGTTTTTATTTTATTTCAAATCAGATTAGGTTTTACTTCCTTAACCAACTCGTCGTCACGAAGTATTCTCTAGCCACCAACTAATGGCCTCATCGATTATTGGTGGATGATCAGAAAGTGACACATAGTTGTGGTTCTAATTTGTTGTCATTGGTTTGCTTTTACAAACTTATTTGTTGTATCAAATTGGAATAAATATTTTGTCATCAATTCGTGTATTCTCTTTCCCTCTATGGGATTTGCTTGGTCGTTGGGAAATCAAAAGCGGTTTTTGACACTTTCTAATTTATTCACACTAATCTAATGATTCATTAATAAAATAAACTCCCCTAAGAAAAATTACGAGAATCCGGCGTATGGTAGTTGAAAATCGTGGGAAATTTTCTCAAAGGAAGCAAGAACAACTAAGTAGTGACCTTGAGATATAGTCAGGATACATCCTTGTTGGTATAGTGTTGGACACCTTCTTAGAGACTCCGATTCATCCCACATTTCCGAGAAAGGAATCACTTTAGTCATCTTTCAGACACATTCTCAGTACTTTTAGTATATCGAGAATTCCCTTCTCATATTTCAACTCATCTATTAATAATTAAAACTAACCAAGACACATTTGCAAAACATTTTACTTCAACAAAATTATTTCACTTTGACTCCATTGGCAGTGATATGATCTGCAATTATTTTATTCTCGCTTTATGTGTTGATTTTATGTTTCTAAGCATTTACTTAAATTTTCAAACAATCTTGTATCAGAATTTACTTCAAAAAACTCATAAACAACTCACTTCCATCAATAACGATTAAAACTTAAAGAGCCTTAGACAACTCTTTCTTAGGGACCACCCCCCTTGGCTTCATTAGGAGTTTGGCCTAAACAGAGGACTCAATATCAAGTGACAGTACTTGACTTGAGACTTGACCTGAAGGACACACCTAGCAGCTTGAATACTTTTGCTATGTATAACCCGCGGGTGTGTGAAAAGCGACAACACTACTCACATGGTCAAATTATGCAATTGCAATATCCAATAATTCCCATTAACAACATCCAAGAAAATACATTAATCTAATAGCTTTGCACTCCATTTGTTAGTTCCTACAAGCATCAAAGTCAACCCACAAGTTAGATTATCCATCATTTCAAAACTGTTTCAAATACATAACAACCCTATCCAATAAAACACATTAACAACTTCCAATAAATACATGCCAATAATCCTATCCAAGTAAATACATTAACAACATCTAGAAAAACACATAAAACCCACAACGTTGCACTTCATTTACAAATAATTACACACATGATTCTACGAATATCAAATAATTACCAACATCTAGCAATGACTTACTAGACAATATATTTCCATGAATAATTGGATGTGTTTGATAAACACAATTGAGGTTCATAGGATAGTAATGAAACCATACCAGTCAAGTCTTTATATGGACACATCTTGCATCCAATTCCTAAATCTATAGCTTGAGGACACTACTCTAGTACTAGCATCAAGTGATTCTTCATCTTGGTTGATGGCCAACCAAATATAGAATGAAGGGTAGAGTGAATCAAACACACAGGCCCAAACCCCTAAACCAAATTTGCAAGGAAACAACCTCTGCTAACAACTTCTCCAATTGCAAGAAACTGAAGGAACAACAATACAATCACAAAATCAAACCCAAAAACCATCTTAAAAAGAATTCAACCAAAACATAAAGGGTAGGGAAATGCACCACCATTGGGGTGATGTCCCTCTAGATCAGGGGCAACTTCTCCATGACTAGGTGCTCAAACAAAAACACAACTAATGGAGTGAGATCGAGACTTGAGACAAAAACGTAGGAGAAGGGATGAAATAACTACTCAAATCAAAATGTCAACAACCTTCACATGATGAGGAAGCCATGTGAAAACTATTGTACACCATGTAGGTAGGTAGGTCCATGGGGCCAATTCGAACTAGTAAGGGAGGGTGCACCACTATTGGTCTCGCTCTCCTACTTCATTTAAGAAAATTATTTGTGGGTAGTAAACCACCATTGGGGTGATGTCTCTCTTGATAAAAGGTAACCACTCCATCATTAGGTGCTGAAGAAAAAAACACAAGCAATGTAGTGATATCAAGGCATTATTCAAAAAGGTGGGATAAAGGGTGAAACATGTACTCAAGTTAAAATGTCAACAACCTTCACAAAATTAGGAAGCCATGTGAACACTAGTGTACACCACGTAGGTAGGTAGGTCATTGTGGACAATTCGAACTAGCAAGGGAGGGTGCACCACTATTGATGTCTCTCTTCTACTTCATTTAAGAAAAGTAATGTGTAAATAATCGTAATGATAAATTATAATGTAACCTCAACTGATTATCTCGTATTTTCCAAAATGATATTGAAATGTCTTCTGTGTCCATTTTCTTTTGAATATGGTAAACAATGTACATACACACAAACTCCATGGATTCTCATTACCTGTTTCCCTTTCATGATGGAACTTATCTATTGTATTTAATTTTATCTGCAACATGTTTCTGATAAGGACCAAATTCCAAATCCATCCATTAGATCTTTCAACTTCTCCATCTTTATAAATCTCATAAAGAGAGATTGAAAATAAGATGGCCACTATATGTCATTAATCTCCATTATTGTCCTTGAAGTATTTCCATTATGTGCACTACAGTATTGGCCTTTACGAATGACCATGAAGTATTTTTACTAGTCTAATCTTCTTTCCATATCAACTAGGGGAATAATTATTTAGCTAAAAAATATCTAAAGCATGCTGAAATTTCAAATCATCTTTCATCCATGACACGACCTTCTATTTATAGAGTAAAAAAATTTATAGTCACTCATCAAATAAATTCTATTTAATGACTTTTTTATTTTGATAATCCTCTATACCCACATGCCATTATCACCAAAACTTTGAAACTTTATATGAAATTTTTTTATTAGTACACAATGCTTCTTGAGGGCAAGCAATAAGCACCCAACAATAGTTTATTTATTATTGATCTTGCAATAATATCAACTGTTGGATTATATGCAACAGTTGATATTCCTGCAACGCTAATAAATGGACTCTTGTGAGGTGCTTAATGCTTTCCCTCCTTGAGTCTCTCATTCTTCCATTTTCATGTATTGTATACCAACTTTCGTTGTCACATGGTAAAATTATAGACAATGATTCTTATCATGTCCATTCTTTTTGCAAATACCACATTTACAGATTTGAGCGAAATTTTTTGCTATGCCTACATTTAAAGGTTTGAGTAGAATTTGTAATTATTTGCATAGTTAAAATGATGTTTTTATATGATTTGGAAATATAGTTTTAGTAGAGTTAGTTGTTAAAAACATGTTTTTTTAAGTGAATGAAAATTACTAACACAATGAAAATAACAATATCTCTTACAAACACATTCCACACAAAACATCAACTTTCAAGTAAATAAACACTCTAGAGAAATAGAGATACAAGTAATATTATAAATTTCACAAGATCACTAACAAACACATTCTACACATAAATCATTAAATTTTGGCTAAAAAAATATCTTAGACAATAAAAATACAATCAAAATTTAAAAAAAGTTACATACAAAATTCATTCTTATATATTGCTTGTTTAACTTCTACAGTGAGATTTTAGTTCATCCATAGTTCTTGCTTAGTCAAGAATATCCTCATTCAGCTTTGAAGCTTTCCAATCCAATGTAAGGTGTTTAACTTCTACTATAATATTTTATTTCATGCATAGTTATTGCTTAATCAAGAATATCATCATTCAACTTTGAAGCTTTCCAATATAATGCAAGGTTCCTCTCTTGCTTTGATCGACTACAAACAACTCAATGATCCTCTATTACCCCCATATATTTGATTTTCAGCGTGAAAAAAACCATGAACAATTCGTATGGCCATTTCTTCCATTGAATGATCTATATTCTAAAATTCCTTCATCTATTTTAGGAAGGAATTTAGTTTGCCTATAACTTGGACATTATAGGTTATTGTTTTCTTATTGTGATTTAATAGAAAATGCTACAACTTTTCATCTTTTGAACTAAAGGCTAAATTTGTTTGAATTTTTTTTGCAAGTTGAGAATTCAAGAAATTATATTTTTTTCTTAACTAACTTCCTTTAATTATAATAATATTAACATGTTTATATTTAGCACTTTGGGGGGGCTCTTAGTACTATTCATTCACATCCCCGATGACCTCTATGGCCTATCATGACCACGGGGATATTTTTCTTTTCTTTCTATTTATGATACCAAGACATTATTGTCTATTACTAAGTTATTTTTTTGTGCAACAATCTGCACCACATACTCTTAATTTACTGTGTGACACACTATGCACATCATACTTTACTCTACATGCACTTTTGCACTTATCAATACCTTTACCACATAGCTATACTACGTGCACAAATCCATACCACTGCATGACCCGTTGCATGATTTCCTTCAACCACTACATCTCTACCACAGTATAACCATCTTATGGAAGCTTAGCTTGCAATTGTAGTTCACCAACTACCTACAGAGTTAATGTTATATACATAATGGGATTTCATATACATACAACTTCATCTATTTGCAAGACATTCACATTCATTAGTATGATATACAACATGCATCTCATCATTCGTTCAGATAATCATGCATACAATGCAAATGAATAACAAAAATAAAACATCAAATAACACTTACCTTGAATGAAGCTTCTTTGAGAAATTGATTGCACAAGAGAAATTTTCCATCGAACCATAGGAACTCTGTATAGAATATACTCGTTTTGCGAAGAGGCCATACCCACACTGTGAATGATTACCTTAAGGAAGGGGAACTATCCATAGTCAAATAGGCACAATGCCATAGCCAAGACAACCTATGCTGGGTTAATAAGATGTCACAATCATACAAAGTTAATTCTCAAGTCAAGCCATCCTTTGTTGAGTTGATGTGGTATTCACTTAGTGAAACTATTCCATAGCACCTTTGTTCATGGTATATTAAAGAATACCCCTAATTTCATTAGATATTGATAAATACCTACCAAAATCCTTTTGTTGAAACCCCCTCCCAATAAATATTCCCAATTAAGAAAACCCTATTTTGTGAGTTATTGCTTATTTTTACTAGATAACACCCTTTATACCCCCCCAATAACCTACTCCTCACCCCTTCAATACCTATAATATATTGACCTTATTTTACACAATTTGAAAACCCCCCTTTATGAATGAATGATGTTACAGAGAAGATCTCCTACAGCTTGGGGTGGACTACCATAGGCAGGATGACACTAGAAATAAAACCATTTCAAATCATGCTAAATATATAAATGAAACTAACAATCTGGGACAAGAGGTGTACCTTATTACAGACGTTCAAAGTAGATCCCTATTGAGCTTTCAATCAAACGTGTACCCACAGATTTCCCTCAACAATAACAAGATATACAAGCATGATATATGTAAAGCGTTAGAATCTAATCTAGCATGTTACATTCCAATACATAAATGAAGTGATTACATTCATGGATAAGAATATTCATAATTACACATGCAATGGATGAGAAATGGATATTTCTATTAATATGAACAGAGATACAAATGACAACCTCTATCAACACCTCGTTGAAATCGAGAAACTGAGTCACTCCGCCTAGGCCTCCACCACTTCAATCCTCATTACAAAGGAAATCTCACAAAGACAAAGGTGAGCTTGGGAAATAACACTAATGGTTGCTTCAAGGACAAATGGATGCAGACTCAAGTATATAAGAATGGGGAACAATTCCACTATAGTATCATTGCTCTCCAAATTTCTCCTCCTTCAATGCTTCATAGTAGCTCAATATATATACCATCAATGGGAAGTGAATGGCCGAAATGGAGCATTTCCCAACATATGGAAGGCCAAGGATCAAGTCATTCTTTACTTGATGGGGAAAACTCCAAATATTTTTGTTTTTTTAGCATAAATCCCGATGTACACGAGTGATAGTGGTGCAAGATGCATATACACAGTTTGTGTACTTGTGACCCACGTATACATAAAAAAAATTATTTTTAAGGTTTCCATTGGAGCATTAGGGTGATAATGAGAAAATGGGGTAAAAAGAGTTTGCATAGGGACATGGATAGCCATCAAAGCATGATGTATCAGGTGTGTAAAATCACGCTATAACAGATTCCCTCTACTGTGTGAGGTCATAGAGATACACGATGGCCAAAATACATTATAATAGTCCTTAGAGTGGAGTAATGAAGAACTAGGTGGAAAAAACTAGCCACTCATCGGTATAATACAATGATATATCTCTACACATGACTACATGTATGAAGTATACATAGTAGTCCCAGATTCATAATAGTATAATTTCTATGAATAAGCATAATAAAGATATGTCATGAGTGTTCGTCGCCATGTACAATATACAGTGAAGTAAGGTCTCCAGACTAAACAAAGACATCAAATGGTACATTGGAATGTGGTCATGAGAGAAGAAATCTCATAGGTACAGGAACGATCAAGGAGGTATCATATATGGAATGCCACCAAGCTATGAGGTCTTCACCACAAATAGCCTCTAGTACATGTCCCATCACGTGAATAAAGGTGTCATAGTCGAACATGATGGACCATCATCTGATTACCGATCATTGATGTATACCATTAACATACGTGAGATATCCCACCGATAATGATAATTGGAATCAAGGTACAGAGTGAAAAAAAACAAGTGTTAATAGATTTTTTGGGGTCGAACACTTGAGACAAATCAATCAGGGGAGGACATTTATGTATTCCCAAATTTGTCGATGGCGAGAGAACATGCCACTGATGACTAAAAGTCTCAATGCACTCAATGGACTCTAGATCCCTATTCCAGAATAAATGTTCTGGAGTCAATCGAATGGAATCCACTAGAAGGAGGGAATTAAGGAATCCCCCATCAACAAACATGCGGTACAAATCAATGTTATATAATTTTGGAAGAACTCAGACGAACAAGATGTGCACGAACTAGTAAAAAATGTATCAAGAATGGCCGACATGCAGAGACAATATAACTAAGGAGTGGCTAAATCAGGTTAAAACTTACTACGAACAAGAGCATAAGGAAGATGAAGACTCATAGGCAACATAGACTCAAAAATGCATATTGGGACAACTCTGTGACATAGGAGGCATCACAGAGGCTCCATAAGGATTTGAAGCATAACTAGTTAGTGGAGAAAACTCAAAATAATGAGTATAGATCCTAAGGTCATACTATTAACCCAATGAATGGATTGTTCTTTGTTCAAACGCGACATGACAAAAAAATTCCCAAAAGAAAGTAATATCATTTCCCATTTGACTTTTTATGTTTTATGATTTTTTGGTCTTTTCATATTTGAAAGCTTGAAAAAGAATAAAATTGATTATAGAACACTAAGGAGGAAACAAGTGTTAAAGGCAAGAAAACTAGTTCCAAGTAGTGCAACATACCTAGATGCTCAATGCAAGGAATCATATGTAGGATAAAGACACTCAAGGGGGGATGTCTCCTCTGGGTAAGGGATAATCAAGATACAAAATATATCTGAAAGGCACTTCTTGGCTAGGATTGAGGCAATATCGAGCTATATGGATTATAAACTGAAGGAGAGAGCTGACATAAATCTTAATACGAAAAGCAAACCCATGCAAATGCAGTTACAACTTGATACAAAGCAGGAGTCTTGGTGGGATATGGATAGCATAAATTTCAAGAAAGAATATGAAGTTCTTTACTCAAAGGCATGGAGGGAATACAAGGCAGTCCCAGACCTAAGGGAGGCCAATCAACATGGGAACCAAATGAAAAAGAGGTATCTAACTAGGGTACCCATGATAAGGAAATATCTACCACTTATGCAATTCCACTCCTAGTAGCAATATGAAGTTTTCGTGGCATCACGAAGTGGGTTCATACCTATGGTTAAGGCGACGAAGTCATAGGATAATTCAAAATGCATGCAGAAAGTGGTACTATCATATATGCTAGTTTAGTCTTATACCTGCCATGGGGATGAATGAGCCAAAACTCGACGAGAGTGCACAAAAAAATGGATTCTAGAAAACGAAATTAGTCAAAAACAGTTTTACATAGCTAGTAGAGAGTCCAAACTTTAGGATAAAGGGAGAATTGATCATGAGAAAAGAATTAGAAGGAAATGGTGCAATGGACCATGGGACATTAAAAGGAATGTGATATGTAGACTCATTGCATGCGTATACACCACCCCTAGGGGAATGAACACTTGTGTTAAGACCAGATGAAGGAAGTGAAAATCCTCCCACAAATGGAGTGGAAGGTGGAATATGACCACTTCTGAATCTATGTGCAAGCTAAGGTGTCATGGTGCCCCCAAATCCAACACCAGCGTCCACACTAGAACACAGAACGAGTGACGAAATACTAGTAGTGATGTTTGGCATGCTGAATGTAAAAGGATTTGAAGTTAAGGGGACATAAATATATTCAAAGAATGGTTATCCCTAAAGCCGACTAGCGCACACATAGCACACCCCTAAGTAAAACTAGGTTAGATGCAAATAAGAAAAGAGGGAGGATAGTGAGCTCCCAAATGTGGCAGGTATGTCTCACCTATTAGAGTCCTGATACTCCCATACACTAGAAGAGGAGGTGTGTAACCAATTATAGTGGCCCTCAGCTTCAACGCATATAGAGACTATGTTGTCTGACCCCTACCTAGACATGACACTTGTAGAACAACCTCTACAAGCACCCCATGTGATACCTAGGTAAGGAGAGTAAGGTCACCCCAATATAACCAATGCTAATGTGGAAATTCATGAGAGGGATCTATCGTATGGGAAGGGAAACAAATACCGAAGCTCGAAAGCACCAAAGGTACCTCAAAATACCCCAAATATGAATAACATCCTGGAAATATCTATGGCTCTCAACAAAAAGTGGAAAGAGGCTATCCCCACCACAAATATGTGTGATTCCTCATGCTTAACTCCTATCTAAGAGGATCCTCCCAAGAACACTAATTATACCAAGGATTTCACTTCTCACCTGGATAGACACCTAGTTGTTTTGTTTCATAGTCTTGGAAATATTTACTCATGACACCCTATTCCTAAGACTCTACAATCCTAATCTTGTTGGTGCACCTCTATCAAATAAAAATGTGTTATCAATTTTAATTTAAGAGTTTATTTTAATGGATGTGATTACTCAAGGGTAATGAGCGTGCAACTAGTGATGTTATGACTCAACAATGAAGTAAATATGCACACCCAAAAAACAATACCAAGTGAAACTTGTTTTTAATAATGAAAAAGGGGTATGCCACTACATGTAATGAAAAATTTAATTTCAAATGCCCATATAATTATTCCTATATGAAATCCTGATCACTAATTCCATCTAAGCAAATCTAATGCAAATACCTCCTCAAATGCATATGTGAGATGCAAGTAAGTATGCAACTATATAATATTTTGTATTTTCAATATAAAAGAATGAAAATGCAATAAAATTCACTAAACTCTTAGTCTCTGCAAAAAGCCGCAAACACAAGCCAAGCAAGACACTGGGGATAAAATGACTAATGCACTAATGGAAAAACAAAAAACGAGATAACTCAAGAAGAAAAAATTTCAAAGAAAGAAAATTAATAAAAAAGGGTTTTCTAGTCACAAGGGAAGAAGTCAACAGATAATATTGGTACCCAAGAGGAACCAACCACACTCACAACCCACCCAACAACTTCACACATCAAGAACTCAACCAAAAGGGAGGATGTACATGACTATTCAAAGAACATGTGTATATGTATGCGACTAAGTATAGTACATCCTGCGTATATACACGATTGTATATTCTATGACCCGTGTATATAGAGAAGAAGGCGGTAAAAATAAATCCAAGGGTCAAACCCCTCTAGGGGACTCTCAATGAATGAACATACTACCAAATGCGACACAGAAATGGGGAGAAACTGAGAGAAAATCGAGCAAAAAATGCACCCACAACCCCACCAAAAACGAATTGAACCCCAGTATGGTCTCCAATTCTGTTACAGAGAAAATATCCTATGGCTTTGGGTGGACCACAACAGACAAGATGACACTATAAATAAACCCATTTCAAAGCATGCTAAATATATGAAAGAAACTAACACTAAGGGTAAAGAGGTATACCTTATTCCGAACGTTCGAAGTAGATCCCCGTTGATATTTCAATCAAACTTGTACCTCCATATTTCCCTCAACAACAACAATATATACAAGCATGATATATGTAAAGTGTTATAATATAATCTAGCTTGTTACATTCTAATACATAAATAAAGTAATTACATCCATGGATAAGAATATTCATAATTACATGTGCAATGGAAGAGAAATAGATGTTTCTATTAATATGAATAGAGATACAAATGACAACCTATGATGGCAATTCGTCGAAATCGAGAAACTGAATCCCTCCACCTGGGCCTCCACCACTTCAATCCTCCATACAAAGGAAATATCACAAAGATAATGACGAGCTTGGGAAATAGCACTAATGGTTGCTTCAAGGATAAAGTGATGCAGACCCAAGTAGATAAGAATGGGACACAATTCCACTATAGTATATTTGCTCTCCAAAGTTCCCCTGCTTCAATTCTTCATAGTAGCTCAATATATATCTCCTCAATGGGAAGTGAAGGGTTGAAATGGAGTGTTTCCCAGCATATAGAGGGACAAGGATCAAGTCATTTGTTACTTGATAGGGAAAACTTCATTTTGTTTTATTTTTAAGCATAAATCCCTATCTACGGAGGTGATAGTAGTGCAAGATGCCTATACGTGGGTTGTAGACTTGTGACCCTAGTATACATATAAAAATGTTTTTTTAAGGGTTCCACTGGAGCATCAGGGTAACAATGAGCAAATGGGGTAAAAAGAGTCTGCATAGGGACAAGGATATGCCATCAAAGCATGATGTATCAGGTGTGGCAAATCACGCTATACCAAATGTGATAAGATATTAGTAAACAAGGTGAATCCTCTATGGTTGGGTTAACATGCTGTCATATTCATACAGACTCAATTATCAAGACAATCTAGCCTTTGATGGGTTAACAATCTTTCTAAGTACTAGAGGGGATATGCTAACTAGTGACTCACTACAAAGTTATTGGAACCTCGTGCATGCTTGGCTAGCTTATGGTAATACTTTCCCCACACAACACCAAGAAGGTAACCTTTCATTTCTTAATGGTTCCTCATGCATCACCTTCCTTCATGTGATATACCAATATGTGCATCAAAATACCACCGAAACCCCTTTATTCTATCAAGAGGATTTATTAGCTTGGGGTCCACAATACTTGCCCTGCACAACACCACACTGGAGCTATTACAATGTGTGTGTGTAGAAAGACCACCGAAACCATGCTAATCCATTGGAAGGTCTCACAACTGTTATTGGATCTCAATCAACTCAATGCTAAACACTTTATCTACTTCTCAAGGACCACAACAAATCAATAGGACAAATATTTATATTTAGTTTACCTCTAGAATCAAAGATTCCTTATGTATACTTCGATTTCTTGGGATCCACAATAACCATCACACACAATACTAAGAAGGCACCCTTTCATTACTCAATGGCCCATAAGGTGTCACCTTCCTCCATGTGTTATACTATTGTTTGCATAGAAATACTAGCACGCAAACCTTGGATCATATTCCTATAGGATCTATTTTCCCATGACTTACCCATCTTGGTTGTGCTTAACCATTAACTCCAAGGAATCACTTCAGTGACTGTCCAACATACCACTCTTATATAACAATATTCACATAGACAACCATACTTAGGTTGACTCAATGATAAGGAAACAATGCTTCTTAGGTGTGTGACTAAGGATTCACAATGCTTCACCACTATGTTACCACTCTTTTAGGGCTTACTTAGAAACTTCTATGAACAAAATCTATCACACATGTCTTTGAAAAAAACTCAGGATGCTCAATCTCAAGCTATAATTGGGTAATTCGATACCACTCTACTACCTAAAAAATAACACATAGTAATTTCTCTCTCCAATTACCTCGCTAACTCACAAACATGATCTCAAACCAGAGCTTAAATCCAATCTCCACTTTGTCCATATTCAAGTTTGACTTCCTCTTAGGAAAGGGTTGACTCTTTTTCATCAGATTCAAATGGTTAGATTGGTTGATGGATGGATGAGTGAAGAAGAATCATTAGAATGACTTTCTCTCAATATAGGGATAGATAAATATGCCCATGAAGGACCAAGTTACTTGACCATGTAACTTCATTAATTGGCCCATAGACTCACTGATAGGATGATTCAAAAACTCACTGATAGGTTTATAGCACCATCTCCCAACTAACATGTAATATAAGGATGACATCAATTCGACTACTTGCTTACCCAATAAGAAACTCCCATTCCCAGTTCCATAGTGTGGCTGGCACTACTATGTCACAAGGAAACTTAGACCCACACCTTCCTTTCCACAAGACAATAACTGCCTCAACTACCCCCTTCTTGGAAGCATTAAATTATTGTGGTGCATGAGTCAAAATAAAATATGATTCCTCATCAGTCCTCTCTAGGACACTTGGATCTCATTTATTGTCTTCATGGATTCAATACCTCCCTTTTTTAACCTTAGGATGATCATGTCCCATGCTCTTGTTTCCTTTCTCAATCAACTATGGATTTATTTATCATTATTATGAACATATACATCATACTTGCATTGCTTATGTGCTTGACCATAGCATGATTCACTAACCATATACATTCGGGGAATCCATGATAGATCGTTTTCCTTGGGATCCTCACAATGTTCCTTACATTTATCAATCATATTATATCATTTACATAGTTTATGTCAAGAGTCAAAACTAGGGATATTACATATTCAATTTGGTTTTCTTTGGCTAAGTAGTCACAAATGGAGGGTACATTCTACAAGATTTGCATATGATACACACTTGGCCCTAATTTTTGTTGTGTGTGCTAGTGCATCCATAAGCACGAGTACAATCTCACTAACATGTCATAGGTATAAGGACTTAAACTTTGGTCGGGGCTATGTTAGCTACGTTCTTTCATTGACACTACTAGACACTAATGACATAAATGATCAAATTTAAAATAAAAAGTAATTAAGGGGATCCATATTCAAATAATCCTTTCCCATTTTGGGGGGTTTGCATCCCTAAAAAAATCCACTTTTGAAGCAGATGATGAAACTTGTGCCATGCTTCATCAAGTCTATATACCATTTGGACTTTGAAGGAATATGACCCTTAATTTTGATCTATAGAAACTCTTTCTTGTGTCTTTAGATTTCTTGGAAATTCTAATATATATTTATATCTTATTTTAGCTTGGCATGTAGTCAACACTATATCCTCTACTAAAGGAAAAACAAGTAATGCCTCAACCCCTCTTCATATTCATCCTTTATAAAGGGATCAATAACTTAAGATCTTCTACATTAATTATGCAATAAATACCCATGTATGGCTACAAATCTATTCAAAATGCATGCTCACCCTTCTCATGCATGATTTTTGTAACATACCCGACATCCTCATCAGACCATTGAGACAACATGGTACTCAAATTTCTAATCTGAATTAACCATTATGCTCAAATTTTGTTTTTTCATAAAATCATTCAATTTAACAACAAAATTCAAACATTATGGTTGCTCAAATACACATATTCAATCGCTAAATTTTACAAGCATTATAAGCATGAAAGACACACTAAACCATGCAATTCCATTTACATAAACAATCATAATCAATAAATTAAATAGCATGCAAGCACACAAATTGTTCTCTAACCATGGAATTTATATATAGTTAGAGACTTATCTTTAACTAAATTGTTCTCCAATTGGATGCAGGTGAAGGATGCTCCTCCCAACCATAGGCACTGTTAAGCCAAATCTTACTTTGACAGGACACCCTCGAGTTGTGGTTATGAATTCTAAGCAGAAAATCTCTTCCCAATGCCATTATACGCAGATCAATGTCTCATGCAACCCACTAGTGCATAAACCCCCTTCACAAGCATCCCTATCATTGATTCGAATTCCCCATCAACCTACTTAATTCCAGGAACAAGATCCCTTCTCTGAGTTAATAGTTCCTCGGGAAGCCTCCAGTTCCCTTCTAGCACACCAACACAAGATGGACATGAAGTATCTGAATTGGGACTGTAGGGAATAAGTTGTATGACAAGTTCCTCTCACACATCAGTCTACTCAAGATAATGGAATGGATAATTCATTTCCAACAATGGCTTCTTGGTGAGTCTCTCTCACCATACCAAGCTATGGCTCTCCAATATCATGACAAGGATGGTGGTGAATGCAATTCGAATGGCAGGGCTGTATGACAAACAAACCCCTCTCAATCTCAAATTCTCACTTTTATAAGCATGGCTTAGATGTGGAACCATTTTCCCTCTCTTAACCGTAATTTAGGATATCAAAATAATGCTTACTTAAAGCATGGCTCTAAATCAAGATTTAAGTACTTGGTTTAAATTGATAAGTCTAGGGAGATAAGCTAAATCCCACTATCACCTCCCCTCTTGTGGAATCACATCCCCCCATCTCTTCTTCATCCTTCTTTCTCTACAACCATTTAGATATTTTATATTAATATAAAAAATGTACTTATTTTTATAGTTTGGTCATCCCGACCATTTGTTTCTAGATTCTTATCCATTTTACTTCAATATTTACAAATTTACATTGCAAGGTCAGATTGAGGTATTTCAATTTTAAATGAACCATACATAAATTCCAAACTATGTTTCCCATGATAAAATATTGAGGAATCTTATATTAATTATCAATCCAAACCATGTTTCATATGCCGAAATTTTGAGAAACCATTTGTTGATTATGTCTCCATTGATGCCTTTGCTAAGCCTGCTATAATTTCTCTTCCATTTAAAAATGAATCTACCTAATTTTTCAGCACATACTTAATGGTTTGTTATTGTTTCAGCACATACTTAATGGTTTGTTATTGTTCATAACAAGAGACTTATCTTCAACGTCTTTGTAAATAAAATGTCACAACATATATGCAAAAATACCAAGTGAATCTCAATGATGACTTTCTTCATAGGCCATGAACAACCCTATTATAACATTATTAAATATATACAAGGCCTTATTCTATGTTTTACGAAGTTTATAATTAAAACCCTTGAGTAAATGAACTAAGTTTAGGTTGACAACCTTTATCTTTCTATTTTTTTAAGGTAAAATGAATTTTTACACTTCAACTTATGATCTAATATAATACCTCACATCACCTTTATAATATGCTTTAAATATCATTTGTACCTGTTTAACACCTTTATAATATGTTTTAAATATCATTTTCCATGGTTTACTTTAGAAACCCAAAATGAACCAATATTTGTTGGAAAATAAATTTACTACCTCTTTATTACTAATTATGTTTTCACAAATCTGTGAGATGTAGAATAATTGGTGGCGGGGTATGGTTAAGATGTCCCCTAAGCAGAAAGGTTGTCGGTTCTAATACCGTGGATACCAAAAAATAAAACCATGTTAAGGGTTGGTGCATTCCAAGCTGGGTGCAATCCCCGAGCGATTTTGACGGGTTAGATGCCCCTGGTTTATGGTAACTTAGCCAATGGAAAACCTGCTAGTCAAGGGGGTTCCACCACTTTGCCAACAAAAAAAAAATTATGTTTTCACAAATAATCAATATGCAAGGGTGAGCAGTGAAGGTTACAGTCGCTCAATTTTAGGGTTATTTAGACAACTACTGGATGAGTAGGAGGAGTTAATGGGATTTCATCCATAACACAACAAACTCATGCTATTAGTGTTGGTCTTACTGTTCATGCATTTCATATTTTTTTCTAGTCCTAGTTTATCTTGTGACTTTGGACGTTGTAAACACATTTGGTATTTTTTTGTGTACCTAGTTTCTCTCTATGGGTAGGCTAACTTCATAGCATTCAATTACCTAGGGTTTCGGTCAGGACAGGCTTAGGTTCTTAGTGTTTCTAATGTTAGTCTCATTGAGAGATCTCTCCTCTTCTCTCTTAGTTTTGATCATATTTTTTTTTATTGTGCTCTCTTTTTGTATCATAATAAAATAAATCATAAATTTACAAAAAAAAAGGAAAATTGTTTTCACAAATAATTAATAAATATTATTTTATTAAACTTAGTGAATATATCAACAAATAGTCATAGCCATTTAGTATATTTTGATAGTAATCTAAGAAAATCAATGAAAATGTTCTCCTATAATATACTTGAAACAATAAATGGAATATGCAAATTGTAAAACAAAATATATAACATACAATAATTTAATAACACAATTTTGTGGAATTTAGAAGTATGAGTTTCACTTATAATAATTTAATAACACAATTTTATGGAATTTAGAAGTATGAGTTTCTCTTAGTTATACAATTTGGTATTATCTATTTAGAACATAAAATATATTATAACAATAAATGGAATGTGCAAATTGTAAAACAAAATACATAATATATAGTAATTTAATAACACAATTTGCATACACAACCAATAAACATATATTTCTAGTTTTGTTAAAGTATTTCCCATTGCAAAATGTTTATGTAATTTAAAAGTATGAGCTTCTCATACAATTTTGGTATTATCTATTTAAAACATAAACTATATTATAATAATAAACGGAATATGCAAATTGTAAAACAAAATACATAACATATAGTAATTTAATAACACAATTTGCATACACAACCAATAAACATATATTTCCAGGTTTGTCACTATATCCCCATTGCAAAATGCTTATGAAATTTAGAAGTATGAGCTTCTCTTACTAATGCAATTTAGTATTATCTATTTATAACATAAAATATCTATGTAATGTAGTGGCTTTGTGTAAAATGGTTAAAAGAAATAAGGATGGGAATATTTTGAGGTTTGGTTAAAAACAACAATGATGAGAATATTTTGAAGTTTGGTTAAAAGAAACTAGGATGAGAATATGTTGATGTTTGAATCCTAAGTGAAATTGAGAATCTAACAAATCATAAAAGATCGAAGAATATTCAAATAGAGTACGGTGTTTTAAATATTAATATACATAATGTATTAGAAGTAAGAAATGAAATAGCCATTAAAAATAGTTGTGCAAATTGTTAAATAATAGCAATCATATATTTTATTAATAGGAAAATGAACACTTCACCTTCACAATAATGGATTTTTTAAAAGCAAATATATAGATTGGCCAATTAAGCTTATTATTTAGATATAGACTTCATAATGTATAAGTTGAAAACTATAATATAACCAATTTAATAATGACAAGGGGATGCTCGATTAAAAACTTTACTCAAAAAATAGAAGCATAGTTAAAGGAAGATTACATAAAGTGTCCCGTGCATTTTTTAAAGATTATTTTACCCAAGGTTGATTCCACCAAGGATTTGAGGATTACGAATGATGAGCAAAGGTTTTGACCATTGAAAGACAAGTAGTCATGTAGAGAGTCACTTTTCGAGAGGAAAGTATTCTAGCCGCGCATCCCAAACTTTCCATATGCTTTTAGCAACGATACGACTAGCTTACAAATATTTTGTGATCCCTATGGTTCCAAGCTCCACATGGTTGAAAAAAAGTATGCAAAATATATTAAACAATGGAAATACAATGGGGTTGGCTTAGATGATTGTAAACACAATCCTACATTGGATGGTTAGTGGTTCAAGTGTCCTTGCCTTAGGGAGGTGACAAAAAGTTGTTCATGGTTAGGTGGCAATCACACAACATCGCCTATAATGAAACAAACACTTCAACATTGAGCACAATTCAAAGTGTTTGGCTTGAGTTCAATCAAAACATGTCAATTAAGTATAATTTAATTGATATTTTTTCACTGATATAAGACACTCAAATGAAACAAAAATTAAACTAACTACATCTAATTGATACTTTTTGAGAATAATTTGTCAAGCTTAATCTAAACGCATCCTTGCCTACCTAGGAGCATCCTCTACCTCAAATGAAGCAACATCAGCCTCCTATTTATATAGCAACACCGATTCCAGTTACTGGCATAATCCTTTGTATCCACTTTCAATCCTCATCATTTTGCAGCAGTTGCATTTGTCTTCCAACATGGGTAATAGACGTCAAATGCTTCTATTATTTCTCTCTTCATTTCTTGTTCTTGTTGTTGTTACAACCCAAGCTACTTTGCCAACCCCTTCTGCATCTACATCTTCACCTGCACCTCCTTCGTCATATACATCTTCACCTGCACCTCCAACACCATCTACAACTACTTCACCTCCTCCGCCATATTCATCTCCAATTGCTTCACCTCCTCTACCAACTCCAACTCCAACTCCATCTCCATCTCCAACAAGTTCACCTCCTTCCCCACCTACTTCAGATGATGGTGGATTGCATCAGGGTGTTCTTATAGTGGGTGTGGCTCGTTCCCTTATTTCTGTGGCTCCCTTTGTCTTTGGGATGATGTGACAGAGGGGTCTATCATATTGCATTATATCGAACAAGTTTCACTCAAGAGGGAGAGTGTTTGCTTAGTATAAGAGTAAATAAAAATTGGTTTTTTGAATTCATGGTTTGGTGATATAGTGTGCTCTGAACAAGTGTGGTTCCAAAGTGCGTTGGGTCACCCTTGTTGGGAAACTAGATTGCAATTGTTTGGAATGCAGTGGGCTTCAATTCATATTAGGTTCCAAACAATTGGCTCCAAGCTTGGCTGCTATGCTAAATAAAAAGCCATAAGCCATCGGAGATATATGTAATAACTTCTTTTTTTCTAGCTGTGTTTTAGTTGTAGATTTGTAAAATATGTAGTATTGTTTTTCAAAGTGTTTAATGTTATTTTATCGTTCACTCTTTCTTATTTTTGAAGGCTTACTTAATTAATTAAACTATTAAGTAAGCATCTTTATCTAGTAAAGATTTCACCATTATCTCTCTCTTGTAATTTATTTCATTTTATCGACAAAAAGATAGTGTTAGGTTGGGATCTGTATGTTATTGAAAGCTAAATTTCACAATCAACACGTGATGGCACATTAGGAGAGTTAATTACCCTTATCACACTCAAGACCTTAACTTGGGGTGACTTGTAAATGATCATTGAATCTTATGAAGCAATCTATGTGTAGATTTAATAAAAATAGTTATACGATTTATCATTTATTTTTTTTAATGCTTATTTGCAACTATAATATATTTTAATATTCGATTAATTATGATATTGATATTGTCATTTACTAATTTTTCATATATATTTTTGTTGGGAAAGTGGTGGAACCCCCCTAACTAGCAGGGTTGTCATTGGCTAAGTAACAATGAACCAGGGGCATCTAAGCTGTCAAAATTACCTGGGGATCGCACCCGGCCTGAACCGCACCAACCCTTAACATGGTTGGATTTTTTTGTTCCCGACGGGATTAGAACGGACAACCTTTCAACATAGGGGGCATCTTAACCATGCCCCACCACCAACTGTTCTACATCTCACGGATTCATACATATATACACACACATATATTAGGTAATTAATGATTTTATGTGAATATTATTCATGGCAAGTTCACAACTCTTGGCTACATTTTAAATATTTACCACTAATGTGTAAAGAATATTTTGAGAAAGTTTAACTCAAGGTATAATTAATATATTTTAAATATTGGATCAATTATGATCTTGATTTGAAAATTCTCTCCCTCTCTCTATATATCTATAGTTCCATTGAGTAATTAAAGACTCTATGTGAATACTACTCATGGCAAGTTCTCCTTGTTGCATTTTAAATATTTCTCACTAATGTGTAAAGACTCTCAGAAAGTTCATTGAAAGGAAAATGGAAAATCCATACCTAATGCAATGAAAGGGCACTAAGTTCTTTACATTCTATGTTTTACTATTCATGCCAAAATGAGTAGTGATTACTCAAGGTGTCTCTCACAAAGATGCTCCCCAAAACATTTCAAACGAAGTTGCGCTAGTGGAAAATTTGACGGATGTCCATGCACCTCTAACAGTAGGCATGCATAGCTATGCTCAATATTGAGTCAAGGTTTTCATGCGTTGTTGGAGCATGCACACCTCTAGAATGTATGCACATGTGGGCCTGTAAAACAGAATTAAAAAATAGACCATGGGCATGATATTTGCAAAGAAAACACAAACACAACTTGTGAAAGGGAGAGGACAGATTGGTGTTTGTGTAGACCAAGGAATCTCACTCACCCACCAATTTCATTGAGGCATCCATCAAGGGTTTGTTCATTGCATTGGATAGGTAAGTTAATGCTCTTATTTGTATTTTTATTGATTTCTTATTGTTTATTAATTTTTTTATCATTTTCAAATTGGTTAAAAAAATGGATTTTTTTATTTGCAGACTATAAACATCTACAATGAATGAAGAAAACATTAACATGGAATCTAGTGGGATATAAGAAGCACAAGAAAATATAAATCTTGGAACCAATCAAAACCCCTAACAAAATTTGAACCAGGATGAGTTGAGACATTACCTAAAACAAATGAGAGAGTACGCCTAAGAATTAAGAATTATAGGGGATCCATCTCGGTCGTCCCTTTCCATTTCAATCGAGAGATCAATTGAGCCACTTAACCATGCACATCGTCAATTGACAGACATGACTGAGTATAGATCTAGGATGCGAGAGTATTATTCGACTGCCATTTCTAAGGAAGAGATAAAAACATAAAATATTACCAAGGTGCAATTATATAGTATGTTCACCAATCCCAGAACACAACGACAACCAGATATTAGAAATCCATGTGTTTGCATGGATTGGTGTAATTTCAAACCATGGAAAGACAATCAAATGTAGAGGTGGTTTATGGTTTATGATAAACCTCTCTGCAATAATAGGGAGGCTCCATAATACTTCCTCCGACAACTTTGGGATGAGTTTATGCTCAATTTACATGTCAACTATTTTGACATTACCGAGTTCTAGGGTGTTGGGATTGGCTCTATCCAATATCTACCTACTTCTAGGAGGAACCCGCTAAGAGGGCCACCAAACCCTAGGCATGAGATTAAACCCTTCCTCAGCTACCTCAGTTACCCCACATACTTAATAAGATTGAAGGGGGAATGAGGATCATTGCATGCGGTGTCCTTAGACACACATGTTTGTAGTGGAAGCTATGGTAGAGAGAGGTTGACCCCAAGAGAGACTCAAGTGCAGGACCTCCATCTTTATATCCGTGCCTTAGGAAAACCCTCATATTGTGTACAAAAATCACCTTATTGGGATAAGTGTTCATGCCTCTTAGTGTTACTTGCTTCCCATCAACCCCTTTAAAGTTCATTTCTAGAAACCTAAATTTAGTGGCATGTTCTCCAATGGAAAACAACCTTTGTACTCCCAAGACCAAGTTTGTATCAATATTTACTACAAAAAAACTATATGTCACAGTATAGTTTCCTATATTGAGCTGAAGTTTAGGAATCCATCTACAACAATCCCTAAAGTTATTCATTGGAATGATTACAATGAATCCATGAAATTCTCTGGTAGGAAAGTTCCTCCTTTCCACTAGTGCAATATCAATGAAATTTTGGGTGGCTCCTCCATCAACTAGCACTATGACTCTTTGTCCTTATACCTATTCCTTGAATATGAGAGTGTGATAGTGAGGAATCCCAAATAGTACAACAATAACAGTCTTTTCGGACTTAGGTCGTGGCTACTCTTATTTTGTTGTCTGATATCCATCTTCCCTTTCAAGTTCTTGTTATTCATTATATTCCTCCTCTTCACTATCATATAATAATTCTATGTAGTGTGCCTTCCCCTTTGCACACTTGTGGCCAAGAACCCATGGCCCTACGCATGTGAAGAAAAATATTTTCCTCCTTAGTTCATCTCGAATGTTTCTATATTTGCTGGTTTTCTCAATTAAAGTCCTTTGGAAAGGCCTCCTATCTTTCAACTTAGCTAGGAAGTTTGTTTTTTTGGAGGAAATCTTATTCTAGGAAGTTTATCCTAAAGGTATCAACTTCTAATAGTGGAATCCAACAAATTGCAGGTCCATAGGCCTTCACCAAGCCATTTGATGGTTCTACCAAGCCTTCAATGAACAACAATATTAATCAATCTTCCAAGATGTATATTACCATGACTACAAGATTTTTAAAATATGAAATATAATCCTTCGGTGTGCCTATCTTCTTTAAGAAGGATAGCTCTCTAAAAGGAATTTCAGGTTCCTTTATGTCAAATCTATCAATGAGTATCCTTATGAATTCTTCATAGGAAACAATATTAGCATGACCCAAGGTTCTCATGCCATCGTACCACTAATCATTTTCCTCCCCATATAGATGCAAGGTGGCCATTTTAATGGCATACATTTATTCCATAAATTGAATTGGAAGTAAGTGTCAAGTTTTTGCTCCCATGACCTAGCAATACATTTGGAAGACCATCAAAAGTAGGAAGAGTAACTTTTCGAAGGGTGCGCTACAACTCAAAATCTTAAACATGTATTCTATTGAATCCCTTTGGTTTGCTCCAATATTTAAGATTGGAGTATTAGGACATGGAAGCCTTATATTTTTCACTCATAACCTTATACTCCTCAAAATAAACCTCCAAAGACACATCTGGTTCATTTGGAACCACTGCTGTCGTGGTTTGTGGTCCTAGGACTTTTGGGATTATGAGTCTAGGTGAATTTCGAAACTCATGAGGGAAGTTATGTGGACCATCTATTGAGAAATTTTTTTCCCCATTAGGTTTAAAATGGGAAACTCAATACTACTTATACCTTCACCAAATTTTGTTATGAATGCACATGTTTCCAATTTACCCATAAACTTCTTGTCTCCTCTTGGATTTTCCTAGCACTGTCTTGACCCTTGGCCATCTCATATAAGGTTTCTAAAAGGGCCTTAATGAAAATATCGTCCTTCTTCTCAGCGGTTATTTTATTTGTCATAGACTTTATACTTTTTCGTTGTCTTTGGTTCTTCTTGGATTAACCATAAAGAGTTTCTTTTAAAAATAAGGTTTTTTTAATTGGAAATGTGTATTGGGATGGGGCTTAACAAAAGTATTTTTGTAAGTAATTATCAATATCTAGTGAAATTAAGGGTATCCTTTAATATCTCATGAACGAAGGCACTATGACATGGTTTCACTAAGTGAAGTCCCCGTGATGAGAAGGCACCCAAGCATCTCTCAGAATTGTATATATGCATGTAAGTCCGAATATGAAAATGTTCCGTGTTCTTGATTGCACTAAGACGAGTTCCAAAAGAGAATGATTGATTGGTTCCTTACAACTACTTCATTCGATCTCCGTTCATGTAAATGAGTCTTTCAAATTAGTACACCTTGATACAAGGTTTACTTACAAACTTAAGAGACCTATGTCCCGCATAAGACAACTCAATACAACTAGTATTTTCATCCTTGGGTTTTCTTTGTTATCAATTTTTTATTTGCACTTTCATGTGATTGGGATTCTATATTGCTTTTAGACGTTTCTGTTTGATTATTATTTATACTGGTTTTCTTATTTTGTCCAATATTATTTACTTTTTCCATGACAAAACTTGACTCTTTCAGTCGACTCTGTTGTCCTTTGGTCGACTCCTTGAGCAACACAGATCACCCCAATTATGCAATTCCAACAGGATTCGCAAAAAAAAACCATAAAAACATAAAACGTTTAGCCTAGCCTACACCGTTTTGAAACCAAAATTTCCAAAATCGTTTCTTTTAATTTTTAAAAACCATAAAATTAATTGTTTTCAGAATAATACTGAATAAATAATTTGGTATTGTCCATTGCTTTTAGTGATTTCTGTTTGGTTATTATATACATTGGTTTTCTGGTTCATTCCAATATTATTTGCCAATGTTAGCTGCCGTGTTTCTTTAGAAGTCAAGGAAATGCACTTGAAGGCCTCGGTAGTCATCTCTCTATTCTGCAAAATGTCTAATTACCGTCCAGCTTCTATGGAATTTTACAAAGCCGTGTACGACTGACATACAAACTCCATGAATCTTCTTCACCGGTTCCCTTTCATGAATCCCTTGTCCATATGGGCCACATCTGTCTTGTTTTTTCTCTGCCTTGTCTGTCAACTTCTCCTGCTTTATCAATCTCATCAACAGAAATCCAAAAATCCAAAATAGGCCTCGGTAGAAGTCAAGGAAATGCAGTTGAAGGCCTCGGTAGTCATCTCTTTATTCTCCAAAAAGTCTAATTCCTTCCCGTGTACGACTGACATTCAAAGTCCATGAATCTTCTTCACCGGTTCCCTTTCATGAATCCATTATCCATGGGGATGGGCCACATCTCTCTTTCTTTTCTCTGCCGTGTCTGTCAACTGCTCCAGCTTTATCAATCTCATTCAAAATAGGACGCCCGCTGTCCGCCATTGACGTCCACTATCCGCCATTGACCTTGACGAATGGCCCTCAAATTACCTTTATTTGTCTAGTCCGATTACCGGATCAGCAGGGGCAATAATGGTTTGGCTCAAAAAAATCTAAAACCTGCTGAAATCTCAAATCACATGCCGTCAATGCCGCAGTCTCCTATTTATACAGCAACACTGGTTCCAATCACTGGTCAAGCGGAATCCTGTGTACACACATGTATCTTCCTTTTCATTGTCCCACCAAGCCTACCCCTTATTCTTCTAACCTTGATTTAGATTATGATTTCCTCCCATAGAGGGATCCATAAGTATCTTCCTTTTCATTAACCTACTACCCCTACCCCTACCCCTACCCCTGATTCTTCTAACCTTGGTTTAGATTATGATTTCCTTCCATAGAGAGATATTTAATGAATACATTTTTTTAAAACTTTTATGACAATTGCCTATAAAACTCCATAATCCTCACTATAATTAGTATTTATAATATAGAAGTCACAATATAGGATAGATAATATAGAAGTCACAATATAGGATGGATATGGAACTATATTGCTTTAACTATATTGCTTTAATAGTAAGCAATAGTACAAATCATGACCCCACTTGCCATAGCTCCCAAAATTCCACCCTTGCATTCCTAATGAATCATGTGTTAGTATTAGTGATTGTTACAACCTAAATTAACACACCCCTAGTGTCATAAGAGTAATGGTAAATGAGGGGATGATGTATGATTACATTTTCAAAAAATAGTTTTCTTTTAAGTGTATAAGGAATAACAAACCACCAATACATCACAATGGAATAATTTTTTTTCATAATGTTATAGGAAAACATATATTAATGATAATTTTTTTTGAATATTTTTTTATCTCTATTGTGCTTACTTCAAAGTATATTAGAGATGCATTTATTTATTTATTTATGAGATGTCTACTTTTGTAATCTGTTTTTGACTAAGCAATCACAAGTGAGATGTATATTCTACACTAATCACACATGATACGCACTTGGTTATGGCCCCAAGCATTTTTATGCGTGCTAGCACATCCGTAAGCACAAGTAGTAGCATGTTACTTGGTCTAAGGAATTGAACATTGGTGGGGCTTATATTAACTGCCTTCTTTGATCAACACAACAAACCACCATTGGCATATACTTATTGAATTGAAAATAAAAATTAATTAAGGAAATCCATATTCAAATCAGGCTTTCCCCTTTTAGGTTTCTAGTTCCTAAAAATATATATCCATTTTTTAAGGAGATGATGAAACTTGTGCTTTAACTCCCCAAAGTTTGTACCATCTGGCCTTCAGATTTGGTTTTCATGTGTTTTGAGGAATTTATGACCGTTGTTTTAATACACTTATTTATTGGGACAACAAGGTTGAAATGTTGAGTGATTTAGAATGCCTTAGATGAGACTTCAGATTTGAAAGGTCTTATTATATATCCAATGTTAATGAATGCAATTTCGTGTATGCATACTTTATGTGATATGCCTAAAGGGTTTTGTATTGATTTACTATTGAAGTATGGCTTTGGTGTCTATTTATTTGAACTTTCCTACCATAATGGTGGGAGAATTTAATGAAGTATTTTTAAGTGGTTGCTAAGTATTTCAATTTGTCCCTAAAACTAAAATTTCTATGAGATAGACCTATGATCGACCTCATTGAAGTGAACTGAAATTTATGAATTGGTTAGAGAGCATATTTCTTGGTGAAGATTTCCTTGTTCACAAAATTCCTACATTTAGTAGTTCTCTCATAAATGGATTTATAGGTGCACAATGTAACCCAATTATAGTGAGGCTTTCAAATGTTACCTCCCCTTCCTCTTGGGTTCCCACCACCAATTTAACTCCAACATCCACTTTAACTCTGATTTTAGATTGGCTTAAATCCTTCATAACCAACATTTGACTTGCCTCATATAAATATTATTTAGCCTTGGAACCTATCTACATATCTATTCATTTTTCTTTCTCCCCTCAATCTCCCAACACTTATAATTCCAAATTCCAAGGACCAATTGATCTTTGACATGCCACTGCCACCTAATTATGCCAACTTATAAAGAATATTCTCTCTTTCATGTTATCACTTCCCATCCCACATTTGCTTTTGAGAATGTTTTTATTCTCTAGTGTGGTAATGATTTTCAACACGTTCACATCACCTTCAAATTTAAGAATCCATACCATGATTAATAAGAATTTATGGTATGTATTCATGAACCAATTTGTACATGTAAGCTAATATTTATTGCTAAAGTGTTGAGGCCCCTCTACATGCTACCTCACCCATCTTAAACTCCTAAAAGGAGAATTTCCCTACCTCAAGAACCAATGCTTCCTTGGATAGGCGATCTCAAGCAACAAACAAATAAAGCTTTGTAAATTTGGGTATTGGATCAATGCTAGGCCAAGGGATTTGTCAAGATCCACTTTCAAATGAAATAGGTTCTATGAGCTCAATTGGTTGAGTCTCAAGTACTGGTGTACAATATTGACGTGATCGAGTAGTTAGTTTGATGCCACATGAATTAATATAGAGTACATGGTAAGTTCCATTTCCATAATGGGAAGGAATGAAAGTTTGTTTGGAAGTATGGGTTTCTAGTGTGGTTGCATGTTCTTGTTAATCTCTCAGTAAGGGTATTATATTATTAGGGGTCTCAGTGAGTAGAGCAATAAAACCTTGGAGTGGTCTCAAGCAACATAGCTATAAAACTATAATTTAATGAAAAAATTCAAGGGGGTTGTAGGGAAGAACAAAGTTTCAATCCAATTATTGATAGCGTTCAGGCTCATTCTCTATCAAATAAAAGAGGGTAGGGTTAGTGGCCTTATCGAAGACATTGGACCCTTTTTTTGGTCTCTATCGGTCTCTTAGTTGAATGTGGTGTCCACTGGAATGCCTCCTCTAGGAGTGTCGACATCCTATGGAATGCCTCCTCTAGATGGCACACCAGTCTCTTGAATGTGGCCCCCAATGGGTACATAAACCCTTGTGCTATCTGCTCCTCAACTGATCTAGTTTATTCTTCTCTCGGTGCTCGACTAGTTGACCTGCGCGAGCATATTTAATTTTGTTTAATGTTGTTTTCTATTTTGGTTTGCATGTTCTATCTTTTTTTTTAATTGTAAATTGATTTAAATTTAAATTAATTAATTATATGCCCAAACTTTCCATCATACGATATTAACATTAGATTAAATTTAACATTAGCATTGGGTAAACTTTAACATTAACATTAGATACCCACTTAGGCCATCATTCCAACACAGAGGGCCAAATAGATTTCTACAAATCATGCGCATGAGTCCTATGAGAAAATATATTGTATATAGGAGGGTTGACATGTATTTCCCAAGGAAAACTAGTAACCATATTGGTATTGTCCTTCATAAAAGTTGTGTGCACATAAAACTCAAAACATTGTTTTTTGAAAGCTATTGGAGGTCTTTTAATTAAAATAATTCATTGAGGGATTGAGAAGGAAATAGTTATACATAAAATAATCCCCCCAAATAACTAAATAGAGTGTATACACAAAAATTATATGCATATACACTTAAAAAACAATTAGGAAGAAAAAAATACACCTATAGGAAAAGACATCCTAAAATTCAAATTGTCAAGTGTAAACTTCTTGGAAACACAATGGGTGGCTTCTTAAGGTTCATATATTTCATATTATAAATCTTAAATAGGAAAAGGAATTATTGTTCCATAAAATATTTTTGTAAAACAGTTGGGATGCCAAAATTTCTAATGCATTTTCCACATGACTTACAAACTAATTGATTGTTGCAAGAACCACTTCATATACTAACATCTATAACGATACATAAGTCAATCCCCCTTGGACGCCCCTTACCTTTTCCATCTAGTGGATTGATATCTTGATAGGATTGATATGGTAATGGTTAGGATGATGGTGATGATGATGAGGATGATGTCGATGAAGATAAAGATGATCACGCTAATGGTGATGATGTTGATGGTGATGAAGACAACGATGGGGATGATGACAATGACTATGATGATGATAATGATGATGATGATGATGAAGGTAATCAAGATGATAACGATGAGATGCGCATGATGAACATTGATGGAAATGATGATTATGTAAGTACATGATGCATCCTTGAGTAAACCATTCCATATCATTGAGGCACGTGCCTAGTCTAACCATGTCAAATTTCAACGCATACAAGCACAATTTGAACAAATTTCAATGTTGGCCTCATTAACTACTCACTATATGGGTTAGATGAAGATGATGTTAATGAGGAAGACGTTGAATATTACAAGGTTTATGCACCACTAGTGAGTATGATGAATATTTTTTATTTCTCTATGTTGATAACCATCACATGATGTAAAATAAAAAGATCGTATAATTAGAAAAAATGGATTCAATCGTTTGCATTGGAGTGTGGAAAGAGTTATGATGTGATGAGGATTATGCGATGACATGGGCCATCCTTGACTCTTGAATTTGATCATGAAGTTCATGGTGATGATGATGAAGATGAGATTCTCTTCGTTTTGAGAATAATTTTATTCTCTATTGAACAGGGACATCCACATGAAGGTGGACGCTCATATGCCCCCCCTCACATCTCTCTCAATTCCCCTTAACCTAATTTGACATAATAAACAACATTTAATGTACAACATAGAAAATTGCATAAAAATGAATTACAACATGTAATTAACCCATATAATTAGTAAATTATTTGAAGATAATAAAAGGAAGAAAAAATATATTATACTACATACCTTGTATATTTGATCATTTTGATATTCTTAATTTTCTTCTCTTTCCAAATCAAACTCTGATGTATCATCTACTTCAAAATTGATGATCAAATGATTAACCATATCAATATCATCATTATTATCACTTTCAAATGTATGATTTGGTTCAAGTTCTTTCGGTTATTCTTCTGTCGACACATTTGTTCAAATTCTTCAGGTTCTTCATCTGACATGAAATATGCTACATCCTACTCATTAACCTATACATCATCTTGATCTTATTCATGTCAAGTACTTCTTCCTCTACATGATACTTTATAGCCCTTCCTCTTGGATCACATCTAACAACAAATGATCAACTCACTTTACCTGAAACCTCTGAGTAAAAGGGCCTATTCACATTAGCTTGAAAGAAAATAAGTATTTTTTCCTGGCTCAACCATCCTTGTATTAACCATGGAAAATTCATTATTATGTTCAATAATAGTTCTCTCAAGATCATATTCATTCATTCATAACCTATAACATTTGACGTCAAACAAAACTAATTTGAAGGATCCAAAGTCACACTCAATTATATCATCCAAATACCCATAATATCTATTTTTAGATTCGTCTATATGTCTATCACTCCTAAAGGAAATATTAATGACCTGGAACACTGAAATTATCCCACAATTAGAGGTTTTCCTCTTTTCATCCAACTTTTTAATGGAAAATTTACGACCATTGCACCACATATCCTTGTGGTATTTCAAGTGCAATATGCTAGACATGTAAAAAATGCATTTTCAATTCATAGGGATATTATTATAACTTGGAAAGTATCGTGTGTAGAAAAGAAACAAAATGAACACATTAATATGATAAAACAAAAGTAAATTATCTTACTTGTTTATCTTTCAAACCATATTCTAAATCAATTTCCCTCTGCATAAGATTAGTATCTTGATCAATATGATCTCTGTTAACCAATGTAGACACCCCTTCCCATGATAACCTTCCATAATGTATTTGTTTACGTCTTTCAATCCATATGTTCATCCGATCAATATTATTAGCGATGTATAAATGTAGAGAATCCCACTCTCTACCACTTGTATGAAAAAATAATAATTCACTAATTATTACATATCATGTTAAAAATGTATGATATCGACAAAACGCGCAATATACCAATAATAACGAAAATATACAAAAAAATTGAATTCAAAGGTATTTTAAATATCCACCATCTACTTACCTTTCACTTTACTCAATCTACCTTTCCCCAATAGGTTCTCCCCTTCGAATTTGTTGATGAAGTTCACATCCCAAATGCACTCCACTTTCATATTTGATGCTAATAATGGAATATATTGAATAATATACACCATGGATTGATATACCATATATCCCTACACCATAGAACCCTTAAGACGCACTATTTTTCTAACCAAATCCTTTAATGATTTCAAGTGCATATCCACCATTCACATTGACCTTGCATGTATAGGTCTACACATTTCAATCTCCTCGACTTGGTGTATGAGGTAGTGTTCTTGTGCATTGAAGAATGTTAGAGGTATATAACTTTGTGTTTCAAACATTAGTTGAGGCATTCTTATCCTCCAATAATTTATATCTTCTTTAAGAATTTATTTTGACGACAACCATCTACAAATGATGTAAGGAAATAACATGTTTCAACAGATACTTATATACATTAGTTCAAACAAAACAAATGACACTAAGTTCGAAAACAAATTGAACACATGTTTTGCATATAAATCACTACTAACCTCATGCATTTGTCAAGATCATATATAACTTGTTTGACGTTGTTGTCAAAGCTGCACAGAATAGATAGAGGTAGGACATACTATAACCATAAAAATGAATAATTATTTGTTTCAAAAGCAGGAAAAAAATGCATAAGGAAAGTATATCAATATATAAATATATAATATACCCAAATAATTACCTTAATGAAGGTATATCAATCATGAGTTTTTACCCCACTATATTTGCCTTTCTTTGTTTAGACGTTATTTATGTTTGAAGAAAATCTCGTGCGAAACTTAATTTTTTGAATTAATTTTTTGAATGACCTCTTTAACATCATTGCTTTGTTACTCTATCAGTAACCGGAGAAGGATATTTCAATATCCATTGCTATTTGAATGAATCACATTTTGTAATGCATGATTGGCTTCCTAAATGTCACTACAAATTTTGTCAATCTTTTCTTTGTCACACCTACCATCTACGATTCACCATAATGTTTATGTTACATTCTTCCCTCTATGCATTGTATCGAACAAATGAACTGTTTGTTTGTCCTCATAGTAGGGAAACATATTGAATTGTGTATGGGATAACTTTTCATTCATCATGGAATCACATTAATGCCTTTCCGACCTTCATGAATGATAAAATGAATTACAACAATAATCCTCAGCAAATACAACAATAATTGTCAATTACAGTAAACAAAATGCAATCAAAATAAATATTATAAACAATAAAACATATATCATGTATAGAAAATTTGCGTAACTCAGCGATTTATATTATATTCCAACTTCCATAGGTAGGGAGTCATTCTTCGTGGTTTTTCTCCAGTCTCTTCTTTCCCATTGAAAAAATGTTTTCAGTGGTTCGATACCAATGGCTCCTATAGAGGAAGTGTTTATACTCATCAAACACTTCCTTTCGTAAACTCCTTGAACGACGAGATTTAATCTTACGGAAATGAATGTCACATACCAAAAAAAATGTGTTATCCCTAGGGAATCATGAATTGTCCATAAAAGTATTCCACAAAATTGAAATTCCTTTTCCCTTATTTTCCTATACACGTCATGCATAGCAATTCCACCCCCTAATTGAAGAAAATCATTTATAAGAGGCTCTATATATACATTCATATATCTAACTTGGTACTTACCTAATTTTTTCAAAATGCATGTAATTACTAACAATTGTACATAATAACAGTAATAATAATATTATTAAAAATAATAATTATTAGGAGGGTGATCAAGTTCGCAAGTTTGCGAGAGTTTAGCTGTGAAGTTTTAGGTGGAGGGAAGTGCTGAGGGGGATACAAAAACCTTGGTTCCGAAACATGGACGGGACAAATCCATGGGGACAAGTTCCTGAGGTGGGAGAAAATGGAAATGTTGACAGGAAGAGGTATGGAGATGGGAGGGGTAGAAGATCAGGCCCAGGAGGGTGCCTTCCGAAATCCCTCTTTATTCCATCCATCCAGATAAAATCCAAGAAGGTAAGAGGCATGATCGAGTTATGGAAGGAGAAGGCTCTCATCGAAAAATTTGTGGGGGTGTGGCCAAGGGAGAGGGAAATTGTTCGATGGATCAAGACTGTGTGGAACCCTAAAGGCCACTAAGATCTGCATCTAGGGTCCAAGGGTTTCTTCACAATAAATTTTTTCAATCAGGAGGATATGGATAGGGTTTTAGAGGGAGGTCCATATTTCTACTTTTCAGTTGGGCTATACCTTTGGCCATGAAGAGAGCGATTCAACCTGGAAACTGAAGATATGACGGTTTTTCTTGTTTGGATCCGTCTGTTCTCTTTCCCTTGTGAGTAATGGGATATGGAAACCCTACAAGATATTGGTAATAACCTAGGGGAGTTTTTGAAGGTGGTTGAGTAAAACAAACATCAAAGATACACAGCCTTCGCTCGCATCTGTGTATACATGGACCTGTCAAAATAATTACCAGAGGTAATAAGTCTGAACTAGGAGGATGAAGAAATGATCCAACCCATCGACTATGAGAAATTGTCATTTCGATGTTGACAATGCCATGAATATGGTCACCTTGAGAGGAATTTCCCAAATACAATTCAACTGCAGTCTAGTCCTAGCCAATTTCAAGGAGGCGATCTCAATGGGGAAGGGTTTTCACAAGTCAAGAATCGAAGGAGAAGTAGGGCAGATGGCCCCCCAAAACCACGGAAAGAGTCTTTGGAAAATCCTCCCAGCTCCAGTAACCCCTTCGATATCCTGGTGGAGGAGGGTGATGAGGGGGGGATTCCAAAAGAGTAGGAATCATCAGGGCATCATGTTGGAAAACCAAAGGAAGAAGAAGTGGAAGGGGAGCAACAAACCCTGATGGAGGTAGCTGATGAAGATGAGGTAGAGGAAATGGAGCTCGGGGAGCTGGATCTGGAAGTGATCGAGGAAGAATGCGGAAAGAAGGGACATAGGTATGTTTCTCGCAGACAAATCGAGCTTCTCCAAGAGGCCATCATCAAAACATGAGCGCACCAGAATCTGGAGATTGAAGCAGAAGCACATAAAGGTAGCAAAAGGAAATCTACGGAGGAAGAGATGAAAAGGGGAAGGAAAATGAACAAGCAATGTATAGAAGAGGTAGGTGTAAATCTCATCGAATCAGGTTAGTATCCAACAATAAGGGAGGCCTTCTCTGAGGTAAACAAAGTTAGTCAATGAAGATAATTTCATGGAATATTAGAGGGTGCAACCAACCTAGGAAATGAAAGACTTTATCTAGAAAGATTAAGTAAGAGAGGTCGGATATCATTTTCCTTCAAGAAACAAAATGTAGTACAAAAGGGATGGATAAAGTTAGGGAGAATATTTGGAAAGGCAACAGGATAATGGCACTTGATGTAGTTGGCATGGTTGGGGGGATTGCTGCCCTGTGGAAAACAAATGTAGTATACCTCAAATAAAGGCAGGCTAATAAGTTTTCGCTAATGGCATATTTTCAATTATTAAAAGCAGGAGTTAAGGGATCTCTGATGAACGTTTATGGACCTAGTGCCTTCACCCATAAACATGTTTTTCTAGAGTTCTTAAGATGGATAAAAGGTCTAATAGGGGTAAGAAATTGGATAATATGAGGGTATTTTAATCTTATTACCAAACTAGGGGAGAAGAAGGGGGAAAAACGATTGCTGAATAACCATCAAGAGGCCTTCTGCGATATTTTGACCCATAGCTCTCTAGTTGGCATAGAGACTGGAAATGGGTGGTTCACATGGAACAACAAACGAGGGGGGAGCACCTTGTTGCGTCTCGGCTTGATAGTTTCCTGGTTTCTGAAAATATAGTGCATGGTAGTGGGGAGATATTGGCCAATGTTTTTTCAATGGCAGGATCAGATCACTGGCCCATTTGTCTCAATTAGGATTGGTTGAATGCGATCCTAAGCAATCCCTTCAGATTTGAGCAATTCTGGTTGGAGCATAAGGACTTTAAGGATCTTGTTTCCCAGTGGTGGCAGGAGCTGGTTCACCCTCCAAGTACCATGATGTACTGCTTCCAGCAAAATCTCAAGGCCCTTAAGGCCAGAATCCACACATGGAACATGGAGGAGTTTGGGAATATTTTTGAGGATAAAAGTGATTGATAAGTGATATTTAGCTTATCAATAAGAAGGGAATGTAAGATGGGTGGGATGAGGACATGAAGGTCAAGGAAAAGGACCTTGTGTTAGTTGGAGGTCAGAGAAAGATAGGAAGGAATCTTCTCAAAACAAAATTCAAGGATATAATGGTTGGAGGAGGGGAAGAGGAACACCAAGTTCTTCCACAACTTGGTTCTCCGAAACAGAAACAACTCAAAAATCCACGAACTCAAAAGAGTGGATGGAAGTCAGGTGGAGACTAGAAGGGAGATAGAGGAGGAGCTTACCCAACACTTTGTCGGTATCCTTAATGAGGACGGGGGAGATAGGGGGAGGGACATAGCCATAATCAATGGGCTTATTCCTAAGGTTGTAACTAGAGAGAACAATTAAATGCCAATTAAGCCAGTCACTATGCAGGAAGTGGAGGAAGTGGTCCATCAAATGTCTCCGGGGAAGGCCCTAGGACCTAATGGATTCACATTGAACTTGATTAAATTGAGCACATAGATCTGTAGACAAACACACAACTCACAAAATAGATCACACAATTTACTCAGCAATTGAAGAATGAAACAGTGCAAAAAATGGCTTGCAGATGTGAATGCTTTCACTAATAAAAAAAGTAATCAAATAATAATTACAATGAAGTACAATGGATTTAATAGCCACATGAAATTCAAATCCACATGAGGAAATTCGAATTGATAGACTCTACTTGACTGTAGGTAACTAAGACCTTGTCTAAATCACTATCGGAGGACTCAATAGTTAACTGACCTTGTCTAAACCATAATCAGACTTCATTGGAGCTCTAAAACACAACTCAAGTGTTACATTCAGTGTTGACTAAGGCTAACTGACTGTGGTAGGTGAGAAATGTGCCCGTCCTGAGTGTATTCATGTAAAAATTGCGCTAATTGAATGTAGAGGAATAGAATTGAATGTAACTCACTCCTAACTTAGCTTGACTAGTCATCAACTAAACTAAACTGATCTTGGTTGGTTTCGGCACTCCCAGTGGCTCCTAAATTGCAGCGATTGGTCTAGGAGGCTCATAAACTGATGCAATTAAGTGCAATCAGTGGCAGTAAGCCTCAATTAGTGTTCCCCACACTTTAGTAACTGAAACATGTGCCCTAATTAGGCCAAGTGGACCCAATGGTGTTAATGACTAAAAATAGACTGGATGGACTCCCGATTTAGACATGACTCCTGATTTAGACATATGAGTGAATTAGACAAGGGAGGATTAATAATCCTAACATCCCCCCTGAATGCTAACTTGGACAATTTGTGGGCCCTGGTAACTAAGACCATAGGTTACCCATTACATCAAGTAAAATAAAGTAACTGCTTAATACAAAGAGCCAGGGAAAAAACCACATGGGAAAAAATCCCCCCTTTTATCTAAGTAGGTAGAATCAAGTCTCAAGTTTGAAAAACTTGAAAATATGTTGTTGCAATCTTCATCTCTATGAGGTAGCAAAGCAGCATGCATGGTGTGCTGTGCACAGGTATTTTGGGGCCTGGCATGTAGAATTCTCCTTCTTCTCTGAAAATGATGATGGAAGGAAGGAGGAATGTAACCTTTGTCTCTTGCTGAATGAAGAGGTGTATGATCATATCCATTCTTTTGAATGTAGTGAAACTGAGCCCTTGCCATATATCATCTTATAGGGAGTCTATTGCATCTCTATGAAGGAGGTAAGATTGCATGGCATAACGCAAGGGTCTTTCCTTTCTGAGTGTCAGGTGAGTTTCCAGTCATATTCCTAGCTTTCAGTTTGGAAGTAGGGATTGCATCTAGATCTGATTCGCCTTGAATCTCAATCTCATAAACTGATAAAGATGGATCTGCAATACTAGTAGAAGCTGTAAAAGAAGTAGATGCAATGATTTTACCTTCCCTTGCAAGTGGCTGCTGAGAGTGCACTGGTTTTGAAGGAGGCATGAAATGTGAGAAATCATATGCTTTTGAAGCATGATTTGCAGTGCCCTTTTATATGATGCTCCCAATAGAGATATCTGTGATCTCCATTGAGTCAGGACCAAAGCTCACTCTCTTTGGAGATCCAGTATGGGTCATCTGATAGACAGATAACAAGTTTGAATCTAGGGAGGGAACAAATAGCACAACTTTGAACCTTCCATGTTCAAGCTTGATAGATCCCTTCCCTTTTGTTTGGACTTTACTATTATTTCCCATGTAAATACTACGACCTTCAAAGGACTGAAAAGAAGAGAATTATTCTCTGGATGCATCCATATGGTTGGAATCTCCAGAATCAATGAGGAAGACATGTGCTGATGTGCAACAAGCCTTCAATGCATGGCCTTTCCTTTGGTATTCTTCATCTTCTTCTTCTTCAAATTCATCCTTCCTTGTGCTAGCAGGTATAGAAATGTTATGTTTCTTCAAAAGAAGAGCCATTTCTTCAAGTTGTCTTCTCATACAAGAGCTTTCTGAATGAAAGTCCCTTCCACAGTAAGAGTAGAGGACCTTGCCTTTGCCATTCTTATTACTTCTCCTCGAACCTGAAGGCTCTTTTGACTACTCTTTATTCACATGAGACTCATCTCTTTTCTTCCCTTTGTCATTCGCTACCTTATCTCCTCTTGCAACCAGAGCTATATCTTTGGAAGATCGAATGATCCCCATTTGGATCAATTTATCATTCTCAGAAATAAGAGAATGGATGAAGGCATTAAGAGTGGGCATCTTCCAATTTGGAGTAGTGAGCCTTACTATTTGGAAGGTGGATACAAAGACCGAGTAGTCTGCATTGAGCTTTGTGAGAATGGCAAGGATGACCTGATCTTCATCCTTCTCCACTTTGCTTTGCTTCAACTGATATATCAGGTTCTTGAACTTTGTGAAGAATTCATTCAATGATTCGAAGTTGGATGGATTAAGAGTGATCAGATCATTTTCTAGCTGATGGATCCTCATCTCATCCTGCTTATCAAATAAGGAGGCAAGCTTGTCCCAAACCTCCTTGGGAATCTTCAATCCTTGGATGTGGAATCAAATATCTTTAGAGATTGAGGAGAGCAAGTGTCCATGGGCTTCATCAAGCCTATTCCAGTACTTTTCTTTGTCATTATCTAAAGATGACACTGCCTCTGTTTCTTCTATGAGTCTGAAGAGATGCTTGGTGCAGAGCATTACCACCATGTCTTCCTTCCATTGGTGATAGTTGAAGGGAGTGAGAGGCTCTACTGGATGAGCCATTTTGAATGTAGTAAGAAGGACTGAGCTGCTATAGCGAATGCAGTGAGAAGAAAGAGTTGCTTGTAGCGAATGCTATAAGAAAAGATGATAACCTGTCACACAATCAAACATACAAAGTAAGGTTGATAGTCTACACTTTTGGAATTTCCTTCACACCCAGCATAGTTGATCAAGAAATATTGATCAACAATTTCCTAACTTGGGATATTAAGTGGTAAATTCTCTGCTTCTGGTGCAATACTAGAAGGATCAATTTGCTCAAAAAAAATCATCCAGTTGGAGATCTGAGGAGGAGAGGTGTCTTTTCAACCGAGGCTCTGATACCATATAAAATTGAGCACATAGATCTGTAGACAAACACACAACTCACAAAATAGATCACACAATTTACTCAGCAATTGAAGAATGAAACAGTGCAAAAATGGCTTGCAACTGTAAATGCTTTCATTAATAAAAAAGGTAATCATATAATAATTAAAATGAAGTACAATGGCTTTAATAGCCACATGAAATTGGAATCCACATGAGGAAATTCGAATTGATAGACTCTACTTGACTGTAGGTAACTAATACCTTGTCTAAATCACTATCAGAGGACTCAATAGTTAACTGACCTTGTCTAAACCATAACCGGAGTTCATTGGAGCTCTAAAACACAACTCAAGCGTTACATTCAGTGTTGAATAAGGCTAACTGACTGTGGTAGGTGAGAAATGTGCCCCTCCTGAGTGAAATCATGTAAACCTAGCACTAATTGAATGTAGAGGACTAGAACTGAATGTAAATGAATCCTAACTTAGCTTGACTAGTCATCAATTGAACTGAACTGACCTTGGTTGGTTTCGGCACTCCCAGTGGCTCCTAAATTGTAGGGATTGGTCTAGGAGGCTCCTAAATTGATGCAATTAAGTGCAATTAGTGGCAGTAAGCCTCAATTAGTGTTCTCCCCACTTTAGTAACTGAAACATGTGGCCTAATTAGGCCAAGTGGACCCAATGGTGCTAATGACTAAAAATAGACTGGATGGACTCTCGATTTAGACATGACTCCTGATTTAGACATATGACCAAATTGGACAAGGGAGGATTAATAATCCTAGCAAACTTCTTCCACCATTTTGGGATCTAATTAAGGAGGAATTCTTAGAGATTGTCAAAGAATCCAGAAGTAAGAGGGGAGTCCTCGAAGCTTTCACTGCAACCTTTCTTACTCTAATTCCCAAATAGGTAGGAGCAAACATCCCTGACAAGTTTAGGCCAATAGCTCTATGCAAAGTGATTTACAAAATTATCTCTAAGGTGACCGTGAATCATTTGAAACCTCTCCTCCCCAACCTGATCATCCTGAACAATCAAGGTTAGTGGAAGGGAGGCAGATTCACGATGGAGTTATCTTGGTCCATGAAATGATTCACTCCCTGAAAAGTACCTAAAGGCTAAGCATGATGATGAAACTAGATATTGCGAAATCCTATGAGAAACTGAGTTAACAGTACATGGACAAGATGTTGGAAGCCTTTGGGTTTGGTCCTGAGTGGGTGGAGTGGCTCATGAGTTTGGTAATGACCCCTTTCTTCAATATCCTCGTGAATGGTTCTCCAACCAAAGTGATTCATCCTTCTCGGGGTATTAGGCAAGGAGACCCACTATCCCTGTTCCTCTTTATTATGATGGCCAAGGGGATAAGTTGGCTTATCCAGGCTCAAGCGGGGAGTGGGGAGCTATGTGGTCTCAAATTCCATGAGGGAATGGACCCCCAGACGCACCAATAGTTTGTGGATGACACGTTGCTCATGTGGAACCATTCAGTCCAAGAAGCTCGAGCCTTTAAGAGGAGCCTAAACCTCTTTTATAGGGCCTTGGGTTTGGCAGTTAATGCAAATAAATCCTAGGTCTTTTTCCTTAACACAAATCCCATAGTCCAAAGGAATATCGTCTGGGTTCTCAGTTTCTCTAAAGGAGTGATGCCCTCCAAATACTCGGGGATCCCCCTAGGGATGGGAAAGTTGAAAAAAGCCTCATGGAAGGATCTCCTGGACAGAATGAAAAAAAGGATATCTAGCTGGGTTCTTCGGCCATTAAATATACCTAGTAGATTGGTTCTTGTGAAACCAGTCCTGCAGGCTATGTCAATCTATCTCTTCTCGGTTCTGTCGGCTCCAAAATCTGTTCTTCGTGAGATCAAGAGTTTGCAAAGGAACTTCTTATGGGGTGGAAGGGAGGTGAAAGATAAATTATCCTTGGTGAGCTGGGAATGGATATGTCGACCTAAGGAGGAGGGGGGTTAAGAAATTCGAGACCCTGAGGTTATGGATGAAATACAGGGGGCCAAGGTATGGTAGCGATGGAGCAATCACTTAGTTGAGCCATGGGCCAGGCTATGGCATATCAAATATGCTAGAGACAGGCCCAAAAATCGACTTGTTCGACTCAATGAGGAGCAACTTGGATCTCCTATATGGATAAAAGCGGTGAGTGGATGAAGGATTGTACAGAAGAATTTCTTCTGGGAGATAAGGGATGGGGAGAGTGCGAAGTTCTGGGAGGACTCTTGGAACTAGCTTCCCAAATTGGGATCATACCCAAGGTGGATACGCATCCAAGCAAGAGGAATTGAGGAAGGCAGGGAGAAAGTGACTCAATACTGGGGAAATCCAGGTTCAGAGGAGCAAGGACAGAGGAATTTTCAGGTCAGGGATGACCTAATCAATGATAAGGATTGGCGGTACTTCCAGGAGGAGCTCCAATTGCAATACATCAGGGTCAAAGCATGGTCGAATATCTTAATATGGGGCTACTCTGAGAGGGGTTCCTTCAACATTAAGGAGGCTTACAATATTAGGATAGGAAACCAAGCGGAGATAGACGAGATATGGAGGAAAATTTGGGAAACTAATCCTTGGCCAAAGGTCACAATTTTTGTTTGGCTTGTGGATTAGGGTAGAATCCTCATAGGAGAAAACCTTCGTCGACGGGGGGTCCAGGGTCCATCCCAATGTGTCCTATGTCTTCAAGACAAGGAAAGTATGGGTCATCTGTTGGAAAGTTTCCCTTATGATGCGACCATCTGGGACAAAGGGGATCTGGGGTTTAGGAGGAGAGATAGAAGGAGAGGGAAACCATACCAAATGTTGCGGGAATGGCGCCCTAAGGCTTTCAAGAACCATATCATTCACACTCTCTGGGAGAATTTCCTAGGGATGGCAATGTGGAGTATTTGGAAAGAAAGAAATGGGCATATATTTCGGGATAAAAATCATGCAGTCAAAGAATTCTGGAAGACCCTAGTAGAAAACCTCCTGCCCACTATTTGAAGCATGCAGTGGACTGACTAGGACAAGATCATCCCAAGAGAGGAAATCCATATTGCAGACGGATGGGGTTTGGATAGATCTCAGATGGATGGTCTTCAGAGAAGAGACAAGATATGCAAACCCTCAATCTCGACCTCCTCATCTCCACCCCCGCTTTAGGTCTTTAAGTTAAAATTTGATGGGGCTTCTAGAGGAAATCTTGGGCCTGCTAGTTATGGTGGAGTCTGTTGTGACTCAATAGGTAGGATTCTAAACATTTACTACAGCGCCATTGGTAATGATACCAATAAATAAACCGAGTTGGAAGGCTTGATATGGGGCTTCGAATGTATGATTAGGGGAGGGTGGCTACCTACGATTATTGAAGGAGACTCCAATATTTTGATTCATATGGCTCGACGCCTTGCAAATGGGAGGAAAAGTGAGAGAATCTCATCCAGCTTGGCGCTTGACAAGCCAAATTGAAACCCTCTGCTCCCTGGTTGTTGAACACTCGTACATATACTTTTTCCATGACTGTCATGAGGCCAACAAGGTGCTTGACCCGTTGGCCAATGTTGGCATGGAGGTGGGTACGGTCCATCGAAGTGGAACGATGAAGGATTTCTAAGTTGAAGGTTGGGCCCCTCAATGTTGGCAGTTGGAATCTTGTGATCATGACACAATGCTATAGGTAGAGGTCCCTACGTATGGGAACTGGCACAATGACAGGGGGCGAAGGATGGACCAGGAAGATCAGGAGCCACGCCACGCGGGCTCATGTGGATAAAAGGACTAGCCCTCTTGTGCCAAGCCCTCAATGTCCTATCTGGGCACAACTTCAAGAGTGACAGGATGGAAAAGGAGGACACATATTGATGAGGAGATCTAGTCTTAAAGGTTGAGAGGATGTCTGTTGCAAACCTTGGTATGAAGGACGATGATGGCATGATTGGGATGATGGGAGCTAAGTACATGTTAGTTTGGGTTATGATAGCACCTATCACCTTATATTTTGGACAGGCTCCACCACCCTTCATCTATATGCGAGGGAGATTCTTAGTTATGAGTCTCCTGGAGCTGAGTTTGGTGAGTGTTCAGACGCAGGATCCTAGGGTTTTTGTTGTTTCTAGAGGTTTTGGTGAGATAATTTCTGGTTTCTCCATGCTCATGCCCCCCAAGCGAACTCTGAGAAGTGATTAGGGATTGGGGGATGCCTTAATTTCCCGTGGCAAGAAGGGTAAGGGGATCATGAGGCAAAAGGGTGAGTGACGACAAGCCACAAGGGCTCAGATGTATGCCCAGGAGGAAACCGATTTATTTAAAGAACATGTCCCTTTATCCATTCGCAAGGAAATCAAAAGGGTTGCAGGAAATTTGTGGGAAGAAGTTAAACTCATGCCTATTGAGGATTTACACAGGGAAGTGGAGGACTAGGTTGTCGACCCTGGAAAGATGACAGGGCGAGTAGTGGCCTACGATCGTATGCTCGTGTTGTATTGGGTCAATCTGAACAAGTTCGCCCACTCTTCCATAACCATGGATTCCAAACTTGAAGGTGATGAGGAGATAGCTAAATCCTGGAAGGAGCATGATGGTGATTTTCAACTTATGCATAAAAAGATTGATGTCATAGGGGCTCACATGGACATCCCATTCTACCTGACAAGGATGGTGCAGGAGGGGGAAGCAAGTCCATTAAGGGTGGGGAACTGGTAGGACAATGAGCTGTGTGACAACGTTGTTGGGGTTTCTGCTGGGAATTCCCAACTGGGCAAGTCTCCTTCCTCAGTCGTCGTTGTGCGTTTCCAGGATGGGAGCTTCTGATCAGAGTTGGGTTTGAAATCCGTGTTTATGTTTCTCTATATTTCTTTCATTTTTTTGTTGATAGGAGTCATGGCATTTCTCAGTATAATCAGATTACACATGTATCTAGGGGGGAACAGAGGCATAGGCAATATTCTTTGTTTTTTGGGAAACAGGAAATATTTTTGAGCAATCTGTAGAGTTGATTAGGAGTTAGTTAATAGCTGGAAGTCTTTTTTAATCTCTGTCCATCATGCAATCAAGGGACATATTAGACATGTAATCAAGTGTTATTGAAATAATATAATGTTTTATTTACAAAAAAAAAATTGTACATAATAACAAATAAATAAGTATAATAATTTATGCAACAAACAAGAGAAATGAAATGTTAGGTTAAAAAAATTGTAAACAAATACTTGGAACAATCATTTCCAACATTATGTTCTCCCTCTTTATTGACATCCAAGGAGGAATGTTATTGTTGATAACAAAAATCGGCCACACTAAGTAAATAGACATGACCTCACCAGATGGATTGACACCATCAGTTGCCAATGAAATATGCCTAGCATTACAAGGTTCTTCTTTGAAAACTAACCATTTTTCCTCGATCTTCCTAAATGCAAAACCATCTACATGAATTTGAAAAACACCATCTCCACTTGTGTTTCGTGCACGGTAATCCATAAACTCTGCTATGCTTTCATGCCTAAAAAATTGCTTCAAACGTGGTATTATGGGAACATGATGAAGAACCTTGCGAGGCACTTGTTTTGTTAGTTGATCGGTTCAATACCTGCTGATATGGCATTGTGGAGATTTTGTTTTTGAAACATATTGTCCATAATATATAATATGATCATTAGGACATACATGAATATCTTTATTCTCCATTCCAATATCTTTCATAACAACAAATAAATCTATGTATGTGATAGGTTGTTACACCTGAAATTGGTAGCTATGCTCAATCCACTGAGGTGGCATGGCCAGGACATATTTTGGAGAATCTTTTCCCAATCGTAGGATATATGCCGCACCTTATCTCTTGACATAGGGTGTCAGACCTTCCTTACACCTTCTTCCTACCAACAAAGTGCATCGGTGACACCTTTTACCTCAAGACAAGGAGCGTCGGTGCTACTAGCCCATTTGCAGAGAGCGTCATCACCGTTAAAAAGGAAAAAAGAAGGCTTCGATAAACTTCTAGATGAAATTCCTATTGGAGGATGATCCAAACTGCATGGATTAGGCACTTGATCTCCTAGCCCCTAGGGATCATTCCCTACCTTCCACCCAAAATATCTCAATCCCTTTGGGATTCCCTTGGCCTATTTATACAAGTTTCTTTTCATGAGTGGAGGAGGAGAGAATACCAAGAGAGCATCTTCATGCTGCTAGAATCATAGTTGGTGTAGGAGGAAAGAGAGTGTCATTGTGAGTGAGGCTTGTAAATCCTGTAGAGTGTGTGTAAGAGTGATGTCGAAAGTATTGTGAGATTGAGGCTTCAACGTCAAGGCTTTGGTTGTAGCTTCTTACTCTTTATATTATCAATACAAACATGTTCTCATTTTCCATAAACGATTTGTGTTAATATCAATTGTTGATTAATTTTTTCCTTGACTATTAGTATAGATATTTGGATTGTCTTGTTGCTTTCACCATTTTGTCTTGTTCTTCATGCTCTTTGCAGGTGCACTCGACCGCAAAGGATTCGTAAGGCAACGACAACCTCTATTACTGATGTAAGGAAAGATTAAACATTCAAGTAATTTAATTATCTAGGAGAAGGATGCATTGATATGGTTTTTTTTTCTAGATCTGCCTCATGCAGGCTAGGGGAACAAACTATGTCCGTACTGATTGAAATATTCCCGGTAACATAGTCAATATATTTGACTCTGGTAACAGAAATTCACCTAACAATCTACAACATAATAAATAATTAGTTAATGTAAAGAACATTGATTGTACTAAATATTCTAAAATAGAAAAAAAAGTATAAACTTATCCCAATGTGATGAAACATACCTTAGGATCTATATCATACAATTGTTTAACAAACCATTTTAAAACCTTTTAGTTCATCAACAATAATGCAGTGGAGAGAATATTTTCTCTTGAGCCTTCATAAAGTGGTTGTTTTGCCTTGTCGAGTAGGGGTTGATCTTGAATATCATGAAATTTTTCATCATCCATTTGAGTGAACGTTTCTTAGATCAATCTATTTGTCCCATTATCTTCAACTATGTTATCATCATCTTCTTCCATAGGATCATTAACTCCATGATATTCAGTATTCACTCCACATTGTTTCGCTTGTTCAACATTATATCTACTAGTACTTGGCAGATTCTCCAATGTTAGACGCCTAGGGGGCATTGTATTTTTAATTCAAAACAATAAAATAGAATGAGTGTGTCAAATATGAACAATATAAAGACATATAATGAATAAATAAAACTTACCTAAAGATGGTAATCATCCCCCCCTTCAATGTGTCCATTTTTTCTACAATGTAATTTAGCTCTTTTTATCAAAATTCTTCTAAGATTGAAGCATCAACAATCAGTACAAGGGAAATAACCTTTGTCATCAGCCCTTTCCCTGAAATCCGCCCACTACTTATCAAGGATCCTTTCATTTTCTTCAGCACCAATGTTATCTGACATTATTCCCTACCAAAATAGAGTGATGACTATCTTATAGAATGAACTAGTGGAATGCTAAGGCTTGAAATATAAAATAATTCTGCTTTATATTTGGAAAAGGGTCCTTGTAACCTTTTTGAATTGTCTCTATTATAGAAAATTGTTGATACATCTATTAAATTTCTTATATTTATAAATTATCGAAACTGTCGGTATAATGATGCATATTAGATTAGTAAACCTTGAATTTTTCAACATCAAGCAGTCAAAAGTGATCATTGCAAAAGTATAATGGTTATCCATGGGGCGTTGATCATTGTAAAATTCTAACGGTTATCCATGGGGTGTTGTTGCTCCAATAGTATACCGTCGAAATACCCACAAAAACTTACTAAAATTTGAAGTTGCGGTGGATAATGAACAAACTTTGGTAAATCAGTGTGAAGACGTGTGAATATCGACGGTTCAATAATTTCCATCGGGAAACCAATGATGTCGGGATAAAATTAAAAAAATAAACTTGAAAAAAAGGATTTTTAACAATATTTTTCGACGGTCTTTCCGTACCATAGGATTTTTTTGTCGGTTTTTTATCATAAATGTTATAGTGTTTAATCTCAACATTCCACCATACCTTGGTTTGTATCCAATATCTAATGTGGATTTTCTTCGATCGTATTTTCCAACATTGTTGGAATGGTTTGAATTACCTCCAACAGATCCAAAAGACATCCATCCAGATGTTCAAGTGACCCTTTCCATCAACACCATTTTCAGATAGCAAACACGCCACACAAGGACACAAACAATTCACTTGTTTCAGGTGGCTAAAGCAAGACAACTCCCAGCTCAAGGAAAGTGGTATCGTCTCATTGAATTGGAGCACATGTTTCTTCATCTTCTTAAGCAAGCAATGAGGATCATTTCCACTTATTGGGGAAGGTCTAATCCATTCCATGACTTGATTGGTGCCATCAACTAGTGCATAGTCCTAGTTGACTTCTTGGTTGGATCTTAGTCAAGACGTCTGAATTGAAACTGTAGATTAATCGATCCATCAACTCAGTCGAATCTATGGATTAATCGATCCATCGACTTGGTCGACTTACACAATCTTTTGCAAGATTCGTTCATCATTCATGTCATGCAACATTCGATGACTCAAACACATGTCAATGGACATTATGAACAGTCAGAAGGCACTAGGATGATGCCATCGATGTGGCAACAATGTCTCTTTATCTTCATTTAGCCAATAGATGGAAAGAAAAAATTTGGTCTCCTCAATCAAGTGCAACTTCTTCTTTGTAACTAAAATATGGTGGGAAGCATGGGGGATTCGCTTTGTTGAGCAATATCTTATCACGTTCATTCAGAAATGGGGTTTTCAATTGTGGAAAATAAGATCAATATATTGTAGATATTAGGGGGTGGGGAATAGGGAATGAGAGGTTTATAGGTATTGGGGGGGTATAAACAGGGGTTTCTATTAAAAATAAGGAATATATCATAAAAATAAGGTTTATTTAACTGGAGATATGTATTGGGAGGGGGCTCAACAAAAGTATTTTTGTAAGTAATTATCAATATCTAGTGAAATGAGGGGTATTCTTTAAGATCTCATGAACGAAGGCAATATGACATGGTTTCACTGAGTGAAGACCTTGTGGTGGGAAGGTACCCAAGCATCTCTCTGAATTGTATATATGCATGTAAGTCTAAATATGAAAGTATTCCTTGTTCTTGATTGCACTAACACGGGTTTCAAAAGAGAATGGTTGATTGGTTCCTTATGACTACTTCATTTGATCTCCGTACATGTAAACAAGTCTTTCAACTCAGTACACCTTGATACAGGGTTGACTTACAGACTTAAGAGACCAATGTCCCACATACAACAACTCAATACAACTAGTATTTTCACCCTTGGGGTTTCGTTGTTATCAATTTTTTATATGCACTTTCATAAGATTGGGATTGCATATTGCTTTCAGACGTTTATGTTTGGTTATTATTTACATTGGTTTTCTTATTTTGTCCAATATTATTTGCTTTTGCCATGACAATGCTTGACTCATTCAATCGACTATGTTGTCCTTTCATCGATTCTTTGAGTAACACATATTACCCAAATTATGCAATCCCAACAACATATGTCTGCAATTCCAACCAGATTCGCACCAAAAAAAATCATAAAAACATAAGACGTTCATCCTAGACCATTTTGAAACCAAAATTTCTAAAACCAAATTTTACTTTTAAAAACCATAAAAATAATTTAATCTCATATATTTGGTACTTTCTATTGCTTTCAGCCATTTCTGTTGGGTTATTATATACATTGGTTTTCGTATTCAGTCTGTCAATAGCAAATACCATGGGCTAACCCTAAGGGGCATCACCCTGCGGCACCATATACCATGAGGATTCAACATGAATCTTCTTCATCAGTTTCCCTTTCATGAATTCATAGGCCGTATCAGTCTTTCTTTTCTGTCATGTCTCTCTTTGCTCTTTCAAGTCAGAGCTGCCGTGTTTGGCACCATATACCATGAGGATTCAGCATGAATCTTCTTCATCAGTTTCCCTTTCATGAATTCATAGGCCGTATCAGTCTTTCTTTTCTCTGTCATGTCTCTCTTTTCTCTTTCAAGTCAGAGCTGCCGTGTTTCTTTAGAATTCAAGGAAATACACTTCAAGGCCCCGGTAGTCATCTCTTTATTCTCCAAATAGTCTAATTCCCGTCCATTTTCTATGGAATTTTACAAAACCGTGTACGACTGACATACAAACTCCATGAATCTTCTTCACCGGTTCCCTTTCACGAATCCATTATCCATGGGAATGGGCCACATCTCTCTTTCTTTTTCTCTGACGTGTCTGTCAACTGCTTCAGCTTTATGAATCTCATCAACACAAATCCAAAATAGCTGTCCGCCATTGACGTCCACGATTGCCGCTGAAGTCTTTCCATTACGGCCACTATCCGCCAATGACCTTGACGAATGGCCCTCAAATTACCTTTATTTGTCTAGTCCGATTACCGGATCAGCAGGGGCAATAATGGTTTGGCTCAAAAATATCTAAAACCTGCTGAAATTTCAAATCATATGCCGTCAATGCCGCAGTCTCCTATTTATACTGCAACACTGTTTCCAATCACTGGTCAAGCGAAATCCTGTGTACACACATGTATCTTTCTTTTCATTAAGATGCATGTTCTGGCTTTGTCAATAAATTTGTCCTCATTCAGCCTAAGAAGCTATCAACTAGCGACAAGTCAGTGATCCCTTGTGACCCCTATCTTTGATTTTCAACTTTAGAACAACCAAAACCCATTCATATTGTCATTTCTTCTGTAAAGAATCTATATTCCAAAATTCCCTCATCTCCTCAAGGAAGGAGTTGACTTTTGTCTATAATTTTCATATTATAAGAAAGCTTGCTAAAAATTAATAGTAAATGTTCCAACTTTTCTTCTTTAACCAAATGAAAATATACATTGATCCATCAAGCCTACCCCTGATTTTTCTAACCTTGGTTTAGGTTATGATTTGATTCTTCTAACCTAGGTTTAGCTTATGATTTCCTCCCATAAAGGATCCATAATGAATACATCCTTTTAAAACCGCTATGACAATTGCCTGTAAAACTCTATAATCTTCACTATATTTAGTATTCCATAATGAATACATTCTTCTAAAACCGCTATGACAATTGCCTGTAAAACTCCTTAATCCTCACTATATTTAGAATTTATAATATAGAAGTCACAATATAGGATAAATATAGAACTATATTTCTTTAATGGTAAAGAAGGGTATAAATCATGACCCCACCCACTTGTAATAGCTCCCCAAATTCCACTCATGTATACCTAATGAATGAATGTAATGAATACATTCTTCTAAAACCGCTATGACATTTGCCCGTAAAACTCCATAATCCTCACTATATTTAGTATTTATAATATAGAAATCACAATATAAGATAGATATAGAACTATATTTCTTTAATGATAAAGAAGAGTATAAATCATGACCCCGCCCCACTTGTAATAGCTCCCCAAATTCCACTCATGTATACCTAATGAACGAATGTATTCCAAATGAATGAATATATTCCTCATAAATAAATATGATATAGTAGTAACTTACCACTGATTAAATTTTCCTATAGGTGCAAGGAAATCCATATTCAAATCAGGCTTTCCCTTTTTAGGTTTCTAGTTTCTAAAATTATATATCCATTTTTACCTCCCCAAAGTTTGTACCAACTAGCCTTTAAAAGCATATGACCCTTAGATTTGATCTCGAAATTTTTGCAATAGATTCATATCTTTGTTTAGCTTAGCATGTGCATTCAACACTAGAACTTCTACTTAAGATAAAACAGGTAATGCTTCTTCATATTCATCAATTGTAAAAGGTTCAATAAACTTAAAATTGTCTACATTAATTATTCAATTTTCAGCCTTTTCCCACATGATTTTAAATAAATCATACTTAATAAGATATGCCATGTTTCCCACAATAAAATTTTGAAAAAATTTGCATTGATTATGTTTCACTTTATGCCTTTGTTGAACCCTTTGTAATTACTAGATTCCACTTAGAACTGAACCTACTTAAATTTTATAAATACATTTGAAAATTTGTTGTTGTTCATAACAATATTCAGTAGCATTTTTTTTTTTCAATTACATTATATTCAGTAGCATTTTTTTTTCAATTACATTGTATATGATGCTTCCAAAGGTATCATGTTGAGATAATCATAAGTTTTCAATTAAGATAGTGCCGACCACAACCAACCACCCCAACCACTCAGCATACAAGAAAAACCCATATTCATTAGCCTTATTTTCAACATGCTAGTAAATAAAATGGCACATAACATACAGAGAAAAATTACCAAGCAAGTTTGAATGTTGACTTTCTTCCCAATATATGAACAACCTAGAATGTTGACTTTCTTCATAAGCTATAAACAACACTATTATAGCAATATAATAGGGTTTCATTCCCAGTATTAGAATGTTTTTGTTATAGCAATATGATAGGGTTTCATTCCTTGTATTAGAATGTTTATGTTAAAACCTTTGAGCACATGAATTAAGGTTATTTTGATCACTTTTGTCTTCCTCATTTTTAAGTTAAATGAAGTACTACACTCTCATTTTTAAAGGTAAATGAGGTACTACACTCCAATGCAATATCCATCATATACAATAAAATCTTTATACTACATTTAAATTATATTGTTTTTGTTTAAATTACGGACATCCAAAATGCATTTATACTTTTTGGAAAAATAAAATTTTCCTCTCTTTGTTAATAATTGTTTTTCACAAAAATTTAATAAAGTCATTTTTTTTAATAAATATTAACTATATAAATATATAGCCATAACAATTTAATGTTGTTGATAATTGTTAAAAAAAATTATGAAAATGTTTTCCTGTTAAGATAAACTTAAAACCAAAAAGAGTACATATAAATCCAATTTTTTATTAGTAAAATTTGATGTAAAACAAAATATACAATCTATAACTATTCAATAACATAAACTTTCATACAAAATGAATAAACATTAATACCAAAGTTTATCATTATTTCTTTGGCTACAAAATGCTTTACAAATTTGGAAGTATGATAAAGAAAATAAGGAGGAAAATACCATGAGGTTTGAGAGAGGTTGAGAATAGGCTAACAAATCATATATTGGTTTGAGATGGAAAAGTATATTAATGAATGACACTTCAATGACTAATTTACATGTAACTTACTAGAAATGTAAGAAGTGAAGTATCTATAAAAGAGTTATATAAATTATTATAATAACAAACATTTACTATAATAATAGAAAAATTAACATTTCACCTTTGAAACCTCCATAATACTAGGTAAAGGAATATTTTAGTATAAATATGATAACAACATTGGTCAATAAAGCCTATGATCCAGATATAGACTTCATTATGCCAAAGTTGGAACACTATCATGTAGTGACCAAGAAATAATTTTAATGAAAACTTTACTTCAAAAGGAGAAGCATATTTAGAGGAGGATTACCAAAAAGTACCCCATATAAATTGAAGCATTTTTTGAGGATCTTTTTAGCAAAAAACTAGGTTGATTCCCCTAAATATTTTTCGTTCACACAAGACCACCAATGAATAGAAAAGGTTGTGATCATTGAAAGATAAGTTTTAATGTAGAGAGTCACTACCATTCTTTAACATTAATCCCCAGGCTTTGCATCAATACACAGTTGTGATGAATGATTTAGCACATAAAACTTATCCCTGCATACTAGGAGAGCTAATTCACATTTACCCCGATACTTTGACATACAAGAAAGGAGCTAGTGTGATCTATGGAACTCTCTTGGGACATTATAGTTAGTTTATATAAAATTCTTAAGTATTTTCCTACTCTTAAGAGGCTCTTACTAAAGATATTGAAAGTGACCATAAAAAGTAGTACACATGAGTGGTAACCAACACTTAACAAATCAAAAACTTAGTTGCAAGAAAATTACGTTGAGGGCACATATGTGACATTCATCATGTTAACGTAGATTTAGAACTTGGTTGCAAGAAAAATAAGTTTGTTAATATGAATGCCTAATTAATTAATCACCCTTTGAAATAAAAATCTAAAACTTACTTACAAGAAAAATAAGTTTATTACAGATAAGTGACATCAAGTGACTTTAATACGAATTTAAAACTTGGTTGTAAGAAAAATAACCAATAATCCAAATACCTATTTTCTTAAGCACATTTTGAAAGACTATAACACATAATCTACGGACCCTAATTGAGTTGATCCGGGTTCCCATGCACACGACGGGAACACAAGTTTGATTGAATGAATCAAGTATTATTATGGCGGAAGCATATTAAAAATGAGCAAAGTAGGAAATACACTACACACATAAAACATACAAACAGACAATATGCAAGAGTTTGAACCAAACTATGTTGTTTCATTATTGTTCTATTACTTTCTTAATACTCTACTTGTATATTACAATAGTATACATGTTTATATAGAGTGTTGGGAATGCTTGGGTTGTCTTCCCGTTACATTCAGTTACAAGAAATTGGAACTGTTCAGAAGTTCAACCGTTACATACGACTGGAAGATAGAGAGACAATCTGTCGTAATCGTGTCGATTACTATTATGTGTTGATGTATTTGTAGCTTCGGAATGTATCAACTTGTATATCTTATGTATTGTACCCTGATGTTTATTTTGGGAAGTGTCTGTAATGAATATGAGTCATGTCACGCCTTGATGTTCCTATTGGGAGATTCAATAATGTAAACAAGTCATGAAAAGTCATTGTGGGTAACCCTCCTATTGATCAAGGGTTAAAGTCCCCGCAGTTGTGGGGCCATAGGGTTATTAGACTCTCCTAGAGAAGTTGTCCATAGTGAGTTATCGTCAAGTTGGGAATTAGTATAAATAGAGAGTGAGCCTCTCTATTTATCACACATTCACTCACACTCAGTTGTAGCGCATAACTGAGAGAGAAGAAGTTGTTGGGACAAGAGAGAGAGAGACTACTGCTGTTGAGAGATCATCTTACTATTTTTGGGGTTTTGATTTTGGTGCGGATTCTATCTCTGAGGAAGTTGTGGGGTTTTATCCTTTATGGTTTCCCCGAGGAAAAACTTGTGTTCATTGTCTCCTATGTTTGATTGTTGTGCTTGTTATTCTCTTAGTTAAAGATCCTAAGATAATGCTAGCTTGAATGATAAAAATCTAACATGGTATCAGAGCTAACCTAAGAAGAAACTGTGTAGCTACGAAAACTAGGGCTTCCTACTTTTTGGATCTCTCTCTATAGATTTTTAGAAAAAGAAGGTTGGCATGACTCTCCTCTCCAAGGCACATCTTTCTGTCGAAGCAAAATCTGTTTCTGAGCATTTTCAGTTTTTGACCCGACACTATTGCTGAAAATTAGGGATTTCCACATAAGTGGAATTTTGGAGTGAGCCCAAGCCTGAATTGAAATCCTCCTAAAAATTGAATTTTAGAGATCAAGATCAAAGTTTTTAGTTGGGCAGAACTCCGGGAAAGTCAAACCCTAATCTGCTCCTGAACCAGTTCTGCAAAAATTCAGCTCCATATCCAGTTTCGACATCTTGACCTAGTAAGATCTAAATTTTTTGCATTTCAATTCGAGGTTCTCTGTTAAGATGTATCATCATACCAAGATTGATGAAAAGCTTGAGGGAGCTAATAACTTCCAAGCCTGGAAGTATAGGATCTCCCTGGTCGTGGAAGAAAATGAGTTGGACTCTTACATCAATTAAGAGGTTCCAGTTCCAAAGGGAGATGAGGCTAAGGCCTTACACAAGAATACATTGTTCATGGCTAAGAGGATTATTGTTGATTCCATCAAGGATCACCGCATACCACAGGTGTCCTCCCTAAATACACATAAAGCTATGTTTGATGTCCTGACCAAACTGTTTGAAGGAAAGAACATAAACCGAAATATGACTCTAAGAAACCAATTGAAGAATGTAAAGATCCAGAATGTGGAAACCATCCAGTCTTACTTTACAAAGGTCTTTCAGATCAAGGAACAACTTGAAGCTGTGGATGAAGAAGTAGAGAATGTAGAAATTGTGATGACCACCTTGAATGGTCTCCCTAGGACATGGGACTCTTTCATTCAAGGGATCTGTGCCAGAAAGAAGCTAGTCAAGTTTAGTAGGCTGTGGGAGGAATTCTCACAAGAAGAAGCTCAGATAATATCTCGAGAAGAAAAGATGGGAAGTGAAGATCAAGCTCTCACAGTACACTCCAAGAAAAGTAGGACAGACCATCACAAAGGTAAGCATTCTCATCCTAATAAATTTAACAAGAATCAAAGAAGATTCAGATGTTTCACATGTGATTAAAGAGGACACTATACTAGATACTGTCCTAAGAACAAAAGTGATTCTCACAAGAAAAAAGGGAAACAAGAAAAGACATCATGCTCACACTGTGGAGGATGATGAACATCCCAAGAAAAGAATCAAACATGAAAGTGATGATTCTTCAAGTAATGAAGAATATGTTCGGATTTCTGCCCTCACGGGAACTGTCTCACATGGAAGCAATGATTGGCTTATAGTCAGTGGTGCTTCCAAACACATGACGGGATTTAAGGAATCTTTTGTGAAACTATCAGAACATGAATCACCCCACAAGGTGAAACTTGGAGATGACTACCGGTATCCAATAAAAGGTAGTGGGGAATCCTCCTATAAGCTAGACTCTGGAAATTATATGAAGATGAAGGATGTCTTGTTTGTACCAAGAATAAAGAAGAACCTCCTCTCCATATCTGCATTAGATGCAAAAGGCATGAGGGTTGCATTTGTAGATGGCCAAGTTCTCATGTGGCCAAAGGGAAAGACTATTGATGATGCAATAGTGATTGGGGAACAAGAATGAGGTCTATACAAATTAAAGGGCCATCTAGAACAAGCCTTGGTCCATGACTCAGTAGAGCCAAATGAACTTTGGCATAGAAGGATTGCACAAGTGCACTGTAGAGCACTACCACTTGCGAGAAAAGCTATTGATGGACTTCTAGAAATTCAGACAAAACATGACGGTGTCTACAAAGGATGTGCGAAAGGAAAGAATACAAAGAAGACATTTCCAAGTAGCGAGAGCAAGGCATAAGGAATTTTGGAAATCATCCACTCTGATGTATGCGGTCCGATGTCATCCAGTTCATTAAGTGGGTATGTATACTATGTTTCTTTTATTGATGATTTTTCTAGGAAGACATGGATATACTTCTTCAAGATAAAAGATGAAGTATTCAACAAGTTCAAGGAATTCAAATCCTTGATCGAGAACCACACATAAAAGAAGATCAAGACCTTTCGATCAGATAATGGTGGAGAATTCCATCAAATGAATTCAAAGAATTATGCAAAGATTCAGGGATTAAGAGGGAGTTAACCACTCCATATAATCCACAACACAATGGGGTTGCAGAAAGGAATAATAGAACGATCATTGATGTTGCAAGGGCTATGCTTCATGATCAAGATCTTCCCATGCATCTATGGGCAAAAGCTACCATAACAACTATGTATGTACAGAACCATACTCCACACAGAGTACTAGAGAACAAGACACCCGGAGAAGTCTTTTCTGACAAGAAACCATAAGTCATCCATCTTAGAATATTCGGATGTCCAGTGTACATACACATTCCGAAAGAAAAGAGGAAAAAGTTAGATCCTTTAGGAAGGAAGGGTACATTTGTGGGATACTATGAAAGCTCAAAGGCTTACAGAATATACTTCCTACGATTCAAGAAGATTGACATCAGTAGGGACATAACATTTGACGAAGACTCAGCTTACAACAAATCCAAAGAGAGACTTGCTGAAGAACCTGAAGAAATAGAAGTACCTAGAATTCATGACACAACCATGAATGAAAAAATTCAAGAAGAAGATCGAGAAATAGAAGAATCTCAAAAACATGTAGATCCACCTCAGAAGAAGAATCCTGACAAGAGGAAACCTGCTTGGGTATGAGAAGCTATCCAAGGTGCAGAAAGATATGGGACTCCAGAAGAAAATCACAAAGAAAGGAAAAGAACTAGGTCTTGCTCCGGTTATGTAGCCTTATTATGTGACTTCATCGATAAAGAACCTTCCAACTATGAAGAAGAGGCAGAAAGGAAAGAATGGAAGGATTCCATGATCGAAGAGTATCAATCGATCATGAATAATGATGTTTGGGATATTGTTCCAAGACCAGAAGGGAAGTTTGTTGTAACTTCCAAATGGATCTACAAGATCAAGCATGCTGCAGATGGCAGCATAGAGAAATATAAAGCAAGATTTGTGGTTCGTGGCTTCTCCCAGAAAGAAGGAATAGATTATGAAGAAAATTTTGCACCTACATCCAGATACACTTCCATCAAATCAGTACTTGCTCTGGCTGCAGTGGTGAAATGGAACATACACCAGATGGGTGTCAAGACCGCTTTCTTGAATGGTGTAGTGGAAGAGGAAGTGTATGTGGAGCAGCCACTTGGTTTTGACACACATGACAGGGAGACTCATGTGTGCAAATTGAAGAAATCCCTGTATGGTTTAAAACAGGAACCTTGGACATGGTACGGTAGAATTGACAGCTCTTGACTACTTTGGGATTTACCAAGACTAAAGCAGATCCCAACCTTTACTACAATGTTGAAGAAGGAAAGCCGGTGTTGCTCCTACTCTATGTAGATGACCTGTTCCTAACAGGTGCAGATGGGTTGATTGCTGACACGAAGAGGAAGCTTGCTGCTGAGTTCAAAATGAAAGACTTAGGTATGATGCACTATTTTCTAGGCATGGAGGTGTGGCAGAACATGGATGGAATCTTCCTTAGACAAGGGAAGTATGCAGTAGAGATCCTGAAGAGATTCGGGATGATGGAATGCAAGGCCATGACCACACCTATGGAATCAAACCTGAAGCTATTGAGTGATGCTTCATCTGAGTCGGTTGATGCCATGATGTATCGTCAGATGATTGGTTCCTTGATGTACCTGACGAATGCGAGACCGGATATTTTCTTTGTTGTGAGCACCTTGAGCCAGTTCCCAATAGATTCGAGACATGTTCACTTGATTGCTGCAAAGCATATTCTGAGGTACCTAAAGGGTACAGTTGATTATGGGCTCAAGTATAAGGCTGATCAGAAGATTAAACTGGAAGGTTATGTTCATTCAGATTGGGCAGGAAGTGCCATCGATAGAAAGAGCACTTTAGGGTGCTGCTTCAGTATGGAATCAGGTGTGATCTCTTGGTTTAATAGGAAACAGTCTTGCATGGCACTAAGTACAGCTGAAGCAGAGTATGTCGCAGCTTGTTCAGCTAGTTGTGAGGTAGTATGGCTGAGGAAGCTACTGTCTGATTTATTTGATCTCCAGTTGGATGCTACTTGTATATATTGCAACAACCAGAGTTGTTTGAAGTTGTCTGAGAACCCGGTGTTCCATGACAAGTCGAAGCATATCGAGATCTAATATCACTATAGCAAGGATATGGTGCATAGAGGAGCAGTGAAGCTCTAGTATGTTGTGACAGATGAACAGATAGCTGATGTGTTGACTAAGCCATTGGCCAGAGTGAAGTTTGAGTACTTCACGGAGAAGCTTGGTGTTCTCTAGATCGAGGTTCCCTCAAATGGGAAGTGATGATTCTGAGAGCCATTCTGACATGGTGAGAGGATTTTTTCCTTCCATGGTCAAATGTAACTGCTGAGCCATTCTGAGGTGACTATGGGGTGTGTTCCCACATGATCATATGTAAGTGCAAAAGGCTATTCTCTAGGAGAATGGAGGCACTTGGTCAGTTACCAGGAATTTGTTCAGTTTGGGACTGACACTCAGCCTGGGGTTGAGAGCCATTCTGATGTGACTGTGGTGATGTGTTCATCCCACATGATCATATATAAGTGCAGAGCCTTTCTAACATAATGTGTGATGATTTTCCTATCATGGTCAGATATAAGTGCAGAGCCTTTCTGACATGATGTGTGATGAGTTTCCTATCATGGTCAGATGTAATTCCAGAGCCCTTCTGACATGGTTTGCAATGAGTTTCTGACCATGGTCAGATGTGAGTGCTGGGCGGGCCTTTCTGACATAGTTGTGATGTGTTTTTGACCACGGTCAGATATAAGCACTGAAGAAGATGAAGACCTACATGGAGGCTAGGCCTAAAACCAACATGTGAAAGGGTTGGCTCTGTAGAACTTTCTATGACGAGAATAATCGAGAGATAGTACCCGTGATGATGACCAGTGATTATCCAGTGATGATGATCCAATAATGATCCAGATCGAGTGATGATGATCCAGTAATGATCTAGATCCAGTGATGAAGATGACTTGAAGATGAAGATAATCCAGATGATACAGAGAAGAATACTTGTGCTGATAAATTGTGTTGAGAGAATACCTTCCTAGTTAAGAGGGACTGTTGATGTAGTTGTAACTTTGGAATGTATTCACTTATATATCTTATGTATTGTACCCCGATGTTTATTCTGGGAAGTGTCTATAATGTATTTGATTCATGTCACGCCCCAATGTTCCTATCGAGAGATTCAATAATGTAAACAAGTCATAAAAAGTCATTGTGGGTAACCCTCTTATTGATCAAGGTTTAAAGTCCCCAAAGTTGTGGGGCCTTAGGGTTATTAGACTCTCTTAGAGAAGTCGGCCCTAGTGAGTTATTGTCAAGTCAAGAATTAGTATAAATAGAGAGTGAGCCTCTCTATTTATCACACATTCACTCACACTCAGTTGTAGCGCATAACTGAGAGAGAAGAAGTTGCTAGGACAAGAGAGAGAGAGACTACTGTTGTCGAGAGATCATATTATTGTTTTTGGGGTTTTGCTTTGTGTGTTGATTCTATCTCTAAGGAAGTTTTAGTGTTTTCTTCGAGGAAAAACTTTGTGTTCATTGTCAATTATGTTTGATTGTTGTGCTTGTTATTCTCTCAGTTAAAGATCCTAAGATAATGTTAGCTTGAATGATAAAAATCTAACATTGTGGACGATGCATGTCAAAGTGCTGAACTTGTCGAGGTTGTGGTGAGTTCAGACTTGTAGAAGTCGATGTTGAACCCCTCAAAGTCGACAAACAATGCCAAATGTTGGGTGGATCATTCCTCCTTTCTTAAGAAACCTTGATATCTTGATAGGATTGATATGGTTTTGATTATAATGATGGAGATGATAATGAGGATGAAGCTGACAAAGATGAATATGATCACAATGATGGTGATGAAGAAAATGATGGGGATGACAACGATGACACCAATGATGATGATGATGGTAATCAAGATGACAACGATGAGACATGCATGATGAACATTGATGTAAATGATGATTATGTAAGTACATGATAGATCAATGAGTAAACCCTTTGATACCGTTGAGGAATGTGCCTAGTCTAACCATGTCAAATTTCAATGCATAAATCACTATTTGAATAAAATTCAACGTTGGTCCCATTCATTGCTCACTATCCGGGTTCAATGAAGATGATGTTGATGAGGAAGATGATGAATATTAAATTGTGGATGCACCACTAGTGAGTATGATCAATATTTTTTATTTCCCTCAGTTGATAACCATGAAATGATGTAAATTAAAAAGGTTGTCTAATCGAAAAAAATGGATTAAATTGTTTGCATTGGAGCGAGGAAAGAGTTATGATGTAATGAGGATTATGGGATAGCATAAGCCATCCTTGGCTCTTGAATATAAGCTTCTCTTCGTTTTGAGAATAATTTAATTCTCTACTGAACAAGGACAACCATGTGGAGGTGGAAGCTCATATGCCCCCCCTTCACATTATTTCAATTCCCCTTAACCTAATTTGACATAATAAATAACATTTAACATACAACATAGAAAATTGCATAAACTTGAAGTACAAGATGTAATTAACCCATATAATTAGTAAAGTATTTGAAGATAATAAAAGGAAGAAAAAATATATTAATTAATACATACCTTGTATATTTGATCATTTGATATTATTAATTGTCTTCTCCATCCAAATTAACATCTGATGCATCATCTAATTCATAATTGAAGATCAAATCATTAACCCTATCAATATCATCATCAATATCACTTTCAAATGTATGATTTGGTTCAGGTTCTTCTAGTTCTTCTTATGTCGACACATTTGGTTCAACTTCTTTAGGTTCTTTTTCTAACATGACATCTACTACATCCTACTCATCAACCTCTACATCATATTGATCTTCTTCATTATCAGGTACTTCTTCCTCTACATGTTACTTTATAGGTCTTCCCCTTGGATCATATCTAACAACAAATGATCAACTCGCTTTACCTGAAACCTCTTAGTAAAAGAACTGTTCACATTGTCTTGAAAGAACATAGGGTTTTTTTCCTTGCTCAACCATCCTTGTATTAACCATGGAAAATCCATTATTATGTTCAATAATGGTTCTCTCACAATCACATTCATTCATTCATAACCTATACCATTTGACGCCAAAAAAATCTAATTTGAAGGATTCAAAGTCACACTCAATCATATAACCCAAATACCCATAATATCCATTTTTAGATTCTTCTGGGTGCCTATCACTCCTAAAGGAAACATTAATGACCTGGAACACTGCAGTTATCCCACAATTAGAATTTTTCCTCTTTTCATTCAACTTTTTAATGTGAAATCTACATCCATTGCACCACATAACCTTGTGGTGTTTTAACTACAATATGTTAGACACGTAAAACATGCATTGTCAATTCATAAGCATATTATTATAACTTGGAAAGTTTCCCATGCAAAAACAAAAAAAATGAACACATTAATATGATAAAACAAAAGTTAATGATCTTACCTGTTTATCTTTCAAACCATATGTTAAATCAATTTCCCTTTGCGTAAGACTAGTATCTTGATCAAGATGAGCTCTTTTAACCAATATAGACACCCCTTCCCATGATAACCTTACATAATGTACTTTTTTACATATTTCAATCCATACATCCATCCAATCAAGATTATTAGCGATGTATAAATGTAGAGAACCCCACTACCAACAACTTGTATAAAAAAATAATAATTCACCAAATATTACATATCATGCTAAAAATGTATGATATAGACAAAACATACAATATACCAATAATAAGTATGATATACAAAAAAAAATTGAATTCAAATGTATTATAAATATCTACCTTCTACTTACCTTTCACTTTACTCAATCTACCTTTCTCCCCTCGAATTTGTTGATGAAGTCCACATCCTAAATGCGCCCCACTTGCATATTTGATGCTAACAATGCAAGATATTGAGTAACATATGCCATGGATTGATATACCATATATCCCTCCAGCATATAACCCTCAGGATGTGCCCTTTGTCTAACCAAATCCTTCAATGATTTCAAGTGCCTCTCCACCATCCACATTGACCTTGTGTGTATAGGTCTCCACATTTCAATCTCCTCGACTTGGTGTATGAGGCAATGTTCTTGTGCATTGAAGAAAGTCAGAGGTAGATATATTTGTGTTTCAAACATTAGTTGAGGCATTCTTATCCTTCAATACTTTATATCTTCTTTAGGAATTTATTTCGACGACAACCATCTACAAATGATGTAAGGAAATAATATGTTTCAACAAAATCGTTATATACATTAGTTCAAGCAAAAAAAATGTCATTAAGTTCGACAACAAATTGAACACGTGTTTTGCATATAAATCACTACTAACCTCATGTATTTTTCAAGATCATATATAACTTGTTTGACGTTGTTGTTAAATATTTCTGGGAGAGATACAGGCAGGACATACTGTAACCATAAAAATGAATAATTATTTGTTTCAAAAGCAGACAAAAAATACAAAAGGAAAGTGTACCAATATATACATTAGAGGAAATTTGAGGTTTAAAATGGGCCTCCTAAGGAAATTAATAAAATAATAGTTATTAATTTGGGGGGGGGGGGGGGAATGAAAAAAACTACTTTTTGTTCGTATTTTTGACATATCTCCCTGTGTTTTTACTCAAATTCTGAGTAGGAGAGCTCGTTGGATGTGGAATTTAATTCTGCATCCAACAAGTATCCACTCTGCATACTTTTGACAGACCCCGCTACCCCAAAAACAAGAAATACCTGAAAAAACGTGATGATGATGTCATCATAATGTTTTTTCAGGTATTTTTTTGTTTTTGGGGTAGCGGAGTCTATCAAAAGTATGCAGTGTGGGTACTCGTTGGATGCGGAATTTAATTCCGCATTCAATGAGCTTTCTCACTTAGAATTTGAGTAAAAACACAGGGAGATATGTTGAAAATGCAAACAAAAAAGTAGTTTTCTTTTATGACAAATATGTCCATTCAACCATTATGGTTGACTCATTTGATTGAAATTCTATTGGTTTTTGAATTTCAATTCACAAAATTTATTTTTGGCGCGTTTTCTTATAAGGCCCATTTTAGACCCCAAATTTCCTCTAATGAATATATAATATACCCAAATAATCACTTTAATGAAGGTGTATCAATCATGAGTTTTAACCACATTATATTCGCCTTTCTTTGTTTAGATGTTATTTATGTTTGAAGAAAATCCTACGGGAAACTTAATTTTTTGAATGACCTCTTTAACATCATTGCTTTGTTGCTCTGTCAGTAACCATGGAAGGTTATTTCGATATCCATTGCTATTTGAACGAATCACACTTTGCAATGCATGATTGGCTTCCTAAATGTCACTATAAATTTTGGCAACATTTCTTTGTCACACCTACCATCTAAGATTCACCATAATGTTGTGTTACATTCATCCTGCTATGCATTATATCAAACAAATGATCTGTTTTTTAGTCCTCATAGTAGGGAAACCTTCTGAAATGTGTATGGGATAACTTTTTATTCATCATGGAATCATATTAATGCCTTGCCGACCTCCATCAAGGATAAAATAAATTACAACAATATTTCTCAACACAATACAACAATAATTGTAAATTACAGTAAGCATAATGCAATAAAAATAAATATTAGAAACAATAAAACATATATGATACATAGACAATTGCGTACCTCGATGATTTCTGGTATATTCCCCCTTCCATAGGTATGGAGTCATTCTTTGTGGTTTTGATTCACTCTCTTCTTTCCCATTGAAAAAATGTTTTTAGTGGTTTGATACTAATGGTTCCTAGAGAGGAATTGTCTATACTCATCAAACACTTCCTTTCCTAAACTTCTTAAACAACAATATTTCATCTTAGGACCACAAACTGGACATTCAAAATTACCCTTTGTTTGAAGACCCGCAAGAGATAGATTTAAATTAAAAAATGCAATACATCTTGATAAAATTATATACTATTAAAGTACAGTGGAATGTCATAGACCACAAAAATGTGCTAGCCCCAGGGAATAATCAATTGTCCATAAAAGTATTCCATGGAATTGAAATTCCTTTTTCCTTATTGTCCTAGACATGTCATACATAGTGATTCCACCCCATAATTGAAGCAACTCATTGATAAGAGGCTCGATGTATACATTCATATATTTAACTTGGTACTTACCTATTTTTTCAAAATACACATAATTACTACCATTTGTACATAATAGAAAATAATTAAGTATAATAGTTTATATAACAAACAAGAGAAATGAAATGTTAGGTTAAAAGAAAATTGTAAACAAATACTTGGAACAACCATTGCCAACGTTATGTGCTCCCTCTTTATTGACATCCAAGGAGGAATATTATTGTTGATAAAAAAAATTGGCCACACTAATTAAATAGACCCGACCTCGCCAAATGGATTGACACCATTAGATGCCAATGAAATATGCCTAACATCACAAGGTTCTTCTTTGAAAACTGACCATTTTTCCTCGATGTTCCTAAATGCAAAACCATCTGGAGGCATTTTAATAACACCATTTCCACTTTTGTTCCGTGAATGGTAGTCCATAACTCTGCTTTTCTTTCACACATGAACAATCACTTACAACGTGGTATTATGGGAATGTGAGGAAGAAACTTGTTAGGAACCTGTTTTGATAGTTGATCGGTTCGATACCTACTGATATGACATTGTGGGTATTCTATTTCCAGCGCATATTGTCCATAATATATAATATGATCATTAGGACATACATGAATAACTTGATTCTCCTTTCCAATATCTTTCATAACGATAGATAAATCTCTCTATGTGATATGCAATATATTTGACTCTAGTAAGAGAAATTCACCTAACAATCTACAACATAAAAAAAATTACTTAATGTGAAGAACATTGATTGTACTAAATATTGTAAAATAGAAAAAAATATAAACTTATCCCAATGTGATGAAACATACCTTAGGACATGTGTCATACAATTGTTTTACAAACCATCTAAAACCTTTTAAGTTCATCAACAATAATGTAGTGGAGATAATATTTTCTCTTGAGCCTTCATAAAGTGGTTGTTTTGCCTTGTCGATTAGAGGTAGATCATGAATATCATGAAAGTTGTCATCATCCATTTGAGTGAATGTTTCTTGGATCAATCTATCTGTCCTATTATCTTCAACTATGCATAGGATCATTAACTTCAAGATCTTCAGTAGTCACTTCATATTGTTAAGCTTGTGCAGCATTATATCTACTAGTACTTGGCACATTCTCCAATGTTAGACACCTAGGGGGCATTGTATTTATAATTCAAAACAAGCAAGCAAAATTAGTGTGTCAAATATGAACAATATAAAGACATATAATGAATAAATAAAACTTACCTAGGGATGGTAATCATTCCCCCCTTTGATGTGTCCATTTTTTATACAATGTATTTTAGCTCTTTTTTATTGAAATTCTTTTGAGATTGAAGACCCTGCATTTAGTACAAGGGAATTAACAATTGTCGCCACCCCTTTTCGTGAAATCCTCCCACAACCTATCAAGGATCCTTTCATTTTCTTTAGCACCAATGTTATCTGACATTATTACCTACCAAAATAAAGTCATGACTATCTTATAGAATGAAATAGTGGAATACTAAGACTTGAAATATAAAATAAATCTGCTTTAGGTTCAAAAAAGGGTCCTTGTAACCTTTTTGAACTGTAGCTATTAGCAAAATTGTCGAAACATCTATTCAATTTATTATATTTATAAATATCGAAACTGTTGGTATTCTGACACATGTTAGATTAGTCAATCTTGACTTTTTCAACATCAAGCAATCAAAAGTGATCATTGCAAAAGTCTAACAGGTATCCATAGCGGTTGGTGCTTCAATAGTATACAGTCGAAATACCCACAACAAATTACTAAATGTTGAAGTTGTGGTGGATAATGAACAAATGTTGGTACATCAACCTGAAGACATGTGAATATCGACGGTTCAATAATGTCATCAGTAAACCGATGATGTCGAGATAAAATTAAAAAATAAATATTTTTAACAATATTGTTCAACAGTGTTTCCATGCCGTCGAATTTTTCTCCTTTTTTTTATCCTAAATGTTATAGTGTTTAAGGTCAACATTCCACCATACCTTGATTTGTATCCTGTATCTAATGTGGATTTATTTCGACTGTATTTTCCAACATCATTGGAATGGTTTGACTTACCTCAGATGGATCCAAAAGACATCCATCCATATGTTTAATAGCCCCTTGCCATCGACACCATTTTTAGACAACAAGAACGCCACACAAGGACACAAAAAATTTACTTGTTTCAGGTGGCTAAAGAAAGATAACTCCCAGCTTAGGGAAAGTGGTATCCTCTCATTGAATTCGAGTACATGTTTCTTCATCTTCTTAAGAAGGATATGAGGATAATTTCCACTTATGGGGGAATGTCTGATCCATTCCACGACTCGATTGGTTCCATCAACTAGTGCCTAGTCCCAGTTGACTTCTTGGTCGGATCCCAGTCAAGACGACTTAGTTGAACCTGCAAATTAGTCGATCGATCAACTCAGTCAAATATGTGGATTAGTCAATCCATCGACTCAGTCGACTTACACAATCTTTTGCAAGTTTCGTTCATCATACATGTCATGCAACATTCGACGACTCAAACACATGTCAGTGGACATTATGAACAATGAGAAGGAACCAAGATGATACCATCGAGGTGGCAACAAATGTCTCTTCATCTTCATCTAGCCAATAGATGGAAATAAAACAGTCGATCTCCTCAATCAAGTACAACTACTTCTTTGTAACTAAAACATGGTGCGAAGAACCCAAGCATTTCTCAGAATTGTATGTATGCATGTAAGTCTGAATATGAAAGTGTTCCTTGTTATTGATTGCACTAAGACGAATTCCGAAAGAGAATGATCAATTAGTTCCTTATAACTACTTCATTCGATCTTCGTTCATGTAAATAAGTCTTTCAACTCAGTACCATACTGAGTACACCTTGATACAGGGTTGACTTATAGACTTGAGAGACCAATGTCCCACATACTAAAACTCAATACAACTAGTATTTTCACCCTTGGGATTTCTCCGTTATTAATTCTTGATTTGCACTTTCATGTGATTGGTATTGTATATTGCTTTCAGACATTTCTGTTTGGTTATTATTTATATTGGTTTTCTTATTTGGTCCAATATTATTTACTTTTGCCATGATAGAGCTTGACTCATTCATTAGAGTATGTTGCCCTTCCATCGACTGCTTGCCAAATTATGCAATTCCAACAACATATGTCTGCAATTCCAACAGGATTTGCACCCAAAAAATCACAAAAACATAAGATGTTTAGCCTCGTCTACACTGTTTTGAAATCAAAATTTCGAAAAGTAATTTTTATTTTTAAAAACCATAAAAATAATTATTTTCAAAATAATATCATATATTTGGTATTGTCTATTGTTTTTAGTCATTTATAGTTATTATATATATTGGTTTTCTTGTTAAGTCCAATATTATTTTCCAATTGCAATTTTTTTTAACCCAAAAATACCATGGGTTAACCCAAAAGGCATCACCACGTGGCGCCATATACCCGAAAGGATCAGTTACCCTACGAAAAAACCTAACGCCAAAGAACTCAGCAATTGAACTCCATGAATCTTCTTCACCGGTTCCCTTTCATGAATCCATTATCCATATGGGCCACATCTTTCTTGTTTTTTCTCTGCCTTGTCTGTCAACTGCTCCAGCTTTATCAATCTCATCAACACGAATCCAAAAATCCAAAATAGGACGCCCGCTGTCCGCCATTGACGTCCATGATTGCCGCTGAAGTCTTTCCATTACGGCCACCATCCGCCATTGACCTTGACGAATGGCCCTCAAATTATCTTTATTTGTCTAGTCCGATTACCGGATCAGCAGGGGCAATAATGGTTTGGCTAAAAAATATCTAAAACCTGCTGAAATTTCAAATCATATGCCGTCAATGCCGCAGTCTCCTATTTTATAGGCAAATCGTCCCGCTTTTTTGGGCGATTTGTTCTTTAGATCCGGTTTTAACTGGTGGAATCGTAGTTCCATCTATATGCTGTGGAACTATGCCATGGAGATGTGTTTCCAGAAGTTTTGGCCCATTTTAAGACGACCCAAATCGTGAAATTCAAAAAACAACCAAAAATAATGGAGCTGTGGCTGGCCGAAAAACCAACCACTAAAAAACCGGAACGATTTGAGTGCCAGTTATATCACGCCCTATTTATACAGCAACACTGGTTCCAATCACTAGTCAAGCGGAATCCTGTGTAGACACGTGACACATGTATCTTCCATTTCATGGACCCACCAAGCCCACCCCTGATTCTTCTAACCTTGGTTTAGATTATGATTTCCTCCCATGGAGGGATCCATAATGAATACATTCTTTTAAAACCTCTATCACAATTCCTTGTAAAACTCCATAATCCTCAGTAGAGTTAGAATTTATAATATAGAAGTCACAATATAGGATAGATATGAAACTATATTTCTTGAATGGTAAACAATGATACAAATCATGACCCCACACTTGTGATAGCTCCCAAAATTCCACCTATGTAATCTTGTTGAATAAATATGACATAACCGTAATTAACACTAAACCATGTGGCAGTGATTGTTAGAACCTAAATCAACACACCTTTAGTGTTATAAGAGTAATTGGTAAATGAGGAGAGTAACCGGTGAACCTAAATCAACACACCCCTAGTGTTATAAGAGTAAGGGGACAATGTATGATTACATTTTCAAAAAATATTTTTCCGTGTACAAGGAATAACAAACCACCAATTTTAACCATAAATATCATAATGGAATAATTTGTTTTCATAATGTTATAGAAAAACATATATTAATGATAATTTCTTTCTTTTTTAAAGATTTTTTAAAGATTTTTTTATCTCTATTATGTTTACTTCAAAGTATATTAGAGATGCATTTATTTATTTATGAGATGTCTACTTTGGTATTTTTTTAACTAAGCAATCACAAGTAAGAGGTATATTCTACACTAATCACACATGATACACACTTGGTCATGGCCCCAACCAGTTTTATGTGTGCTAACACATCCATAAGCACAAGCACAAGCACTAGCATGTTACTTGGTCTAAGATATTGAACCTTGGTGTGGCCTATATTAACTACCTTCTTTCATCAACACAACAAACCACCTTGGCATACACTTATTGAATTTAAAATAAAAATTAATTAAGGAAATCCATATTCAAATCAGGCTTTCCCTTTTTAGGTTTCTAGTTCCTAAAAATATATATCCATTTTTAAGGAGATGATGAAACTTGTGCTTTATCTTCCCAAAGTTTGTACCATCTAGCTTTTAAAAGCATATGACCCCAAGCCTTGATCTCAAAAAAATATTTCTTGTATTTTTAGGTTTATCAAAAAAGTTTTTACAGATTCATATCTTTGTTTAGCTTAGAATCTGCATTCAACACTAGATCTTCTATTGAAGATAAAACAGGTAATGCTTCTTCATATTCATCAATGGTAAAAGGTTTAATAAACTTAAGATTGTCTACATTAATTATTCAATTTTCATCCTTTTCACACATTTTAAATAAGCCATAGTTAATAAGCTATGCCATGTTTCCACACTAAAATTTTGAAAAACTTTGCATCGATTATGTTTCACTTTATGCCTTTGTTTAACCCTTTGTAACTACTCTTCAACTTATAACTGAATCTACTTAAATTTTATAAATACATTTGAAAATTTGATGTTGTTCATAACAATGTTCACTAGCATTTCTTTTTCCAATTACATTGTATATGATGCCCCCAAATGTATCATGTCAAGATAATCATAGGTTTTCAATTATGATGATGACAACCACAACCAACCACCCCAACCACTCCGCCTACAAGAAAAAACCATATTCACTCGCCTTATTTTCAACATGCTAGAAAATGAAATGCCACATGACATACAAAAAAAAATTACCAAACAAGTTTGAATGTTGACTTTCTTCACAAGTTATGAACAACCTTATTATAGCAATATGATAGGGTTTTATTCCAAGTCTTAAAATGTTTTTGTTAAAACCTTTGAGCACATAAATTAAGGTTATTTTGATCACTTTTGTCTTCCTCATTTTAAAAGGTAAATGAAGTACTACACTCCAATGTAGTATCCATCATATATCGTAAAATTTTTATACTACATTTAAATTATATTATCTTTGTCTAAAATAATAGATATCCAAAATGTATTTATACGTTTTGGAAAAGTAACTTTTTCCTTTTTTTTACAAAATTTTAATAAAGTCATTTTGTTAAATATATATTAACTATATAACTATTTAATTTTTTTGATAATTGTCCAAAACAATTTATAAAAATGTTAACTTAAAACAAGAAATAGTACATATAAATCCAATTTTTTATTACTACCCATGTGAAACAAAATATACATTCTGTAATTACGTAATAACATAAAATTTCATACAAAATGAATAAACATTAATTTCGAAGTTTATCATTGTTTTGTTTGCTACAAAATGCTTTACAAGTTTGGAAGTACAATAAAGAAAATAAGGAGGAAAATACCATGAGGTTTGAGAGAGGTTGAGAATAGGCTAACAAATCATATATTGGTTTGAGATGGAAGAATATATTAATGAATGTCATTTTAATGACTAAATTACATGTAACTTACTAGAAATGTAAGAAATGGCGTATATAAAAGAGTTATACAAATGATTATAATAACAAACATTTATTTTAATGATAGAAAAATTAACATTTTACTTTGGAAACCTTCACAATTCTTGGTAAGGGAATATTTTAGTATAAATATGATAACAACGTTGGTCAATAAATCCTATGATCTAGATATAGACTTCATTATGCCAAAGTTGAAACACTATCATCTAGTTAATTTATTGGCAAGGAAATACTTTTAATGGAAACTTTATTTAGAAAAGAGAGGCATATTTAGAGGAGGAATACCAAAAAGTACCCCATATAAATTAAAGAATTTTTTGAAGATCCTTTTAGCCCAAAAAAAAAAGGTTGATTCCCCTAAAGATTTTCGTTCACACAAGACCACCAATGACTAGAAAAGGTTGTGATCATTGAAAGATAAGTTGGCATGTAGAGAGTCTACCATTCTTTAACATTAATTCCTAGGATTTGCATCAATCCATAATTGTGATGAACAATTTAGCACATAAAGATTATCCCTACATACTGGAAGAGCTAATTTGCATTTACCCCAATACTTTGACATACAAGAAATGAGCTAGTGTGATCTATGGAACTCTCTTGGGAAGTTAGAGTTGGTTTATATGAAATTATTAAGTATTTTCCTACTCCTAAGAGGCTCTTACTAAGGATATTGAAATTGACCAATAAAATTAGTACACATGACTAGTAACCAACACTTTACAAATCATAAACTTAGTTGCAAGAAAATTACGTTTAGGGCACATATGTGACACTCATCATGTTAATGTAAATTTAGAACTTGGTTGCAAGAAAATAAGTTTGTTAATACGAATGCCTAATTTATTATTCACCCTTTGAAATAAAAATCCAGAACTTAGTTACAAGAAAAAAAGGTTTATTACAGATAAGTGACATCAAGTGACTTTAATATGTATTTAAAACTTGGTTGCAAGAAAATAATCGATAATCCAAATTCCTATTTTATTAACCACCTTTTGAAAGACTATAACACATAATCTAAGGACGCTACTTGAGGTGATTCAAGTGCCCAAGTGGACGACATGGACAAAATTTTGATTGAATGAATTGAGTACTATTATGGTAGAAGCATATTAAGAATGAGTAAAGTAGGAAATATACTATACACCGAAAACATACACACACACACACACACATATAATATGAAAGAGTCAGAACCAAACTCTGTTGTTTCATTATTGTTCTATTACTTGCTTAATACTCTGCTTTTATATTATAATAGTATACATATTTATATAGAGTGATGAGAACACTTGGGTTGTATTCCTGTTATGTTTAGTTACAAGAAGTTGGAAAGGTTCATAAGTTCAACCGTTACATACGACTGGAAGACAGAGAGACAATTTGTTATAATCATTTCGATTGCTAGTGTCAACGATACATGTCGAAGTGTTGAACCTATCGATGTTTTTTCAAGGTTCATACTTGTTGAAGTCGATGTTGAACCTGTCAAAGTTGACAAACAGTGCCAAATGTTGGGTGGATCATTCATCCTTCCTTGAGAAACAATGGTCCCCATTTTTTGCTTGTACAAATGAGGAAACTTGTTGGTGAGTTCAGTAGAAGAGTACCACTTTCCTTGTGCTAGGAGCTTCCTGACTTTATCCACCTGAAACAATGAAATTGTGTCTGTCCTTGTATGGCGTAAGTGTTGTCCCACAATGGTGTCTCAAGGAAGAGGCTCCTGAACATCTGGATGGATGTCTTTGGGTTATGTTGTCTACAAGTCATTCTGTTCCAACCATGGTGCATAGTATGATCGAAGTAGATCCACATTAAATACTGGACGTAGAACCAAGCATGAAGAAATGCTGAGTTGAAAAGTGTTTTCTCCAATCTGCTTAAGGATACTGTATGGACCATATCGCAAACGTTTCATCTTTTGGTATGTACCAGTGAAGTGTTCCTTCTTGAGATGCAACCATAACTAATCCCCAATTTTAAATGAATGAGGAGTACGATGCTTATTGTGCCAGGCCTTTACTTTCAGATTAGCTCATTGCAACATTTCCTGTGCCTGTTTTTGAATGTTGTAGATTTGGTCTCGAAAATTCAATGTTTTTTCAACTTCTCATCAGTTAGAGGCAGTGTCGTTCAACTATGTCAATGAACTGATCAAGTTGATGGGAGTTGAGGGTTGAAATCCATAACATGTCTTGAATGTACTCTTTCTCATAGAGTTGTGCTGAGCATGATTGTAACTGTGTTGTATATATGGGAGACTTTCATCCCATGTTTGACGATGCTTATGGTTTTACATGAAAGTAGTTGTACTACCAAGTGATTCACAACTTTCATCTGTCCATCTTTCTGAGGATGGAAAGATGTCGACTTGAAGAGAGTCTCGTATTGAGCTATAGATAGAGATTCTTCCAAAATATGCTGACAAATATGGCATATCTATTGGAAATGATGGTCATCGAAATGCCATAATGTTTCCAAATTTGTTCGAAGAAGAGTTGGGAATTATGTTGTGTTTTCGTAGTCTTCTTGCATGGAATGAGAATAGCCATCTTGGAAAATTTGTCGACTACTACTAAGATCACATCATGCTAATGTTTGGTAGTCAGATATCCCATCAGGTAGTCCATAGAAATAAATTACAATGGTTGACTAGGAACCGACAAAGGAGTTGACAATCCTTGTCACCGATTCGACGGTTTAGCAATGTCACAATCCACACATGATCGAATGTACCCATTGACGTTAGATTTAATTGAAGGAAAATAAAAATAATTTTGGTGGATGGAAAGGGCCTTTGCCACTCCAAAGTGTCGTGCAATATTTTTGTTGTGCACATCCCAAATGAACTTCTTTTGGTGCTCACCTATTGGTATATGAATCTTTCCAATCTTGTATAGTAAGGTATCTTTCACGAAATAGTCGGTAGTAAATGATGGGTCGGTTTGAAGATGTTGATAAATTGCAGAAAATTTGCAATCTATTGAATACATTTAAGGCCAAGTAGTGGTATCATATCCCTACATACTCATAATTGTGAAAATTAGAGTAATGGGTGGCCGACTTAGACAATCAAATGTGGAAATGGATTTACCTTTTCAATACTTAATTACCAACTAAAATTGTTGCATGTAATTAATCCACTTGAGTTGTCAAGTTGTTTGTAGCTTCGACTAGGATGGAAAAAACTGTAAAGGAACGTGGTCAATAAGAATGATTGTTTCCTTTTGAAGCATGTAATGTATCCATTGCTTCAGGGATTGCACAATGGAATACAGTTTCTTTTCAGACGTCGAATACCTTTTGACGGTGTCATTGAAAGTTTCAGAATGAAAAGTGATTGGGTGACGAGACTGAGTGATCATTGCACCTAAAGCATAGTTATATGCACCTATCTTAATCTCAAAAGGTTGACACAAATAAGGTAACACAAGTACTGGTGCAGTACAAATCTTGTGTTTTAGCTACTCAAAATCTTGTTGTTGTGTTGATTTCCATTTAAAGACAGTTTTCCATTTCCCTTAGTCAACTAATTCAAAGGCCAAGCTATGTGACTCAATTCGAGTATGAATCGTCGATAAAAATTTTCCAAACCAAGAAAAAATATTAGTTCATGAATGTTTTGAGGAATGGGCCAATATTTGAGGATTTGTACTTTTTTTGGATCGATGTGAATTCTTGGAGAGTTGATTAGATACCCCAAATATTTGATGATGTTCATCACAAATCAACATGTGTCCATGTTGAAATATAGTCGATAATGTCAAAGAGTGTCGAGGACATGTCAAAACTGTCAGACATGTTCTTCCCATGATTGAATAAAAATCAAGATATCGTCTAGATAGACAATGATGCACTTGTTGATTAAAGGTCGAAGAATGTCATGCATATGTCGTATGAAGGTGGAAGGTGCATTGGTTAAGCCAAAAGGCATGACTAACCATTCAAACAATCCTTCCTTGGTTTTAAAAGAAGTCTTCCATACATCGGTGGGACCGATTGGAATTTGATGATATCCCGAATTGATTTCAACTTTAGTAAAGAATTTATTACCTTTTAGATAGTCGATGAGTTCGTCTATCCATGGAAGAGGGTATCTATTATTTACCAAATTTTTTTGGAGATATCGATAGTCGATGCACATGCGCCAAGTCACATCTTTCTTTGGAATGAGGACGACTAGAATTCTTCAAGGAGAGAAGCTAGGTTAGATGTGACCTTTATTGATCAAATCTTGAATCTATCTGTGAAACTCTTCATTCTTTACCATGGATATTCTGTAAACAAATGCATTAGGTAATGAAGAACCAAAAACAAGTTCAATGGAGTGTTTTACTTAGAAATGTAGAGGTACTCTGTTTGGATCTTGAAATATGTTCTGATATTCATCAAGAATATTGTCCATATGCTATTGTTGTCGGGAGATGTACTAGTCGGTGAATCGACTAGTTGTTGTAATCCTCCTGGGATGTTGAGGCTTAATCATGATCAATGTGAATATATGAGCATGGTTGATGAGCTTCTTTGTGTGTTTGGAATATACTATCGCAATTGTTGGTGTAGGTCATCACTCTGGTGTGCCATACCATTGGTTTTGTATTATGAGACTCACCTTTTGAAACCATGGCTGATAACTCCCAAGAAAGGAATCGACTACGAAAAGCGGTGCCACCTCTCAGAGTACTTCATATTCATAAGGATTAATGAATTAGGTGAGTCTGCAATGTGTTAAGATTTCATATGCTTATCTAGATATCATTTGTATTCAATTCAATTTCACAACAATATCATATGCAACATTATTGAAACAAACACAATCACAAGATAGACATAGATTTGTTATGGGAAACCCTCAAGGGGAATAAAACACAACAAAATTTCCTTTATATATATGTATCAAGAGTACAAAGAAAAATCCCCAAACAGGTGCTCTTCCTCCATGCATATATGTCTCTCTCTCCTTCCTATGCGGTTTACACAAGTGAGTGTGTGTTCAAATGAGGAACACAACTATTCTATTTATACTCTTTTTGTCACTGGAATTTTACCCTAATAAATTGGCCCCAACAAACTTACTGGGCCGACTTCATCTAGGAAGACACAAAACAATATTATATTATATTCAATAGAGTACTATTGACCTGACTTACAATGGAGGTTCTACCTCATGTGTCTATGATGACCAAATACAATAGTAACATCCCTACAGAGGAATAATACATCTACCATGGGTTACATCAGTAAAATACATTTATAAGATTCTTTAAAGTTACAATATTTCAACACTCCCCATTAACAAGAAGAGTATTTGACTAACAACAACATCAACAACATCAACAACTGTATGAGCACGAAGAGAGAGCATATGCAAAAACATCAAGGTAATACATATATACATCATTAGAAGTTTTAAACAGTCATTAGTAACTCGAATAGTTACTGAACATAATCAACACTGGAACATCATCTTTGATAGCATTGGGTCTTTACCTCTGATCTTTATCTTCTGTGGCACTCGATCACTTGATCCTTTGAAACAACACTTGATCGATCTTCATCTTTTATCTTTATCTTCTATAGAACTTGATCACTTAATCCTCTACAGCACCCGATCACTCGATCCTTTGCAACACTCGATCAATTGATCCTTTGCAGCACTCGATCACTGAATCCTTTGCATCACTCAATCACTTTATCCTTTGCAACATTCGATCACTTGATCCACATCATTATATGCAACCATACTTGATATTTCGATAAATAGTTTCATCATCTACATCCGTACTTGATCTGTCAATCAATAACATCGTCAGAAGCATCATAACTTGCATCACACATGATCCAATTATGGGATGATCAATCCCCATCATTTTTGGACGAAGGTTCAATTATGATGCAATCCTAACCCACTTATGGGATGGTCAATCACTATCACTTTAGGACATAATTCCAAGGATTATGCAATCCTAAGCCACTTATGGGATGGTCAATCCCTCTCACTTTAACACATAAGTACAAGGACTATGCAATCCCAAGCCACTTACGGGATGGTCAATCCCTCTCACTTTATGACATAATTCCAAGGATGATGCAATACTGAGCCACTTATGGGATGGTCAATCCCTCTCATTTTAGGAAATAAATACAAGGATGATGAAAACCTGAGCCACTTACGGGATGGTCAATCCCTCTCACTTTAGGACAAAATTCCAAGGACGATGCAATAATGTCACTTCATAGAGACAAAAGTATACAAATCACTTAGGGCTAATTTCCAGGGGTGATACAATCCCACTACAACATCATCATCCTACTCCCTCTTTCAAGGAGGGTCCATATCATCAACTTGCTCCCCCTTTTTCAATGAGGGTCAATATCACCAACCTTCTCCCCCTTTCCAAGGAGGGTCCATATCATTGTTCCTCCTTACGAGGACAGTCTGTAACATCATCATCATTGTTCCTCCTTACGAGGAAGGTATTTTCATACTATGCCAATATTGTCATGGAAGGATTCAAACTTTACTCTAGACAGAGGCTTGGTCAACAAATCAATAACTTGCTCATCGGTACTCACATATTAGATCTTTATAGCTCCCTTATATACCATGTCTTGTATATAAAATTATTGGATTTCTATGTGCTTCGAATTAACATGGAACATTGGGCTCTCCTTCATCTTTATAAAACTCTGTTCGTCACATATAATCATTGTGGTGTCCATTTCTAGATAGAATAGATCTAATAGAAACTTTTGAAGCCATATGGATTCACAGCTATCAAAATAAGCCGCTGTATACTCTGGTTCAACTACGTTGAGAAAAACACTAGACTGATTCTTACTAAAGCATGAGATCATGGAGGATCCCAGACAATAACATCCACCTAAGGTTCTCTTTCTGTTTGAGGCACTTCCTTCCCAATTTGAATCTGTATATCCATACAATATTTAGTCATAATCTCTATCATAGTATAGTCCAAAGTCTATCGTACATGTCAAGTACCTCAACACATGCTTTGCAGCTATCAGGTGAACACATATAGGTTTAAATAGATACTGACTCATGGTATTCACAAAAAAACATATATCTGGCATGGTATTCATTATATACATCAACGACCCAATAATTTGTCTGTACTGAGTCACATCTACTAACTCTAATGATTCATCAAAAAACAACTTCAGGTTGGTATCCATGGGTGTGGCCATGGATTTACAATCAAACATATCAAATCTAGATTTCCATAGCATACTTTCCTTGGTTGAGAAATATTCCTTCTTCCCTCTGCCATACTTTCAGGCCTAGAAAATAGTGTATTAATCTAATATCTTTCATCTTGAATTCTACAGCAATATTGTTCTTGCAATCTACAATCCGTTTCTCATTTCCTTTCAAAAATAAGTCATCCACATATAGTAATAATATGACAGGTTCATTATCCATAACCTTAAAGTAAAGGTTAGGTTTGCATTTACTTTTGGTAAATACAGAGCTCATCAAGAAGCTATATATCCTTCCATACCACACTCTAGGATCTTGCTTTAGTCCACACAATTCCTTCTTCGACTTACATACATAAGTCCGTCTGTCTTTGACTTCAAATCCTTGTGGTTTTTCTATGTACACTTCTTCCTCAATAACACCATTCGGGAAGGTTGTCTTCACATCCATATGGTGTAGGTTCCACTTCATCATCTAAGCAATTCCCATGATGGTCCCGATGGAAGTGTACCTTTCTACAGGCACAAATGTCTCTTCATAGTCAATTCCCTCTTTCTGAGAGAATCCTCTAGACAAAAAACTTTCCTTGTATTTCTCAATGCTCCCATCAGCTTCATGTTTTATCTTATATATCCAATTGAAAGATACCACACTCTTGCCTTTGTGTTTAGGTACTATATCCCAAATATCATTCTTCATTATTGATTGGTATTCTTCTGTCATTGATTCTACCCATTCTTTTTGTACAATTTCTTCATAATTGGTATGTTCTTGATATACAAGATCACACATCAAAGCTACATGACTATAGAATGGATTTGATCTCTTGCTTATTCTTGTGGATCCTTCTAGATATTCTTACTTCTCTACTTCTTGTATAATTTCTCTTACCCAAGCATACTTTCTCTTCCATGATATGTCCATAGTAGGGGGTTCCTGAGGTTCTACAATATCATGGTCTTCTGATGTTTTACTTTCAGGAGATGGTGCAAATTCTACTTTTCTGCGAGGTACATCCTCTTCATGTACTTATTCATGCTGACACTTTTGAGATATTTTTGGAGTTGCTTCTTAGTCAAATGTTATATCCCTACTAATATCTACATGATGGAAGGCCTTGGAGACTTCACAATATCCAACTAATATTCCCTTCTTTCTGGAAGGATCCAACTTGGTTCTCTTTTCTTTTGGAATGTGAACATATACTGGAAAGCCAAATATTTTGAGATGGATCACTTCAAGCTTCTTTCTTGTATACATTTCTTTGGGATTTTTGAATCTGAGGGCACTATGAGATAATCTATTCTATACATAAACGAATGTTATTGTTGCTTCAACCCATAGAATACAGATGAAGATCTTGATCATGTATCATTGTCTTCACTGCTTCCATAATGGTCCTATTTTTTCTTTCTACAAAACCATTTTTTTTTAGTATTGTAGGGAGTGGTTAGTTTTAATGATCCTATTGGATAATTATCGCAATGTGCTCAAATTCACCAAATTTCAACTCTAGGTATATGGATACAACTAATTCCAAACTCCTTCAATTAATTTCAAAATTGGTGAGGAAGGTCATGAGGGGTGATGGGACACATTAACAGATCTATAAGACATTTAATCAATTGATATACTTAACCATGGTCTGCAATTTTCAAGGGAATAAGTTTTGGGACAAGACTAGTCAATTTGGGAGGTGGAAACCCCCCAAAGGTCTAGGAACAAATCTCTTCCAAACAATGTGCAACCTATAGTAATGGTTAGCATGAGACTTGGATATGTTATAATACATTAATTCAAGTATATTTTCAGCATTATATGTGGTTTCTAGGTCGAATATGTATCCAATAAAACTCAAGGAATTTATTAGTAATTTTGAGGCTCAAACCCCCAATGGTAGATGGCTCCAAATAGCTTCAAATGCTCTCAAATTGTACCAGAAGGTGTATGAATCATGTTAATACATAAAAATATTTTTTATAGGTGTCTTTAAACCATCAAATTAATTTTTCAACTCACTTTGTAAATCTAGTCAATGTATGGAGTTTTACGAGCAACTTGTGGTTAAAATCCCCTAGGGGTAGATGATGAAAATGACTTTCCAAATGCACTCAATCCAACTTGAATTTCTGAATTTATTAATGGGACATATAAAGGACATAAAAATTATCTCATGTGCATCACCTTCAACTTTTAATGTCTGCTATAACTCCCTTAAATCATATGCAAAGAGGCTAGTTTCAACCTTGGGGGTAGGCAATCTTCTCCAAATGCTATGAAACTCAACAAAATGACTCCAAATGATTATGTAATAAACATTAAACTCATATAACACATCAATAAAATTCCATTCATCCATAAACCATTAGTATTTTATTCATCCATTAGAATCCATCAACATTACATTGGTTCACAACAAGGTAGTGGGGAAATGGTACAGTTTTTTCATTGTTTAACATTTTTACAACTTGAGAGTCTTCTGAAATTGAAATAAATATCATTTAAATCATAACATCAAATAATGTGGCATTAGAATCTCCCCCAAAAATATCAATATCTCACCAAATGTGCCTCAATCCATAGAGAAAGAATATGATGAGAAAACTTGGAATAGATGAAAGAACAAGCTAATCTTGAAGTGTTCACAAGCTTCCATGGCGCTTGCACCTGTAAATTATGAATACATTAAATTTACATGAAATACCTGAATGGCCTTCCAATACAGCATCTTGTATGGGAATCTTTCACCCTCGAAATTGGCTAAAGCAAGAAACTAGTCATCCACTAGCTCTCTCTCTTCACAAATAAAAATTTCTCAAATGATCAAAAGATGCATTCATTCTTTGTTCTTGACATTTATAAAGTTTCCAAGATATATATGGGTCGAATTCCTTCCAAGATATGCATTCCAACTCTATTTGGCAAGAGATTTGAAATAATGCCACTTGTACAACAACTCCTAGTCTCCCACTTCCGCCAAATCACATGTGGAAGCATATCAGCTTCCCTAACTCCCTTGAGCACCCTCTTGGAGCTGATTTTATCCCTGACATGTCATATATGTCATATTTTATCCTTCATTTCTGATTTGTGTCATAGGTGTCATAGAATCTTCATCATTGTTGGCATAGAGCTAGGTAATCTAGTCCAAGTGTCTCACTAGCTCCAAAATGCCTCTTCCTCTTCCATGGGAGTTACTCTACCACTCCAATTCGATATTAATTGATTCATGCCAAGTATATTGACCATAAAACTCATCCCAATACCCTTGTTATTCTTATGGATTCGAAATGACAAGAGGATGATGCCATGTGGCATATAAAATCTAGCTTGTGTGGGTCCCACATCCTCCATGTGTATTCATGATCAATTGCCACTTTTATTTTACCTTGTATTTATTTATTTATCTCCTTTCTTAAATATTTATGCCATTATAATGTTCAAACATCAGTTATTGTCCCCTTTATTCCAAATCCCAAAGCTTCCACCCCCAACCTAGGAAGCTAGTAATTTTCCTCCTTGGCAAATATTTGACCCTTAGCATCATTTTGACAAACTCTCATGAATATGGAAAATGTGATTAGGCCATTGTGATGCAATGCGAAATTTGGGACATGAAAAATCCTCCCTTCCCAATATTGCTTGTCCTCAAGCAATTTCAAACATGGGTGTTGAAGAACCTACTTTCTGTATGATTCTTTGAAGTTGCCACTAAGTTTCCCAAGTTTGAGTCTTTGATATTCCATAAATATTTTAGAGAGGAACCACCATTCTTGTTGTTGCACTACTCTGATTAAAATCACTTAATTAAGTGGGGAATCCATCTCCCATACTGCTTGTTTACCAAAAAAATTGAAATCAATGGTACTAAAAACTATCTTAGGGTCCCATTGCTTGTATTGTACTTCAACAATTAAGAGTGCTCTCCAACCCATACCATTAGGAAAGAGGATTTTGAGGTCCCATTTTCTTGCATGCATTCTTCCAAAAATCATGAGTACATAATATATACCATCAAAGTACATAACAACATAATAAAAATGTACATCAAGGAGGTACCTCATAAAACAATCATGATGACTATGTAAGTAGACCCCCATTTCCCAAGTGCATACAAGCTTCCAGTGACCAATCAAATCTACTTGAATGAAATAGGTGAGGATCCCATGTCCTATAATTTTTCTCCAAAAGGATGTGATATGCATCAAAATATTTAGCCATGTATTATTTCATCAAAGAAGTGAATGAAGAATCTCCACTCAAATCTGAACAAAATAATGAGAAAAAAAAACAACATTAGAGGAAATTTCAACTCAAAATGGGCCTCCTCAGGAAAATAATAAAATAACATTTATTAATTTTGGAGGAAGAAAAGAAAAACATTACTTTGTTTGTTCATATTTTCAACATATCTCCTTGTTTTTTTACTCAAATTTCGATCGAGAGAGTTCGTTGGATGTGGAATTAAATTCCACATCCAACGAGTACCCATTCTACATACTTTTGACGAACCTCTCTACCCAAAAAACAATAAATACCTCAAAAAACGTGATGATGTTGTCATCATCACATTTTTTGAGGTATTTCTTGTTGTTGGGGTAGTAGGGTCCGTCAATTCACGTTTTTTGAGGTATTTCTTGTTGGTGGGGTAGAGTGGTCCATCAAAAGTATGAAGAGTGGGTACTCGTTGGATGCAGAATTTAATTCTGCATCCAACAAGCTCTCATGATCGAAATTTATGTAAAAACACAGGGAGATATGTCGAAAATACAAACAAAAAAGTAGTTTATTTTATCATACCTATCCCCAAATTTATATTAAAAAAATGTTTAATACCAAGATGGTATTTCAAATTTAGATCAATATCATTAGCTAACACATGATGGCATGGAATTTAAATTAGGGTTGAAAGGCCCATTTTGAGTTAAAATTTCCTCTAATGGGAGACTTAAAATGATTCAAAGAAGTCTCACCCATACATCTATGAATGAGAGAATCATAACGATATAACAAAGTATGTGGCTAGAAAAATAAATGTTCTCGAATCATAAATCTATTCACCCCAGTGTTGGATGAAGTTCCTCCAACATCAAATGAACCAAGTGTTGAGCAAGAAAAACCATGAGTCTTCAAGTGACTCAAATGCATATCATAGGTGCATCCATGTAGATGTGCATCATCATAAAGTAAAAAAGAATGCTTCTGAAAATGTGAATAATGATGTGCTCCAACCATGTCATCATAAAAAGTAAATCTAGGATTTCCATACTCCTCATGTGGCACCATAAAAAATAACCCTTTCATCCATACTTCATTGAGACTAATGCTGCAAAACATGGAATTCTAGGATGTAGGAGAATGAACTAACTCACCCAAAGAATAAAAAAGTGCAAAAGTTTCATCATGTGAAGGATCCATATCGGTAGTATCATGCAACTCCTTCAAAAGTGTGAAACCTTTGTCATAGATGGGTTCCAATGTAGAGGAATCATGCTCTTCTTTAAAAATTGCATAACCTTCATCAAGAGACAATTCAAGTTACTCTTCCACCACATCAAGTGTTTGGATCTCTTCAAGTTCATATTCAAACACATTCAAATTTACACATTTCTCATGATCCACCATGTCATGAAAATCCTCCAAATAATCTACCATTTGTCAATATGAAACATAGGAGGAAAAACAAGTATCTTGCAACTTTTCAAGAAGTTTCTCATTTTGAATTGTGAGCTTATGATTATCCTCATTATTTTTAAAGTTTGCATCATGTAACAATTCATTAAGCTCAAACAAATGGTTTCTATCAAAAATCAGATACATGAAATTACCTTTGATGTGGCACATTGCTCTTTGAATATTCTCCATGTCTTCAAGGAACGATGTTTCCTCCAATGAAGTAGCTCTCCAACAAGAATTTGACACTAATGCTTGAGTGTCGCGGAGTATGCTGAGGGAATCTTGGATATTATTTTAATTCATCTTTAAGGACCCTTCAATAAAATTAGTCTCTTGCAAATGAACCTCCTCATCTTCTTCCTTCTTGTTTGGACCAACTTCATGAAGCTCAAGTGGTGATGGGGAAGTTGATCTTGTTTCTTCTTCAACTGCTACGAGGTATTCATTTTCATATTTAATGGAATTTTGGATTGTAGAAACACTTTAAAAAGTGATATCTATGTCACCAACATAGATGTGTGAGCACCCATCAGTAGGTATTGTTTCATTTTACAAGCATCCATCAATAGATTCTCTTTGTTTCATTTCCAAGGTAGAATGTGTCTCGAAATGATCTTTAATATTTTCAATAGAAACTTCTTCATACTCATGTGATGTCTCTTGATATTTTCAGAGTCACTTGGGAGTGAGTTTATATCTTCTTCATGTAGTACTTCTTCTTGTTCACCTTATTTTAGAACTAGTGGTTCATGGGTCTCCTCCTTTTGCTCCTTCAAGCAAGCTGATGCCTTTTTCCCCTTAGTTTTCTTAAGATCAATATATTTTCTCACAAATTGGATAGCCAACAAATTGAATCCTTTCATAATATTCTTGGTCATGTCTTAAAATATAGGTTCCATTATTTTTATATGCTCCTCACCATCACATGAGGTTCCCTTTTCATCCCTAGTCATAGTTTCCTCAAAACATTGCCTTCTTCTCCTACTTTTTTTCCCTCTTCAACAAAAGCACTTTTGGTTTCAATATATAATGGTGGTCCCTGAATTCTTGTCCTCATAAATATCAGACCACATCAGATTCCAAGATAATTCTCTAATACCACTATAATTTCCCTTGTGAATAATTTTCCCAATGTGCTCAAATTCACAAAATTCCAACTCTAGGTATATGGATACAACTGATTCCAAAATCCTCCAATTACTTTCAAAATTGGTGAGGAATGTCATGAGGATTTATGGGACAAATTAATACATATATTAGACATATAATTAACTAATATACCTAATGATGGTCTGTGACTTGCAAGCGAAGAAGTTCCGAGACAAGACTAGTTAATTTGGGAGGTGGAAATCCCCCAAAGGTCTTGGAACAAATATCTTCCAAACACTGTAAAAAATAAACTAATGGTTGGTATGAGACTTGGAACTATTATAATACATTAATTAAATTATATTTTCATCATTATATTTGGCTTTGTGGTCGAATATGTATCCAATAGAACTCAGGGAATTTATTAGTAATTTTGAGGCTCAAACCCCCAATGGTAGATGGCTCGAAATAACTCCATATGCTCTCAAATTGTACCATAAGGTGTATAAATTATGTTAATACATTAAAATTTCCTTTATAGGTGTATTTAAACCATGAAATTACTTCTACAACTCACTTTGACAATCTGGTCAATGTATGGATTTTTGCGAACAACTTGGGGTTCAAATCCCTTAAGGGTAGATGATGAAAATGACTTTCCAAATGCACTAAATTCAACTCTAATTTATAAATGGAAACAGGGGAAATATAAAGGAAATAAACATGAACTCATATTCATCACCTTAAACTTTTTATGTATGCTATAACTCCCTTAAATCAGATGCAAAAAGAGTAGTTTCAACCTTGGGGGAAATGAAAGGCAGTCTTCTCCAAATGCTATGAAACTCAACAAAATGACTCCAAATTATTATGTAATAAAAATTAAAATCATATAATACATCAATAACAGTTCATTAATCCATAAAATATCATAATTTTACTTATCCATTTGAATCCATCAACATTACATTGGTTCACAACAAGGTAGTGGGGAAATGGTAGAGTTTCTTCATTATTTAACATTTTTACATGAAATATTTTGGTATTTAGTATTGATAATATTATAAAATTCAAATATATATCATTTAAATCAGAACATAAAATAATTTGGCATTATAATCTCCCCCAAAGAGACCAATATCTCACCAAGTGCACCTCAATCCATAGAGCAAGAATATGATGAGAAACATTGGAATAGATGACAGAACAAGATGATATTGAAGTGTCTAGGAGATTCTCTGTAGATTTAACCTCTAAATTATTACTCATTAAATCTCCATGAAATACCTTAATTTCATTTCCACACACCAACTTGGATGGGAATGTTTCACCCTCGAAATTGGCTAAGGCAAGAAACTAGTCATCCACTAGCTCTCTCTCTTCACAAATGATCAAAATATTCCTTCATTATTTGTTCTTGAAATTCATAAAGTTTCCAAGATCTATATGGGTCTAATTCCTTCCAATATATTCACTCTAACTCTAGTTGGTAAGATATTCCAAAGAATGGCACTTGTACAACAATTCCTAGTCTCCCACTTCCACCAAATCACATGTGGAAGTATATTAGCTTCCCTAAATCCATTGAGCACCCCATTGGAGATATTTTTAGCCATGAAATTTCATATATGTCATATTTCACCCTTCATATCTGATTTGTGTCATAGGTGTCATATCATCTTCATCATTGTTGTCATAGAGCTAGGGAATCTAGTCCAAGTGTCTCACTAGCTCCAAAATTCCTCTTCCTCTTCCATGGGAGTTACTCTTCCACTACAATTCGACCTTAATTGATTAATTCCAAGTATATTTACCTTACAACTCATCCCAATACCCATGGGATTCTTATGGATTCAAAATGACAAGAGGAGGATGCCATGTGGCATAGAAAATCTAGCTTGTGTAAGTCCCACATCCTCCATGTGTCTTCATGATCAATTGGCACTTTTATTTTCCCTTGTATTTATTTATTTAGTTAATTTATTAAATATTTATTACATTATAATGTTCGAACATCATTTATTTTCCCCCTTATTCCAAATCCCAAAGCTTCCACCCCCAACCTAGGAAGCTAGTAATTTTCCTCCTTGGCAAATATTTGACCTTTAGCATCAATTTGACAAACTTTCATGAATATGGAAAATGTGATTAGGCCATTGTGACCCAATGAAAAATTTAGGACATGAAATTAGTTCCCTCTTGATTCCATATTCTTTTCAAAAGGCCTCAAATTTATTTGAGGCATATTCTCCACCATTGTCTGTTATGAGTGTCTTCATTCTTGTTTCTGAATGATTATCTATCAAGGCTTTGGATTCCTTGAATTTTATGAATACCTCATCCTTTGTTTTCAAGAAATATATCCAAGTCTTTCTTGAATAGTCATCAATAAATGTAACATAATATTCAAAACCACTCAAATATGTGGAGGGAATTGGACTACATACATCTAAGTGAATTAGTTCCAAAGTACCTTTAGTCTTTGTTTCACTCTTCGGAAATGGATTCTTGATATTCTTTCCTCTTGCAAATCCTTTGCATTTTCCTTCATGATCAATCTTCAAATATCATAAACCTATTACTAATTTTCTTACATAGGGTAGTGCCTTATAGTTGATGTGAGAAAGTCTCCACTGCCATAGTTCACTTGAGCTAGTGGTCTCATGAACAACTGTTGTTTCTGAATGTCCTTTGAGTTTATATAATCCTCCTCCTTCTTCACCAATGACAACCACATCTTCAATTGATTTTCCTTTGGGACACATAAGTACTTGTCCATCTATAAATGCAACCCTATATCCTTTATTATCTAATGATTATATATAAAGTAAGTTATTCTTCAAACCTGGTACATATAAGACTTCCTTCATCCTCGTGGAAGTTCTAGAGTCAATCGTGTAGATTACTTCACCAATACCTTTGATAGGATATTGATAGTCATCTCCTAAAGATACTTTCTGAGGAGAGTTCTTCCCTTAAAGTCTTGATAGAGTTTTCTTCTATCCTTTCATGTGCTTTGAAGCACCACTATAAATAAGCCATGTATCATCTCTAAGTGTCACATACCTAGAGAGTGCATAGAATAATACATACTCTTATGCATCTTCTTCTTTTGCTTGTTTTATTCGGAGTCCTTCTTTTTCATCCTCATCTTTAGCTAGATGTGCATTATGTCTTTTGTTGTTCTTCTTCTTACATTATTTTTTCTTCAATGGACACTCTCTCGCAATGTGTCCTATCTTATGACAATTGTAACATTGAAATGGGGAGTAGTCTTAAATTCTCTGATTGTTTTCTCTTATCCTTTGAAACAACTCGAGAGGTCAAGACTCCTTGTGGCTTACCTTTTTTAAGTTAAATTGAATTCTTCCTCTTTTGTTATGGGTGTCTAGGGCTTGATCATATTCTTTAAGTAGAGCTTCTCTATTGGATACTCTAGCCTCCTCTTGGATGGAGTCTTCCCATACAATGTAAAACTTCATGATTTCCTTTCTGTCACACATAGTCTGGATGAAATATTTTCGAGGTCTGGTGAGACCATTAATAGTAGTCCTAATTAGTTCATATTCATCAAGGGATTCTCTAATGGCTTCTAGTTTCTCCTCGAACTGGGAGACCCTTGTGAAGTAGTGTTGAATGGATTGTATTTTACTAACCTTGGTGCTTTTCAATTGAGCTCTCAAATTCATCTTTCTATTGATATTCCTTTCTTCATACATTCTGGATAGGGCATCATACATTTCCTTAGGAGTCTCTTTGGACGACACTTGAGGAATCAAGTGATCTTTGATAGAATCAACAATGATCCTCATAGCCCTAGTTAGGTCCTTCTTGTGCCTCTCTAAAGCTTAATCTTCTTCTTGTTCTGTAACTTCATATTTGATGTATTTTTCAAGATCATTCTGTCTAAGAATGAGGCCAATCCTATATTTTCATGCTCAGAAGTTTTCTATTCCTTCTAGTTTGTCCTCAATCTTAGTGCTTGGGGCCATCTTATCTAGGAGGTCACTAAAAAATTAAATTTCTCAAAATTCAAAATTGACTTTACCAGGAGATGCGCTTGAATGAGGTGAGTTGAATGGTACACTTGATTTTTGGAGATTCCAAGTCTTTACCTTTAAAAATTTACTTGCGAGATTCTAATTTGCAATTTCTGCAGTTTTGTGGTTCTCTAGTTTTCTACAGTTTTCTAGTCCAAAGCCAAACTAGGGTTTGAATTTCCCAAATATCTACCCACTCAAAAAATTTGATCTAGGGCTCTAATTAAGATGCGCTCTAAGGAGGCCCAACTTTCTATGCAAACAGATCTCCAAAATTCCAACTTTGACAAAAACCCTAATTTCTTGCAGGAGAGGAGAGAGAGTTTCACCTTGTGAAAGTTGTTCTATTTAGGCTAGCTCTGATACCATGTTAAGATTTCATATGCTATATTCAATTGAATTTCACAACAATGGCATATGTAGGATTACTAAAAGAAACACAATCACAAGATAGACAAAGATTTATCCTGGGAAACCCTCAAGGGGAAGAAAACACAACAAAAGTTCCTCTGTATAGATGTATCAAGAGTACAAAGATAAAACCCCAAATAGGTGCTCTTCCTCCTTGCAAATCTCTCTCTCTCTCTCTCTCTCTCTTATGCGTTATACACAAGTGTGTGTGTGTGTGTTCAAATGACGAACAAAACTCCTCTATTTATACTCTTTCTATCACTTGACTTTTACCCTAACAAGTAGGCCCCGACAAACTTACTGGGTCAAATTGACCTAGGAAGAGAAAAAAATAGTATTATATTATATTCAAGAGGGTACTATTGACTCAACTTACAATAAACATTATACCTCATGACTCTATGATGACCAAGTACAATAGTAACATCCCAATGAAGGAATAAGACATCTCCCATGGGTTACATTAGTAAAATACATTTAGAATATTCTTTGAAGTTACAATATTTCATCACGTTGTCCAGTGATCCTTAGTTCCTATCCATCCTTCATCCAACGAATATTATAACGTTGAGGATGTGGAGTGGTGACAAGACCTAGTTTCTTCAAAATATCTTCAGAAATGAATTTTTTATGGATACAATTATCCACAATCAGATGTAATAGATTATTTTGAACCCATATATGGGTATGGAACATGCGCACTCATTCCTCCTTGTCAGTGATAGTCGAGGCTATTATAGTGGTCGATGTTGATGTCAAAGGGGTCAATTCTTCTAGGTCAGATTGTACCAAGTCTTTGTCGAACAAGGCAGAGGTCAAAATCTTTTCCAAAAATGTGTTATGTGCCTTGCATTCAGAGGTATCATGCCATGATGAACTATGGTAATCACACCATTTCCCGGTAGGGCATTGTTTTCTACATTCCCTTTTGTATTTATGATAGTGATTTTTTCCATGGTATTGCTTTAGAGGGGTCAACTAAAAAGGGTGTCTTGACTTGTTAGAGTCGGCTGGTGACTTCTTGTCAGATGTTCGACCTATTGGCTTGATTGCAAAACATGATTTTCCTTTTTATTTAGCTTCAATCCTATTGGCATAGTGGAATGCATATGCAAGCATACTAACTGTAAGAAACTCCATCTCTTGCTGAATGTATGAGGAAAATCCAGTGACGTACTTCAAAACAAGCAATTTCTCTTCTTGAATGCAAATTCTTGCCATGATTTGATAGAACTTGTTGATCCAACTCTGTATGTATTGGTATTTCCATTGCCTTAGATACCACCACTTCTTATACTGTTTTTCAATGTACTTGGGAGGGTAGAACTCCTTCCGGACATACTCGAAAAAATTCTCCCATGTATTTATGGGGTCTTTTTCTTTCTCCATCTTTGTCCTTAAATTCTCCCACTAGCAATGCATATAGCTTGACATCTTTAAGGATGCAATGGTGATATTTTTGGCTTTCAAGAGTTGATTCACAGAGTAATAGGAATTTAGTTGTTGTACCGAATTGTATAAGAATTCTATGTCAATCTTTCCTTCTAGTTTCGGTATGTCCAAGTTCATTTTCACTTTGAATGGATTGGTTTTTTTGGAGCTGGATCTTATCGATGATCCTCCTGAGCTAAAGGCAAATCACGTGAGAATATCATCGAACTAGGTGAACAAATTGGTTCACTTTCCAGCTAGTTCTTTTTCTATGAGTTGTTGTGTCTCATCAGTTGCATGTATTGTCTGTTTCTTCGGCCATCTTCGATATAGTGGTGTGAATAGGTAGATACTCTGAATTCAAAGGTAATGTCTGCTTGGATTGTTGATTTTGTGAGCATTTTTGAACATGCATAAGTCAGGTAACCTTGATAGAAGTGTCTAGACACAACTTAAGCACAAACAAGCTCTGAATCTGCTTTGATACCAATGATACAGGTGCCTAGGAATACGACGGGGACACCAGTTCGATTGAATGAATTGAGTACTATTATGGCGAAAGCATATTGAGAATGAGCAAAGTGGGAAATACACTACACACAAAAAATATACACACAGACAATATGCAAGAGTTCGAACTAAACTCTGTTGTTTCATTATTGTTCTATTACTTGTTTAATACTCTGCTTGTATATTACAATAGTATACACATCTATATAGAGTGATGAGAAGGCTTGGGTTGTCTTCCTATTACGTTCAATTACAAGAAGTTGGAACGGTTCATAAGTTCAATCGTTACATACGACTGAAAGACATAGAGACAATATGTTGTAGTTGTGTCGATCGTTGGTGTTGATGATGCATGTTGAAGTGTTGATCCCGTTGAGGTTCGGTCTTGTCGAAGTCGATGTTGAACTTGTCAAATCTGACAAAGAATGCCAATTGCTAGGTGGATCATGAGGTGCACCGTGCAATTGGAAATAACACAATGAAAGCATGTCAAATAAACATGACTAAGGGTGCATGATGTGTCTATATGTTTGTTACCCTTGGTGATCGACTCACGGTGATAAGTGAGACAAACATGAAGACATACTAGTTTGGAGTGGACTAGGAGGACTAAGGATGTCCAACCTAGTAGGTGAAAATGACTAATAACGAGTTGCAATGCAATCTCAATGGAGAACAACACAATCTAGCAATGTGGTGGACAACGTGTTATCCATGATAAGGTATATTAAAGGTATGTGAAAGCTTGTTGGCACTAAGTACCTGATTTTTGAATGACTACAGTGGGGCTGGCCTAGATGATTGAGAACACAATCCTACATTGAATGGTTAGTGGTTCAAGTGTTCTTTCCTCAGGGAGGCGACAAACAGTTGTTTATGGTTAAGTGGCAATCACACAACATCACCTATGATGAAACAAACACTTCAACATTAAGCACAATTCAAAGTGGTTAGCTTGGGTTCAGTCAAAACATGTTAGTTAAGTATATTCTAATTAATACTTTTTAAGTGATACAGCACACTCAAAATGAAACAAAAATTAAGCTAACTACATCTAATTGATACTTTTTGAGAAGAATTTGTTAAGCTTACTCTAAACGCATCCTTTCCTACCTAGGAGCATCCTCTACCTCAAATGAAAACATTTTTTGTGAGCAAGCTTTAAACTCTTTAGAGCCTGAAACCATAGGCATCACAAAATATTTGTAAGCTACATCGTTTAAAGAAGGTTCCCTGATAGCTATTCACCAGTCAAATGATCATTTAATTCACCTTCGGGATTGAAAGGTCCCCTCTCTTCCCTTGTGTGATTTCCTTGAAATTAATAAGAGTCGGATTCTTGTATTCTTTGAAAATTGTCTCTATGTCGTTTCCATCAATCCATTGGCCGTAACTGCTTTCTTTTCTCTGCCGTGTCTTTTGGAGGAGGAGACGTTTTCCTGCAGCACTTGCAGCGCTCCGAACATTTCTCTCGTATTAAACACGAAATTACGACATTGGTCGTAACTGCTTTCTTTTCTCTGCCGAGTCTTTTGGAGGAGGAGACGTTTTCCTGCAGCATTTGCAGCGCTCCGAACATTTATCTCGTATTAAACATGAAATTACGACGTCCACTGTCCGACCTTGACCTTAACGAATGACCCGAAAGTCTTTTTATTAGTCTAGTTTGCTTGCCGGCTCAAATGGGCCAATAATGCTTCAATTTCATAGATTCCATCCATGCAGCAGCGTTCTATTTATACAGAAACATCGATTCCAGTTATTGGCATAGCATACAGTATAGTTCTTTGTTCCCAGTTTCAATCCTGATAATTTTACAGCCGTTGCAAGTCTCTTCCAACATGGGTAACAGACAGATGCTGTTATTCCTCTCTTCTTTTCTTGTTTTTGTTACAACCCAAGCTACTTCGCCAACCCCATCTGAATCTCCTTCATCATCTCCATCTCCATCTCCACCTGCACCTCCAACACCATCTACAACTACTTCACCTCCTCCGCCATCTTCATCTCCAACTGCTTCACCACCTGCACCTCCAACACCATCTACAACTACTTCACCTCCTCCGCCATCTTCATCTCCAGCTGCTTCACCTCCTCCACCAACTCCATCTCCATCTCCAACTCCAACAAGTTCACCTCCTCCCCCACCTGCTTCAGATGGTGGGTTGCATCGCGGTGTTCTTATAGTGGGTGTGGCTCGTTCCCTTGTTTCTGTGGCTCTATTTGTTTTTGGGATGATGTGACAGAGGAGTCTGTAGTATTACATTAGGTCAGCTATTAAACCTATAATCAGTTTCAGTCCAGAGGGTGTGTTTGCTTGGTATAAGAGTAAATAAAAATTGGTTTTTTGAATTCATGGTTTGGTGATATAGTGTGCTTCCAAAGTGCGCTGGCTCACCCTTGTTGGGAAACTAGATTGCAATTGTTTGGAATGCAATGGGCTTCAACTATATATAAGATGTAATACCCAAATTTGGCTCTGGCTTGGCTGCTATGCTAAATAAATAAAAGGCCACGAGCCAGGGGAGATATATGTAATGATTGTTTTTGGGCTGTGTTTAGGATAATAGTGTGTTCCGAATAAGAGTGCTTCAAAGTGTGGTGGCTCACCTTGAATGAGAAACTAGATTGCAATCGTTTGGAATGTAATGAGATTCAATATATTACATTAGAGGCAATATCCTAACTTGGCTGCGATGCTGTAATTGCCATGGGAAATGTAATTGCCATGGGAAATATAGGAAATTTATTTTTGGATGTGTTTAGAATAATAAGTGTGGAAAATAAGTGTGGATTTGTAAATTTCTAAAATAACTCGTATTGCTTTTCAAATTTATTATTATTGTTTTATTGTTCAATTTTTATTGATTGTTTCTTATTTTGAAGCCTCATTTCATAGATTCATCTATGAAGTGATTAAGTAAGCATATTCACCTACTAACTAATTAACTATTTGTTATTAAAAAACATCACTCCCTTGTGGTTGTGGTTTTTCTTAGGATCATAATCATTTTATTACTACCAAAAGACACTATTCCCTTGTAGTTTTCCTTAGGATAATATTATACTAGGACCTATATGTTGTTAAAAGCTTACCCTCAAATGTAGTTTCTCTTAGGATAATATTATACTAGGACCTATATATTGTTAAAAGCTTACTCTCATATTTTATGAAGCAAATCAATGTATAAATTTAATAAATAGTTGTATTGTCATCATTAGTAGATCACTTCAATTGTTCTAATTTGATTATTTGCAATTATAATATATTTTAAATATTGGATTAATTGATTTTGAGAGTTTCCATTTTATCATATATACATTTTCAAATCTATAGTTACATGTATTTACATTGAGTAATTAATGAATCTATGCGAATAATAATACTCATGGCAAGTTCCTCTTGTTACATTTTAAATAATTTCCACTCATGTGTAAAGATTTTGAAATTTTTTATTTACATGTACAATATACTTTAAATATTAGATCACTTATGATATTGATGTTGGAATTTACTACGATAAATTGATGTTGGCATTTACCATTTATTTGTATATACATCTTTAAATCTATAGTTACATATAGTTCCACTAGTTAATTAATGACTGTATGTGAATACTACTCGTGACAAGTTCTTTTTGTTGCATTTTGAAAATTTTCCACTAATATGTAAAGGCTTTGAGAAAGTTCATGGAAGGGAAAATGGAAATTGTATACCTAGTGTCCATTAAAGGGCACTAAATGCTTTACATCCAATATTTTACCATTCATGCCAAAATGAGTAGTAATTTTTCAATTAAATTATATTTCTATACCAAACGATCTCAAAATCATATTATGATTTTTAAAAAATTGTAATAAAGGCTATTTGTATGAGGGATTTCTACTTTAACAACTCTCTACATGAAAGGTATTCCTCCCACTAATTATGTATCTTTAACCTTTCACTAAATTAAAGGTGATGAACAACTCCAAGCCTATTTTAATTTGATAGAACCTAACAACTAATCTTATCCCTATGTAACCATTGAAAAAGGGATTTCATCGTAGTAATTATATTTAGAATCCTTGTTATGCAAATGTTTCAAGGTTGTGAATAATTATATGAGTCATGTCAATTTCTACTTGTTTCATTTTAAATATTTTGCACTAATGTGTAAAGACTTTGAGAATGTTCCTTAAAGGGAAAATGACAAATCTATACATAGTGTCCATGAGAAGGTACTAAGTGTTTTACATCCAATGTTTCATAGGCATGCCAATTGTTTGTGTATCAATCACATTCATTTAACAAGGATAACTCTACATCATTGATAAATAACTAATCAACCATTGTGTTATTAGGATACATCTTTCCCTTATCTTTTCCCATTGACGTAAGAATAAATGCATGTTGAGACTTATATGATGTCACATACCATCCCTTTCAACTAATGTAGGATAACACACATGAGCAAAGTGAATTTCCTTGATCACACTTAGGACCCTAGGTTGGGGTGAATCTATCATATGTAATGATGCAAGTGGTTAGTAAATCCCATGAAGTGAAATAATGTGAAAATTTTGAATGAAAAATATTAATATTATTCCTCATGAAAGTTGTGGAACAATTTATTTGCTTTAAAGATTGTTTGAAGGTATAATAAATTGTAAATATTAGAAAAGTTATGACATTATTATGCATTCAAAGTTAGATCATGTTGTTTACCATTTATGCATATATATGTGGGTGCGTGCAAGCTGATGAGGGTCTCTTTTGACACATTAGATGCAATAAAAAACTAAAAAAACAAGCATCCTTCAACTTACATGGATATTTTGAGACACATACACAATGGATATTACAATGACTAAAACAGATGAAATGTAGGAAATTGAATGACATTTCTGAATATATAATTTTTTTCTATTGAAAATGTTCTTAACTATCTAAAGTTTGATCTTTTTTAATAGGCCCGTTTTATTTTTGGGACAAAATATAAGGTATATGTTTTTGTGGGTGCATACTTTGACTGCCTAAATGATGGAATCAAATTATGAAAACTGGTAGACATATATACAACCACCAATACTAGTGCACCACTATTCTGCCAATCTCTCTCTCTCTCTCTCTCTCTCTCTCTCTCTCTCTTGTTCCCCTTAAATCTTACTAACCCCCTTTCTCATTCTCTCTCCCTCCCCTAATCCTCCACCTACACCTAGCCCTAATGCCTCCTCTCTTTCTCTCCCATCCTCTCCCTAACCCTTACTAACCCCATCTATAAATCTCTTCTCCCCTGCTCCACTTGCCCCCGATATCCTAATACCTTCTACTTCTCTACCTCTAACCCTTTAACACCCCCTATCATTCCATCTCTAATCCCTTATCCTCCTTAAACTTTTAATTTTATCATCATCAAACCAAATAATATAGTTGTATTGTTACATATCACATATGTGTTTTTGTTAACAAAAACATGTACGCATTATGGTTACCTATGCTCCTAACCCTCCAAACTAGAAAATAAACCCCCTATACAACACTTAAATACCCCCACGTTAACTTAACACCCTCCCAACCCATAATATCCTCCAAACCCACTAACTCTAGCTAGTCCTACTTCTCCTAGAAACTCCTTCGACTCCATCTTTAACCCCACCCAATCTCCCCAATCCCCTAACAACCTCTCTCTCTCTCTCTCACACACACACACCTACTCCTATTCATACCTCTAACCCCCCTCCTCATCTCTCTCTCTCTCTCTCTCTCTCTCTCTCTCTCTCTCTCTCTCTCTCTCTCTCTCTCTCTCTCTCTCTCTCTCTCTCTCTCTCTCTCTCTCTCTCTCTCTCTCTCTCTCTCTCTCTCTCTCTCTCTCTCTCTCTCTCTCTCTCTCTCTCTCTCTCTCTCTCTCTCTCTCTCTCTCTCTCTCTCTCTCTCTCTCTCTCACACACACACAAATCTATGTCTCCCCCTACCACTAACACCCCCCTCCTCATCCTCTCTCTCTCTCTCTCTCTCTCTCTCTCTCACAAACACACCCCTATTCCTTATCCTACCATTAAAACCCCCCTCGTAATGTTAGAAAAACAAGATCGTAGACAAATAACAATTATACAAATAAATAATTAAACAAGATGTAAACACATTACAAGAGAGACATAGATATAACATGGTTTGCCAAAGATAGGCTACGTCCACATAGAAATTGCCATTCCTTTATTATTATACCATCTAAAAAAATGAAGGGATACAACCTACAACAACCCCACTACACTTCCTCTTCACTCTCTCATGGTCTCTCTCAAACAATTATAGAGATTGTTTACAATGCTACAATACAATATGCAATCGTATTACAATGCTTTCCTTTTATAGGGGAATTACCATGGGAAATTACTACAAGTCTCCCAATACGATGGGTCCGCAAACTATTGTCCAGCAAACATCCCAAAATTTTTTATTCGGGGACTCGTTGGCCCCCGGACCGTGTAGCCGAGGGGGATGTCCCCCCCGAACCCCCGCAAGGGGATGATGTCTCCTCGCACCCCCTAGCTAGGAAAAGTGTACATAAAAAATAGGGTACAAACATAACTAAACAATAACATCTCTGAATATAGAAGATCAGGCTTCACAACCAACAATATCCCACTTGGATACTGATCATAACAATTCCACCGCTACTGCACTTGCTCAACTATGCTCTGAACCTTGGGCTTGGAAAATTTCTCATTTTCCCCTTCATGCTTGAAGGGCAATAGAAATTGAGCAAAAAATTAGTTTCTCTCTGGTTACTACCTTTGTCAACATGTCTGCAGGATTCTGGATAGTATGTATCTTTTCCAACTTTAATGGTTCATCTTCCAGAACATATCTTATGAAATGGTACTTTAGTTGTATATGTTTAGTCTTCGAATGAAAGGCTAATATATTTGCAAGATGAATGGAACTGTGGTTTTCACTGTACAACCTGCTAGTCTCCTTCTTCTTACCCAATTCCTCCATGAACCTCTACAACAAAATCATCTCTTTACTAGCCTTTGTAGTAGCAAGATACTCTACTTCTGTTGCTGAAAGTAAAACAATCTTTCCCAGTTTCGAAATCCAACTTACTATTGTTCCACCCACAGTTAAAACATACCCTATGGTTCTCCTCTTCCTATCTTTATCACCAGCCATATATGCACGAACATATCCTTGGAGAACAATATCTGAACCCCCAAAACATAATGCATGAGAAGTGGTACCTATCAAATACCTAAGAATCCACTATACTACTTTCCAATGCTCTTTACCCAGATTGTTCATATACCTACTCACAACTCCCACTACATGTGCAATATCCGATCTTGTGCACACCATGGCATAGATCAAGCTACCAAGTGCTGATTAATAGGGAACCTTAGACATGTATTCTATCTATTCCTATGTCTTGGGACACATCTCCTTACTTAGTTTGAAATGACTAGCCAAAGGTGTACTAACTGGTTTTAAATTTTGCATTCTAAACCTCTCTAACACCTTTTCTATGTAATCACCTTGAGACAAGTTGTGATTTTTCCTGTCTCTTGTTATTCTCATACCAAGGATTTTATTTGCAACACCCCAATCCTTCATTGCAAATGATTTATCTAGTTTCCTTTTGAGCACATGTATATCCTGCATGTTAGACCCTACAACAAGCATGTCATCCACATACAATAACAAGATAATATATCTTCCATTATATAACCTCTTGAAATAAACACAACGGTCAGAATGGCATCTACTATAACCCTGTCCTATCAAAAACTTATCAAAATTTAAATACCAATGCCTTAGACCTTGTTTCAAGCCATACAAGCTCTTCTTCAACCTACAAACCAAACTCTCCTTCCCTTTGACCTTATACCCCTATGGTTGCCACATATAAATATCTTCCTACAAATCCCCATGGAAAAATGTTGTTTTTACATCTAATTGTTCAAGATGCAAATATTCTACCACCACTAGACTTAAAATAGTCCTAATTCAAGTCATTTTAACAACATGAGAAAATATTTCATCAAATTCTATACCTTTGTTTTTTGCAAACCCCTTTACAACAAGTCTATCCTTGTACAACTTCTTTCCTTCATCTTCTTCCTTCAACTTGTAAACCTATTTATTTTGCAATGCTCTTTTTCCTGTAGGCAACTCAATCGAATCCCAAGTTTGGTTTCTTACCAATGATTCCATCTCCTCATCCATGCCTTGCTCCCACTTATTTCTAGTTTCATAACATTCTGGTTCACTAGAATTAGTCATCATTAAATAATACATTAAAGGAGAGAATCGTGCAGGGGGTCTACTTAACCTAGTATATCTTCTTACAATTGCAGGAGTTTGAGGTACCTGTTGTTGCTCTTGATTTTTTGGTGCCTTTGGAAATTCATTTTATTTTATTTCATCATGCATTGTGTACTCTTTGTTTTTCATTTTCCTCTTTCTTTCCCTAGAATTGATCTTTGTACATAACCTTTTCATTGAATACTACATCTCTACTACTAATGATTTTGTGATTTTCATAGTCCCATAAGCGTTAACCAAAATCATCAACCCCGTATATAATAAAGGTACATTTCTTGGATTTAGCCTCAAGCTTTGTTCTATTTTCTTTATCAATATGGACAAATGCTTCACAACCTAAAGTTCTCAGAAATGAGTAATTTACCCTTTTACTTGCCGATGCCTCCTTTGGAATTCCACCATCCAAAGTGCTTGAAGACCCTTTGTTTATTAAATAAACAATAGTGTCTACAACATCAACCCAAAACTGTAAGGGAAACCCTGCATGCAATCTCATACACCTTACATGCTCCATGATCATTTTGTTCATCCTTTCTGACACATCGTTTTCTTGTGGTGTTCCTGGTACTGTGTTCTCTCTATGAATCCCATCGTATAAACAGTAACTATCAAAATCCTTGCTGCAGTATTCACCTCCATTATTAGATTTGAAACATTTCAACTTTTTTCCTGTCTCATTCTCAACCAAATATTTCCACTTCTTAAAAATAGCAAACACATCATATTTTTTGTCTAATGCAATAAAACCAACTTTTTCTAGTTGCGTCATCAATAAAAGTAACATAATAACAAGAGTCACCAAGATATTGTACCTGAGCCGGTCCCCATACATCAGTATGCACAGGCTCTAACTTTTCACTCTTCTTTTATTTCCAAACCCTAAGAAATATAACTCTCTTTTGTTTTCCATAAACACAGTTCTCACAGAATTCCAAACTTACCTATTTTAGATATGGAACCAATTTCCTTGAGTGGAGAATCTGCATTCCCTTCTCACTCATGTGTCCAAACCTATGATGCCATAACACTGCACATGTTTATGTGGAAGCTATAGAGATAGAATAATCAGTATTATGAGGACATAAATACAACGTACATATCCTATCTCCTTTTGCCTCTTACCATTGCTCCTTTAGTGATCTTCCACCACATTTTTCTAAACGTAGACAAACAACCGTTATCTCACAACTTCCCTATTGAGATCATATTTCTTTTCATAGTAGGAATATGCCTTACATCTTTTAGCATCTATTCATTTACATTATTTAACTTAATATGTACCTTATCCATTCCAACAATTTTACATGGTTCATCATCCCCCAGTAAAACATGTCCAAAATCACCTGGAACATAATCATGAAAGAGTTTACTATGGGGTGTAGCATGACATGAAGCCCCTAAATATACTACCAAATAATCACTAGTATTATCTAATGCAAGAATCAATGCATCTTATAACACATCACTTGCTACATTTCCTTCCTGAGTAGTCTCATGTTGCCCATCCCATTTCTTCTTTGGAGATCTGTAGTCTTTCTTCATATTTCCTTTCTTACCATAGTTCCAACACTCTATCTTTCCAAATTTGGACTTGAGTCTGCCCTTTCTATACTTTCTTCAATTACCTGAGCTCCCTCTCCCCTCTGCTCTCCATGGTCAATGCATTACTTGATGTCTCACCTGTGTTTTTTCTTCGCATTTCCTCGCTAAGAATAACACCAACAACATCATCAAATTTAAGAGCACTTGAACCAGGGACACAGTTACTTACAGCCATGACCAAGCTATTCGAGCTTTATGGAAATGAGAACAATATTAGAAGAGTGCTAAACTCATCATCAAAGTTTTCTTTTACATAACTTAGCTGACTAGTAAGAGCATTCAATTCATTCAAATGGTCAACAACAGATCCACTTTCTGACATATTCATATTAAATAAATTCTTAACTAAAAATACCTTGTTGGAAGCTGAGGGTTTTTCATAGAGCTTAGCCAATGCGTCATCACACCCTCTATTGTATTTTCTTTTGAGATATTGAAATCCACCAACAAATCTGGGCACAACTGTATTGTTCCCAGTGCCTTTCTGTCAAGAACCTCCCATTCTTCATTGTTCATAGTCACTAGTTTTTTTTTTCCTCGCAATTGTAAGTATAGATCCTTCTGGTACAAATAATCCTCCATTTGCATTTTCCATAACTGGTAGTTTTTGTCGTTAAATTTCTCGAACCTAAGCTTTCCTTCTTTTTCCATTTCTCCCACTCGAACCAGGAACCCTTCCTTCCCATGAGTTTACCATCCAAATAGACATTTTGGCTCTTATACCAATTGTTAGAAAAACATGATCGTACAGAAATAACAATTAGTGAAAATTAAATAATTAAACAAGATGCAAACACATTACAAGAGAGACACATATATAATGTGGATCACCCAAGATGAGCTACGTCCACACAGAACTTGCCAGTCCTTTATTATTATGCCATCCATCAAAATGAAGGGATACAACCTACAGCACCACCACTACACTTCCTCTTCACTCTTTCACGGTCTCTCTCACATAATCATAGATATTGTTTACAATGCTACAATACAATACGCAATTGCATTAGAATGCTTTCCTTTTATAGGGAAATTACCATGGGAAATTACTATGGGTCACCCAATACCATGGGTTCGCAAACTGTTAGCCTAAAAACATCCCAAAAAATTTCCTTTGGGGGACTTCCCTTGAACCCCTAGGACCCCCACGGGGGGACGATGTCCCCCCTGCTCCCCCCAGCTGGAACAAGTATACAATAACACTAGGGTATACACACAGTTGAATAATAACATCTCTGGATATGGAATATCATGGTCCACAACCAACACCTCTCTCTCTCTCTCTCCCCACCCATCTTCTCCCTAACTAATAATAACCTCCCTCCCCTCTTCCCCCTAACTCTTACTCAGCCCCCCCTCCTCCTCTCGCTACCTTT